>SJYO01033645.1:19674416-20017089 GCA_006410555.1 Capra ibex | reverse complement strand
CTCGTTCTTGTGTATGTGTGTGAACTTACGTACCTTAGATATGTAAGTATACCTTGATGAAATATACAAATATTATGACATATAAACATATCATTCATTCTATTTATACTATATACTGACTTAGTTACATCAGAAAACTAAAAGAGTTATTACCTAAGTCAAGTCAATTCAGCGAGTCAGCACAGGTTCAGAAACGCTGGGGTACTTAACGTCGTGCGGTCCGGAGGGACAGGTAGTGGTTGAGGGCCTCAAGTGAGTCTGAGTGTAGGTAGCTCAGTCACTACGGTAGGTCGGTAGAGTAGGAGACAGTAGGGGAAGAGGAGGACGGGGGTTAGGGTGGGTCGTAGTCTCAGAAAAGGTTACTCAGTTGAGAAGAGTACCCCACCGGTTTCATGACCTCAAAGTCGAAGTCGTAGTAAGGGACGTTTCTTTAGGGTCCCGACTAGAGGAAGTCTTACCTGACCAACCTAAAGGAACGTCAGGTTCCCTGAGAGTTCTCAGAAGAGGTAGTGGTGTCAAGTTTTCGTAGTTAAGAAGCCACGAGTCGGAAGAAGTGTCAGGTTGAGAGTGTAGGTATGTACTAGTGTCCTTTTTGGTAAGGGAACTGATCTGTCTGGAATCAGCCGTTTCATTACAGAGACGAAAACTTATACGATAGATCCAACCAGTAGTGAAAAGAAGGTTCCTCATTCGCAGAAAATTAAAGTACCGACGTTAGTGGTAGACGTCACTAAAAACTCGGGGGGTTTTTTATTTCAGACTGTGACAAAGGGGACAAAGGGGTAGATAAAGGGTACTTCACTACCCTGGTCTACGGTACTAGAAGTAAAAGACTTAGAATTCGAAATTCGGTTGAAAAAGTGAGAGATGAAAGTGAAAGTAGTTCTCCGAAAAATCAAGGAGAAGTGAGAGACGGTATTCCCACCCCGGTAGACGTATATACTCCAATAACTATAAAGAGGGCCGTTAGAACTAAGGTCGAACACAAAGAAGGTTAGGTCGCAAAGAGTACTACATGAGACGTATCTTCAATTTATTCGTCCCACTGTTATATGTCGGAACTACATGAGGAAAAGGATAAACCTTAGTCAGACAACAAGGTAGAGGTCAAGATTGACGACGAAGGACTGGACGTATGTCCAAAGAGTTCTCCGTCCAGTCCACCAGACCATAAGGGTAGAGAAAGTCTTAAAAGGTCAAATAACACTAGGTGTATCAGCTACCCAATTCTACATGTATACAAGAATTTTTTATGTTTATGAAAAAAAAACAACAACCTACACCTTATGAAAAAAGGATATCGACACGAATTTTATCGTGTTTAAATGATAGAATATCAAAACATTAAGTTTTAAGAACGTATACACAGTGACCCGGTTTTAGTTCCCTAATTCTACTGACACAAGGTAAGACTTTCAAGATCTTCCATTAGACAAGTGATTGAAAAAAATCGTAGATCAGGGAAAGGAGGTAGAAGTTTCGGTCGTTACAAGGTATAAGTGTAAAGTGAGACTCAAAAGAGAAGACGGAAGGAGAAGATAAACTACTATCGGAAAGACCATTTCCACTGTACTATAGAGTAACATCAAAATTAAATGTAAACAAACTACTGATCGTTACAACATGTGGAAAAGTACAAGGATAACCGGTAGACACATAGAAAACTTTTTACAGAGAACTCCAAAACACGAGTAAAAACAAAAAATGCACATTAAATAAAATTTAACCTCCTATTAACGAAATGTTACAACACAACCAAAGACGGTGTGTAGTTCTACATAGTCGGTATCCATATATGTGCAGGGAAGAAGGGGGGTGGAACGAATTTAGAGGGCGGGTGGAGAGTGAGGTATGGTGGGGAGTTCCAATAGTGTCTCGTGGACCAAACGAGAGGGACGTAGTATGTCGTTTAAGGGTCATCGAAAGATATAATGTATACCGTTACACATACAAAGTTACGGTGAGCGTTAAGTAGGGTGGGAGAGGAAGGGGTCACAGGTGTTCAGACAAGAGAGACACAGAGGAAACGACGGGATTTTTACCAAAGACGGATGAAAAATTAACCTAACAAAACTATAGCTCAACATACTCGACGGATATAATTATGTAAAACCTATAATTGTGGAATAGTCTGTATATTAAACATTTTTATAAGAGAGTAAAGATCAAACATAAAGTAAACCAGTTATCAAGGGAAACGATGTTTTTCAAAATTCAATCCAGAGTAAACAAATAAAAACAAACAAAAAAAAAACAAAAAAAGGAAAACTAAATCCTCACGAGTCATCGAGTCAGTACACTAGGGGTACCTGACATCGGACGGTCTACGGAGACAAGTACTGTAAAAGGTTCGTTCTTATGACCTCTCCTAACGGTAAAGGATGAAGTTCCCTAGAAGGGGTGGGTCCTCAACTTGGGTGTAGAGGACGTAAGGACTTCTAAGAAATGGTGACGTAGTGGAACCTTCGGGGTCTTGTCTAGGGGGGTTTTATAGCGATGTTAAACAGTCACAAGACGAATACAAAAAAAGACTATAAAAATACCAAAGTTCAGAATAACAATCAGAAATTAGGTAATACTCAAATAAAAACATATACTCTTTCACAAGATTGAAGTAAGAAAATATACATTCTGTAGGACCTTACACTTCAGTTCACCCGGAATCTTTCGTAGTGATGCTTGTTTCGATCACCTCCACTACCTTAAGGTCGACTCGACAAAGTTTAGGACTTTCTACTACGACACTTTCACGACGTGAGTTATACGGTCGTCTGAACCTTTTGAGTTGTCACCAGTGTCCTGACCTTTTCCAGTCAAAAGTAAGGTTAGGGTTTCTTTCCGTTACGGTTTCTTACGAGTTTGATGACGTGTCAACGTGAGTAGAGTGTACGATCATTTCATTACGAGTTTTAAGAGGTTCGGTCCGAAGTCGTTATGCACTTGGCACTCGAAGGTCTACAAGTTCGACCCAAATCTTTTCCGTCTCCTTGGTCTCTAGTTTAACAGTTGTAGACAACCTAGTAGCTTTTTCGTTCTCTCAAGGTTTTTTGTAGATAAAGACGAAATAACTGATACGGTTTCGGAATCTGACACACCTAGTGTTATTTGACACCTTTTAAGACTTTCTCTACCCTTATGGTCTGGTGGACTGGACGGAGAACTCTTTGGACATCCGTCCAGTCCTTCGTCGTCAATCTTGACCTCTACCTTGTCGTCTGACTAAGGTTTATCCTTTTCCTCATGTAGTTCCGACATATAACAGTGGGACGAATAAATTGAAGATACGTCTCATGTAGTACTCTTTGCGACCTAACCTTCTTTGTGTTCGACCTTAGTTCTAACGGCCCTCTTTATAGTTCTTGGAGTCTATACGTCTACTGGGGTGGGAATACCGTCTCTCACTTCTCCTTGATTTTTCGGAGAACTACTTTCACTTTCATCTCTCACTTTTTCAACCGAATTTCGAATTCTTAGTCTTTTACTTCTAGTACCGTAGACCAGGGTAGTGAAGTACCCTTTATCTACCCCTTTGTCACCTTTGTCACAGTCTGAAATAAAAACCCCCCCGAGTTTTTAGTGACGTCTACCACTAACGTCGGTACTTTAATTTTCTGCCAATGAGGAACCTTCTTTTCACTACTGGTTGGATCTATCGTATAAGTTTTCGTCTCTGCAATGAAACGGTTGTTTCCAGACAGATCAGTTCCGATACCAAAAGGGTCACCAGTACATACCTACACTCTCAACCTGACACTTCTTTCGACTCGCAGCTTCTTAACTACGAAAATTTGACACCACAACCTCTTCTGAGAACTCTCAGGGAACTTGACGTTCCTCTAGGTCGGTCAGGTAAGACTTACTCTAGTTGGGACCCTAAAGAAACGTCCCTTACTACGACTTCGACTTTGAGGTCATGAAACCGGTGGAGTACGTTTCTCAACTGAGTAACCTTTTCTGAGACTACGACCCACCCTAACCCCCGTCCTCCTCTTCCCCTGTTGGTTCCTACTCTACCGACCTACCGTAGTGACTGAACTACCTGCATTCAGACTCACTTGAGGACCTTAACCACTACCTGTCCCTCCGGACCGCACGACTCTAAGTATCCCAGGGTTTCTCAACCTGTACTAACTCGCTGACTTGACTTGACTAGGTCAAAAAGGGTCGTGGTCAATAACTTCTCTGACGAAAAAAGAGGTAACATATACGAACGGAGAAAACGGTATCTAATTAACTGGTGTTACGATCCCTGATAAAACCCGTTAGTCAATACTGGAACCGTTAGTCAATATAGGGTAACTGTCCACAATAGAGGATAACACGTCTTTACAATGCAAGACTAAGTGTCTTTATCGTTATAAACTAAATGGGCACCCTAATACACGGTAGACACCCCAGTGTGTCTCAGCCTGTGCTGACTTCGCTGAATCGTCGTCGTCGTCGTTGTCACCCTAATACCTCCCAGTACACTTGATACCATTATAGTATCTCAACTCAACCAACCCAACCCAATCCCACCCGAAGGGAACACCGAGTCGAACATTTCTTAGATGGACGTTACACCCTCTGGAACCAAGTTAGGGACCCAACCCTTCTAGGGGACCTCTTTCCTTTCCGATGTGTGAGGTCATAAGACCGGACCTCTTAAGGTACCTAACATCTCAGGTACCCGAGTGTTTCTCAGCCTGTCCTGACTCGTTGAAAGTGAAAGTGAAAGTGAAAACCCAATCGTGCTACTACATCAAAATAAAGTCTGTAAAACTTGCCCTAGATATCTCATTGAAGTCACGTTTCTGTTACAAACAACACAACCCTCCCTTTTGTACCCAGAGTTTTGTACTCTGGTTGATCTTTTACTTTTTAAGACTTTCTACGACTCTTGTTCCACCGAACTATTATGACAGAGGAATAAAGGAATAGAGTCATCACATGTAGACAATCGAGACTTTACTAAAAATTTTTAGGTGTTATAATTTATATTCGTTTCCTTATTCGTGATATTAGATAAAAGAAGGTCTAATACCACTTCATCACTTGACCATTTTCTCTCCTACTTGGTTCAAAGACCAGTGAGGGGTATCTTTGTTAGTATAGTAGTCGTGTATCACAGACCGAAGGGAGAGGGATGGTGTGAATCTTTACCTCAGAAGATTCAAAAAGAGGTAGTGTACTTAGGGTGTCTGTGGGAGACCCCGTCGTACGGAGTGGTAATTTGTGAGTATCATACAAACAGTTTAGTCCTCGAGTTTTATGAGAGGAGGGAAGGAAACCCTTTCAAAGACCGATGAAGTCTCAGTTCCAGAGTGGGAACCTCTTTTGTTTTTAACTAGTGATGTGACAACTCAAAATGAAGATGAGGTAAATACGTGAACTTGACAGAAGAACCTTTAGGAGCCTTTCCCTTCTCATCTACGGACTGGAACCTCGGTCTTCTTTACACGAGTACAGGGTCGATGGAAACCCACTAAACTCTATTAGAAATGGACAGTCTTTCTGTCAAAAGAAAAGTTTTACTTTAGTAATAGGAGAGGGAGAGAAGGAGGAACTCTATTATTCTTTAATATACTTTACTATTTAAATTGTTTTGAAACCATGGATTTTTTGAAGAAAACACCTTAGTGACGTATCTATACACAAGGGTCCTTCTACAGTCTTACACTACATCGACCTAGTCCGAGGACCCACAAACACTGTATAGACCATACTCTTGTGTCAGATCTCAGAGGCTTAGAAGTTCCCGACGAGGGAATATCCCTCCAAGAGTCTTGTCGTACTATAAAGTACTAGCAACCCTTATTAATGTTTGGTGACCTTTTCTGTAATACTTGTGATTTACTTCTCACCCGACTTAGAGTACACAAGCATTTCTCAGACTACGACTGTGTAACCACGTTTAAGTCTGTGTACCTACCGTGAAAAGGTAAGACCGTGGATTTAACACACCGATTCTACTTAGTTGAGAAACGTAGTTCCGGTTTTATAAGGAATTCTAAGTTCAGACAAAACCCCCTTTAGACTTGTCTTTCTATTTCCTTTTGACATAGAGAAAATAAGGGTCTCGTCTTTCAATTTATATTTCCTCAACAGAGATTAAGATCCAAGAAGTGTCCATTTCTGAGTTGGAGGTGTACTATTCGGTTCGTGTATGATTTATACCCTTGGACTCAATGTGTCAATGTGTGTCACACTCAATTTAAATACTTCAGTGTCCCAAAACTATGACGTTATAGAATAAGGATTATGACCGGGACTGGGTTTGAGAAGTTGAAGGAAAGTTTCAAATGTCTTGTTAGATCAGTACTAAACACTTGTCTTTACATTCGATTTATATATGAGACAAAAAGACGGAACTCGCAACAAAATAGGATTAATGTGTGGTCTATTGAGATAATCGAAATTTAATAAAATGGTCATATTTTCCTGGTAGAGACCGAAGGGTCTACAAAAATACTACGGTAAGTGTAGGTTGACTCTTTTTTCTTTTATACTCAGTTTTTCACTATCCACGGGGGTGAATTTTTCGAATAAATGTAGGGGTGGTCGGGAACTAACACCTTTATCTCTCCCAAAGTTACACTCTCGGTCTTTCATTTATGTTCTTACTCCGGTTAGTAAGGTCTTACACTACAACAGTCTAAAGATTTTTCCATCTTTTAGAGGTTGGAGACACCTTCGTACTCCGAAGATCATATACCTTTACTCTGTATAAATACCCTTTTTCTTCTGCGAATGTTAAGACTACTAGGTTCTCTACTAAACTTATTAAGTACTAAGATAGTAAATAATTTGTTTTAACTTCACTATATGTTTAAAACACGGTTCGTAATTTGGTTCGAAAGTTCTTAGTTTCTACTTATGTATTAGGATATATTAAGATTATAAGGAGTTCGATAAGTATACCGAAAGTATCTCCCATGTTCGTTTGTTTATATAGGTACATCCATGAAATGTCCACAGAGAGAAGAGTAAAACATATGTTAATTGTTAGAGAAGGTGAGGTAATTTAAGTCGTATATGTACACGCCAACTAAAGGTTGAGAAAATAAAGATGAGTGGAAACAGAGAATTTATATATAATTAAATAAATCACCATTTATTCGGTGTCCCTTCTCATTGAATCCTATAGATTGTACATTGAACAGAGGAAAGAACATTGGGTAAAGGTATTTCAATAGTTATATGTGTTTCCAGGCAGATCAGTTCCGACACCAAAAAGGTCACCAGTACATACCTACACTCTCAACCTGATATTTCTTTCGATTCGTGACTTCTTAACTACGAAAACTTGACACCACAACCTCTTCTGAGAACTCTCAGGGAACCTGACGTTCCTCTAGGTTGGTCAGGTAGGATTTCCTTTAGTCAGGACCCACAAGTGACCTTCCTGATTACAACTTCAACTTTGAGGTCATGAGACCGGTGGACTTCTCGACTGAGTAAACTTTTCTGGGACTACAACCCTTTCTAGCTTCCGTCCTCCTCTTCCCCTACTGTTTCCTACTCTACCGACCTACCGTAGTGGCCGAGTTACTTGTACTCAAACACATCTGTGGTCCTCGACCACTACCTGTCCCTCCGGACCGTACGACACAAAGTACCCCAGCGTTTATCCACCTGGGCTGGCTCGCTGTCTTGACTTGGCTTGGTTATATGTGAGTAAAAGATTTTGGACCCCCGTAAATGAACGTCAAATCAGAGATAACTCAGACAAATCAGGTCTACGAATTGTAAAAAATCTGTACAATTAGTAGTGTAAATTACAAAATAAATAATTAGTGGCGTAAATTACAAAATAAATAAAATTGGTCATACATGGTGATATAAATCAGAGGAAATGACTCCTAAGTGAAAGGGGTACAGTGGTTTTAGATACTGTTGTAGACTTAAATTTTTTTTTTTTTTTTTTTTTTGAAAGATGTAATCNTGAAAGGGGTACAGTGGTTTTAGATACTGTTGTAGACTTTAATTTTTTTTTTTTTTTTTTTTGAAAGATGTAATCCCGAGAAAACACATGTACTGTTTTTAGTTTAATCTGTTCTTATTCATCTCTTTCTTATGTCCTAACCTCGTCCCCTTCGTCAGTGGTGAAATTAGTTTCAAATTAAAACTTTGAGTTTGTGACAGGAGTCTTAGACTAGACACAGAAAGAGGTTAAGATGACTAAACTGGATATAACTAAGAAAAAGAGTCAAATATGTCCTTTGTGTTTGTAGGACTATATTTGAGGTCTACTTCTCTCGAAGAGAAGGGTCTACAACGTTTTACAAGTCTAAGGACGTCCGTAAACGGACGTGTCTTAGTCTACGAGTATAATTTTCCTAGTGATGTAACAACGTCTTTCCTTTACTTCCCTACGACTTCTTTCAAAACTAAAAAAACTTTGATTCAATTATAATCAGATTTCATCTAGATCTATTCTATCCTTTGTGTAAAATTAGTGATCTGGTTGGTTATCCCCTTTTTTTTTTGACTTTTTTATGGTGGTACTTGTGTCCCTTTGTTTTACAATATGATCAAATATAAACAAATTATGTTTTATTCGATCAATTCCTCTTTTTCTTACTTTTAATGTTATCGGTGTATCTTTCGTTTGTCATTTTGTCATTTAAATTTGTGTCAGTGTAGTTGTTAATGTAATTTACAGTACATATTTACGGAGTTAACTTTAGCCTCTAAACTGACCTATTTTTCGTTTTAAGTAAAGAACGATAAATGTTCTCTGTATCAGTTCCATGTTTTTCCGTTTCAATTTTTTCTATCTTTTTATATATGGTACGAACTTTACGTTCGTCTTTATTTTTTTATCCAGTTTCTAAATACAATTATAATCTATTTTATGAAGTTCTAATTATAATACCCTTCTACTCTCCCGTTAAAATATTAATATTTTATAAGTGATGTAGTTTTTATATGTTGTCAATGTTTATGTCTACGTACCTTGTCGTCTCGAAGTTTCATGAACTTCGTTTTTATTTTCCTCTTTATGTGTTAAGTTATTATTATCAACGTATAAAGTTATTGAGTGACAGTCATTCTATTGTCGAATATGTTTGGTAGTCTATATAACTTCTGTGTATGTTATGATAGTTGGTTCAACTGGATTGACTGTATATTTCTATTAAAATGAGTTGCTTACTCTTTGTATGTTATAAAAGTTTAAGTATTATTTTAAAAGAGACCATATGTCATGAAATCCGGTATTTGTTCACAGTTATTTAAATATTCGAACTTTATTATTTTTATATACAAGAGATTACCCGAAGGAGCCACTGAGTCACCATTTCTTAAGTAGACGTCACGTCCTCTGCGTCGTCTGGGCCCAAGTTAGAGACCCAGTCCTCCTAGGGGACCTCTTCCTTTACCAGTGGGTGAGGTCACAAGAACGGACCCTTTAGGGTGTCTGTCTTCTCGGACCACCCGATGTCAGAAATCCCAGTGTTTCTCAATCAGGGCTTACTCGTTCGTGGGTGCGTGTTCAACAAGAGATCAATACAGTCTTAATTTTAACTTTAGGTGTTGTCTACAATTTGAGTCTTTAGTGGTTCATAAGAGAATAATTGGTGTATAAAATTTTATAGGTTCCAAATTGTTTGTTTGTTTTAAATTTCTTTTTCTTTTGACACTTCCTTTAAACTCACATACAACTCGACTTACTTTTAATTTTGATTTGTTAGTTTTATACACTTTACAATTTATATGAATATAGTAATTTGGGATATAGTCTTCTCTACCAGAGTTTAGTCACTACAAAGGTTAAGTTATTTGTCTTTCATTCTCATTTGATTTGGTTGTGTTGGTGGGTGGGTGTGGGGTTATGTGTGTTTTTGTGTGTGTTTCTTTTTTTAATTACATTGTCGTCTTTATTTACTTATTCTTTCAAATTTTTATTTGTTTTTTTCTTTCTTTTTGTTTTATTGATTTTGTTACAAAAAAATTTTCTAGTTATTTAATTGTTTCGTATCGATTTCACTGGTTTTTTTCACTTCTTCGTTTAGTGGTTTTAGTCCTTATTTTCTGTAATAACACTAATAATATATTTAATTTCCCTATTATCTCCTAACAATATTGGTTGACATACGAATGTTTAGTCCGTTGCATCTTATCTGTTGAAAGATGTTCTGTATGTTATTGACTGAGTTCCTGACATTTTTTTTTAGATTTACTAGGATTGTGTTCGTTCTATAAAATTTGGGAAAGTTATCTTTTGTGGGTCTCACTCTATGAAGTTATCAATTAAGGTAACTTATAAATCTCTTATTTATTGTTAGGAAATTTTTGAAAGAAGCCTTTATCTCTTTCTCCCTCCTTTAGAGTTGTGTAACTCACCTCTTTTTTTCGGAGAACCTTAGACTCCACATAAACAGATACTGGTTCGACGTAGTACTTCTTCGTAGGTTATTTACGAATTGTGATCTAGTGTCTATTGTCCCCGGAAATCTTTTGGAGGTTTGTGTCACTTAGAAGAGAGGTGTTAGTTTATAAATGTCCCTTTAACCGTGTAATTTTTTTTTTTAAGGGGTAATAAGAACGTAAGTTAAGTACGTAAGTGAATAAGAATTTTGGAGACTTTATCTACGTTTCTTCCCCACGACCTCCGGGTTTTGTTGGAATGACTGTTGTGGTGCTTCTCATATCGTTGTGTCTTCTCTACTTTTGAATCAGAAGTAAAAAAAAGTATGAAACCTAGGAGTCTGAAGAAAGGTTCAGAATGGACGTCGTAGAGGTAACGACTAGGGACGTTTACTACGAGGTCTAGACTCTACTCTAGAGAGTGGTTAACTGAGATGACCTGGTCGAGTAAGAGTCTTAAACGATACAAGACATTTGGTTGAATGAGAAGTAAAGAGTTGAAAACGTCAGGGAAGTCGAGGAGTGACAGGTCCTAGTGAGACAAAAAATTTGAAACGGACCTGTAAAACAGAGTACAATATGAGCTAAGAAGTCCTTACTCTTTCTCCTCGTCTCGTTAAGTACCACTTTGACTGAAACAGGCAAAAAAAGATAAACTGAAGTTTTGATACCGGGGTTTAGACGGGGTTCAACAACTCCTGTTGAGTCTCGGTTTGCCCTAGGGACCCACACCCGTCCGAAGTGTGTAGACAGGTCCTACGAGTACGAAGAGACGTAATGAGGACTAGGGGAAGGTGGTGGGAGACGGTTTTTCAACTTGGGGTTCCTGTTTCGGTACTCGGTAACGGTCTACAGAAGACTCTCAGTTTCCAGTTTTATGTACTGTTCTTACCTTTTACTTTAAACGAACAGTAGGAGTGGTCTCTCAGGGAGATATTCTTATAGAGGGAGGTTTATAGACACCGGTAAACACTATACAAGAGAAAAGTCGGTGGTGAGAATAGTCCTTTCCTACTTCTTTTCCGGATCAGTTTATTGAATTGACAGTCCCTTGTTTCTTCTTCCGTCGTGGAACTCTAGTTGGGTTCCAGGACGGTTCTATAGATAGACTGAAGGAGTCATTCGAAGAGGAGAATGGAAGGTCCATCTATAGAGAAAAGACTTCAGTTTAGGGTAGAAGAGTCAAAGGACGAAGAGGGAGAAGTTGGAGAGGTCTATACTGACCTCATAAAAGACACTCTTTTCTTAGTATAGTCACAGTTCTTTCCCGGAAGATTCGTTCTGACATCTCCTATTTACCACCTCCTTAGTCCGACTAAAGGTTATTTATTTATTTATTTGAAATATATTTGACTCTTGTCGTTAATCTTAGACTAAAACTTTTTTATGACTCCACCTCTTACACAAGAAATGTTGAGTTCTCTATCTTTAGTGGTAGAAGAGAGTGGTCTTTATTCTGACCAAGAGAAACAAGACCTTCTTTGGACCAAGATCTCGCCCCTTTTTCATATGGAGTTAGAAGGGTTACAGGATCAAAGGGAGGACAAGTTACCCCATTACTCTTGAAGAGGACCCGTGTCTAGAGGTGGATAATTGTGTTCTACGTACTTACAGATGAAGACTGATTCTTAGACATACATCCCGATAATGAAACATTCACCCACTCACATGTCTTTACAAAAAGTCTATAACTCTTACTTTCTTTTTCTTCTTCTCTCGTCAAGTGCCACCTCTTATAGGGGAAGTCCCTAGTATCGGAACAGTACCACTTTCCCGACGTATTGAGTTACTTAGATACTCGGTGCGTCACGTCCCGGTGGGTTCCACCTACACAGTATCACTTCTCAAGACTGTTTTATGCCAGGTGATCTCATCCCTTACCGTTTGGTGAGGTACTCTTAAGGTATTTGTCAGTGTGAGACTCTCTACTACCGCCTGTCTACCCGGACCGTACGAACGCCAGGAACCCCAACGTTTCTCACCCTGTGCCGAATCACTGACTTGTTGTTGTTGTATCCTTTCTTTCTTAGTGTCCGGAATCCAAGTACCTCTGGTCCATTTCAGGTTACAGTTCTAAAGGGGAATCCATAGTAAAAGACCGGAAAGAAGGGAGGTAAGACCAGAGAATGGACGATGACAACCCTTCGGAGGAGGTGCTCCTTACACACCACTGGTGCCACGAGGACCCTGGTGATCGTTTCGGTCTCTTACTCGAAGGGTAGAAGGTTGCCTTCTCATCCTTAAAGAGAGGTACCATGTCTCTAAAGACAGAACGAGGAGGTCCGAGGGGAACTGGAGGGACTTGAAGACGTGATACGACGGGAGTACGAATAATCCGGCGTCCAAGGGTCCGAGTATTAACTTAGACGTGTGTCCCGTCAATGAGAGAGGGAGAACCTGTTATAAACTGAGGAACAGTAAACATCACTACGTCCAAACCATCTTCGACACCGGTCAGTTCTGAGTTCCCAAGACAGTCTTCGAGGTCCGTTTACCCCGTCCAGTGAAGGATGACATTCAAGTGGTCCTAATGACTTCGGTACTGTCGACAAACGGACGAGGATGGAGAGGACCGAAGACACCCAAGAGAACGAGTGTCTAGGGACGTACTGACCCTTACAATTTTCCTCCTCTCATTCTTTCCATCTGTATGTACTATGACGACGACGATGACGATTCAGCGAAGTCAGTACAGGCTGACACGCTGGGGTATCTGCCGTCGGGTGGTCCGAGGGGGTAGGGACCCTAAGAGGTCCGTTCTCATGACCTCACCCCACGGTAACGGAAGAGACATGTACTATGATTGTCCGATATTTAGTTCATGTCAGGTTTTGGTTTAATGACTTCCTGTTTTTTCTTTTACACTTTTTTGTTTCCTTTCTCGAACTACTGGACCACTTTTCTTAAAACACTATTAAAATTCGTGAAATGAGAAAGTATAGTGTACTGTTTAAGGTAGAAATACACACATTACTAAAAATAATAAAGTAAAATGATTTGCTTTCCCACTAGACTCTGTAAAAGATGGTTCTTTGAACATACTAAGTGGTAGATAGGACGAAAAAGTAAGGATACGGGGTTTTAATAGGAGTCATACTTATCCAACTTTGGTGAATACGGAAACCCGTATGTATGGACCAGAATGTACCTTAACATCGGGACTAAAAGTATATTGAGAGAGAGTATGAAGTTATTTACGAAAGGAATGTGTAAGAGAGTATTATTTCTGCACGAGATTCAACAAATGTTATATTAGTGACGGTAGTAAATGAAATGGAAACGTTCTCCCTCGTTTCGAAGATAGTCTACACGTTGATCTTTATCACTGAATATTTATAGTGCGTAGACTTTATGTTTCTTATCTCTACTTGAAGTACATAAACTCTAGGAGGAAGTCTCCGGATAGAGGAGAAGGTGAGTCAATTAGTTTACGTCTATTGAAGTACCTGGGTCACTATGGGTCTCGTTATGTCTCCACCCACATTTCTTCACTCCTGTAGTCTCGACGACTCTCAAAAACCCTTCAGAACTCATACGTTTAAGTCTAAAGTGGAACCGGACCTTTACACGGTTCGTGTAACCATCTTCAGACTTCTACACTGTACGGACACCTAACACCCCTCTCTATATCTAGCGTGTACAGTCTACTTAATTTTTTTATATCTTTGTCTACTTCTTATTATCCGTCGTAGTAAGTTGATTAGTAGTAACTGTTTAATATACGATCGTTACCCTTATTATAGTTGTTTGTGTTTCTACTTAGATTTGTCTCCCAAACTCCTTCTTTGTAATTCTACCGTCTCGAGATTCAACAAATGTTACATTAGTGACGGTAGTAATGAAATGTGGACTCTCTTACTAGTAATTTTTCATTTTTAGATGTTTACTATTTACGACCTCGTCTACACCTCTTTTCCCTTGTGAGGATCTGGCAACCACCCTTACGTTTAACCATGTCGGTGATACCTCTTGTCGTATCCCGAAGGAAATTTTTTGATTTTTATTTTGTTAATATACTAGCTTGTTAAGATGAGGACCCCTATATGGGTCTCTGTTTGTGTTAAGGTTTTCTAAGGTATGAAGATCAAAAGTGACATCTTGGAAACGTTCGGTCCTGTACGTTCACTACATTTGCAGGTAATTGTCTCCTTACCTATTTCTTACACACCATTCTAAACCAATGTATATATTTATGTAAAGTCCATCACCAAAAGTTACTATGACCGATCACCACCTCTTACTCTTAATCCTCTTTAAATTTTTATCTACGATTAACACGTCACTACTGTTTACTTATGAGTTATAAGGAGGTTAAGAACGATCACAAACATCTAGTCGACGGTCGTGTGTCTTATCAGTAACCGATTCCCTAACTTTACAATACGAAACAATAAAACTACATATTTCATAACCCCGAAGGGTCCACCCGTGATTACCATTTCTTGGACGGACTGTTACGTCCTCTCTACATTCTCTGTCCTTAAGTTAGGGACCCAACCCTAACTTGGACCCCAACCCTTCTAGGGGACCTCCTCACGTACCGTTGGGTGAAGTCATAAGAACGGACCTCTTAGGGTACCTGCCTCCTCGGACCTCACGATATCAGGTATCCCAGCGTTTCTCTGTTTGTACTGACGTAGTTGAATCGTATGTACGT
The DNA here is from genome assembly GCA_006410555.1 of Capra ibex. Taxonomy (NCBI): domain Eukaryota; kingdom Metazoa; phylum Chordata; class Mammalia; order Artiodactyla; family Bovidae; genus Capra; species Capra ibex. Next base: position 20,002,082 of record SJYO01033645.1, on the reverse strand, counting down.
ATTTCATAACTCTATTAACGATTTTAGTCTTGACCTTTCTGATTTCGGACATGTAGGTGACTTAATAACCCTTACGTGACATTCTGACGTATCCACTTATTCTACATAGTACATCAAACTACACTTCCCTTCAAAACTACCTCAATAGACTTCATATGAAACTTAAAGGATTTTCTACGTGACTCTTATCATAATTGTAATTGTTACGATCTTAATCCTTATTCTGTAGGTTCCACAGAAACTAACACATCATACCTACTCCACCTTAAAACAGACATAGTCTACTCTAAGGAGGACCCTGTAACTCCGTATTTCCCTTTCCATTCGTCAATTCTCTCTCACCAAAACAGTTGACTCTTGATGGGGGTCCGAGTAAGTTGATCTGATCATAGGTACTTCTCTTAACGACCTTTCTCTAAACATTACTGACGGCATGTAGTTCTCCTATAAGCTGGAGCTCTACACCGTATTGGATACTTACGACACCGATAATGACACTTTCCATCTAATTAAGACTACAAAGTTACAAAGGCCCTTCTACTGACGATCTTAAAGAGTCCTTCGGGACCGATCTTCATCCTCATGAGGATCTCCACTCTTGAGTCAGTGACATGGGTAATCTTTCAATTTTATGTACACACACACGACAGCGAAGTCAGTACAGACTGAGAAAGTTAGGATACCTAACATCGGACGGTCCAAGGAGACAGGTACCCCTAAGCGGTCCGTTCTTATTACCTCACCCGACGGTACGGGAGGAGGTCCTCTAGAGGGACTGGGTCCCTAGTTTGGGGGCAGAAAATACAGAGGACGTAACCGTCTTCCCAAGAAATGGTGACCGTGGTGGACCACCTTCGACTTCTTCACTTCGTGTCACCCCTATCACGAGAAATGATTGTGACAGTAATCAGTAGAGGTTGTGTCGGGGTGTGACGTGGGGGTTGACTTTCAAAGTACTTCAGTCTATTCCTGAAATAAAATGACTTATTACGGATTCCACACATTTTCTCACTTTTTATGTCAAGATGTCTACATTTACACTGATGTCAAATCGACTTGACTTGTAGAACTACTATTGCGTAGATAGATGAGAAGAAGTACATTTGTGTTAACGACATAGTGTATTACTTTAAGTCGTTAAAAATACCAGAATACTTGTTTTATACCGAGGAAACTCTTCCTGACCGGTCATTAATAAGGATAGAGGAGAAGGAAAGATTTTAAATGTTCTGACCATAAATTAGACAGAGGTGATGGTGTAAAATTGGTGTCATTGAGAATGAAACCGGATTCTAAAAGAGTTTCCTCTTTTATAGGTGCCCGGTTTCCTTCGTCATAAAGTGACCTAAGGAGAGATCCGTACTGTAAATTACTGACCTCGAATTTAAGTCTCGGAATCAAGTCAAGTCAAGTCAAGTCAAGTCAAGTCAGTGAGTCAGCACAGACTGAGAAACACTGGGGTACCTGATGTCGTGTGGTCCAAAAGGACAGGTAGTGGTTGAGGGTTTCGAACGAGTTTGAGTACAGGTAGTACAACCACTACGGTAAGTTGGTAAAGTAAGAGACAACAGAGGAAGAAGAGGGTGGAAGTTAGAAAGGGCCTTGATCCCAGAAAAGGTTACTCAGTGTAGTCCACCGGTTTCATAACCTCAAAGTCGAAGTCGTAGTCAGGAAGGTTACCTATAAGTTCTGACTAAAGGAAATCCTATCTGACCAACCTAGAGGAACGAGAGGTTCCCTGAGAGTTCTCAGAAGAGGTTGTAGTGTCAAGTTTTCGTAGTTAAGAAGCCGCGAGTCGAAAGAAATATCAGGTTGAGATTGTAGGTATGTACTGATGACCTTTTTGGTATCGAAACTGATCTGTCTAGAAACAACCATTTGATTACAGAGACCAAAATTATTCGACAGATCCAACTAGTATCGAAAAGAAGGTTCCTCATTCACAGAAGTACAGTACCGACGTCAGTGGTAGACGTCACTAAAACCTCGGGGGAGAGGGGGGGGGGTTTATTTCAGAGAGTGACAAAGGTAGAAAAGGGGTAGATAAACGGTACTTCACTACCCTGACCTACGGTACTAGAATCAAACGACTTACAATTCAAAATTCGGTTGAAAAAGCGAGAGGAGAAAAGGAAAGTAGTTCTCCGAGAATTCAAGAAAAAGCGAAAGACGGTATTCCCACCACAGTAAACCACAGTAAACCACAGACCCGTTAGAACTAAGGTCGAACACGTCTCCGAAGACCTCCGAATATTTAGATTACGAAATATTTTGTTTGTTTGTTTAATAGTTGGTTCCTTTAACCCAATCAAGTCTCTCAGTTTCTTTCTCATATTCCTACCTATAACCTAGACATCTTCTTAACCCTTCTCTTAACCTGTCTCTTTTATGTAAACCTATTCCCTCAATTAAAGAAAAGTTATAACTTTTGTCATGGGGATACGACACAAACAGTATATTCGTGACACTGAAGTGAGAGAGCTTAGGAGAGGTTGAAACTAACTTATTATATGGATTTTTATGTAGACTTATAGAGACGTAATTGGTGGTATGAGGTATAGTAGTAACAGCGAAGGAATTCATACTCCCCTACGTCACAGTGTTGGTGAAACTTGTGTTATACTGTCAAACATAATGTTATATGGGATGTTAGGTCGTTAAGTTGATATCTATTCTGATACATAAAGTTACTGATTTCCATAAATAAGATTGTTTGTTGTGAAAATTGGGTATCTAGTTGTAATATTTGGAACTTGTTTACACAAAAAAAAAAATTTGATACTTTCGTGATCTCTCACTGTTTTCTCTTAAATGTCACATGAATATCTTTTCAATGTGAATGAATCTTTTTCTCTTGTAATAACTCCCTCAAAGAAACAAAATACTGAAAATCGAACTGTCTCTAGAGATAACTATCCTCTACCCAGTCAATTTTGAGTCATTTGTTGTATGTCTGAATGACCAAACTTTTTCTTTTCCTTATAAACCCTCGACGGTCTAATAGATCTTTCACCATCCTTCTCTCTCGTTCACCATACATTTTCTCTCTCGTTCTTCTTCTTATGTTTAAACACGTATATTTGAGTCCTTTATAGACTTGACATGTGCAAACTCTATCGATAGTTCGTCGGATACATTCCGATTTTTTTGACTTGTTTCTGAAATCCAGGAAGTTTTACGTCCCCACTTAACTCTTAAACTCAAGGTATTCAATTGATAGACTTATTTTTGGTTAGTTTAAGAAGTCTATATATTTGTCTTAGGTCTTAGAGTTGTAGAATAAGCTTTGTACCAACTCCCTAAAATCTATGTTAAATTCTCATAAGTTGTATTTTACTTTGATCTTTACACCACGTATAAGGTCTCTTTTTATTAGAGACCCCTAGTCGAGGTTTTATTAGGTCTATAACTTACATTATCTGTTCCTTAAGTGTCGTCGGTAGTATAGTTCATACCTTACATATTTTCTTTTATTGAAATATAAATTGTACGTGAGTCAAGTCAAGTCAAGTCAAGTCAGTGAGTCAGTACAGGCTGAGAAACTCTGGGGTACTTAGTGTCGTGTGGTCCGGAGGGACAGGTAGAGGTTGAGGGCCTCACGTGAGTCTGAGTGCAGGTAACTCAGTCACTACGGTTAGGCCGGTAGAGTAGGAGACAGTAGGGGAAGAGGACGGGAATTAGGGAGGGTCGTAGTCTCAGAAAAAGTTACTCATAAGTGTCACTTTTAAACAACTCTTCCTCTAGTCTTCTTTGAACCTTTATTTGGCCGAGAAGTGTACTCCACCGGTTTCATGACTTCAAAGTCGAAGTCGTAGTAAGGGAGGTTTCTTTAGGGTCCCTACTAGATGAAGTCTAACCTGACCAACCTAGAGGAACGTCAGGTTCCCTGAGAGTTCTCAGAAGAGGTTGTGATGTCAAGTTTTCGTAGTTGAGATCTACTTCTGTTTATCTTTGTCTAAAAATAACTGTTTGATTTTGATTTTTACTATTATTCAGTTTTTTGTCTAATTCAAAACCGAATTCTCTTAGTGTTTTCTTTCTGATCAACATAAAATTTCATACTTATATATGATTTATGGTACAATTTTTTAAGTTCCATTGTTGTATCCGAAATTCATGTCTTTTTTATGATCCTATAACGTCAATATTTTGACGATCACATCAACTCAATTTATTCTTTGTTCTCCCATTTTCAGTTTACGAGTACAGTTACGTCCGTCTTTACGTAATGTGCTTTAGGTGATAGGTCAGTACCATCATTATTTAATCTCTATGGTTAGACGAGTTCGATTCATTCTTTTTCGTGTGTCAATTGTAGCGTAAATTACCAATTTATAACTTATGTAAGAGACAAACTGACCCTTGTATAGTTCCTGGTACAGTTGTAAGTAAGTAGTGACTTGACATCCAGGATCGGGTTTTTTATTCTTTTCGTTCATTTTCATATACTTACTTACTTACTTGGACATTCTCCTTCGGCCAAATAAAGGTTCCAAGAAGACTAGCGGAAGAGTTGTTTAAAAGTGACACTTATGGGTAGAGGGTCTAATTACAAGGTCATGTGTAGACTTCAGATTCTTTATGTTCTACTTTATTAACGGTGAATCTTCGACTCTCCACTCTCCCTCTTTGGGATCTTGAATATAACCTAGTACTCTCTGAGGTGTAAACTACGGATCACTCAAAAACAAAACAAGACACAAAAGAAAACTTAGGTCTTAATGAAGAGTCCCGTAAAAGACTCTTCTTTGTCACATTTACCTTCGTTAAATCTCCGAAGTACACGTACAATCCCCTCTCGAAGTGTTCTCCTCTGTGACAATTTTTATCCTACAGGGGTAAACTTCCTGAAAACTCCCCAATGGATTGAGTCCATCAAGTGAGATATTGTATAAAGTGTAGAACTTGATCTTCGAACCGTTAAGGTCCTATTTTTACAACTCCTTGAATCGCACGTTTTTCACGCACAGTTACTTCATCGAGACGGTGTATGTCCACCAAGTTGAATCGAATTTAATGTTTAGGTTACTTGTGTTATAACATAAATTGAGGGTCGGGACGAAGGACTAAGTACATACTGATCTGTAGGTTTGGTTTTAAAAAGTCCAAAGAGTTTGATAATAAAATACCTTATTATGGTTTTCGGGTGGAGAGTTGTGAGATAAGGTTGGCAGATACTCGTTTCTCTAGTTTCTAGGAAGTTGCCTAGACAAACCAAAATTGTGACATCTATTACCCCAAGTAGTGTCCTCCACGATCATGTATCTGTGACCGGTATGACTGTACATATTAACGACCCCCCGTACGAACCGTTTCGCCACTCAGTACCTGTGTGGGTGGTACACGTGTATTTCCTGGTTTTGTCGGTTTTACACCCTATCTGTCAATAACTGCCGGGCCTCGGAAAGTTGGACCCTCCGTTAAGACTCCGGTACAGAGTCCTACTCACGTATCTTGTCGTGTTACTCGTTCCCCAGGTCATACTATTATTCGTCTCTATGTTCAGCAGGTATGGGTACTAAACATCACCACGGTCGTGTATGGTCCACTTGGTACAGAACTACCTCCGACATCCTCACCCTCTCTACTCCCCTCGGTGTTTTCCCCTCGGAAAAGTTATCCTTGTTACGTCCCTCTTGTCGGTCTTCGGTCGCCGTTTACTACCGATCTGGATAAGACGTCTAACGGAAGAACCACTCCTACCCTTTTATTACCTCTTCCACCGTTTACCGGTCATCACCAGTTTTCTGTACAGGCTGTGTCTTCTAAGGTATTTCCTCTTAGGTACCTCCTTCTTCTTGACTTATTTCGTTCGGAGTTTCGAGTAAAGACTCCGTGACTTCGTCTCCTAGGAGCACTCAACATCCGTTTTACCACTCCGATTCAGGGTCCAGACAATCCCGGTTGTACCTCTCTTTGTTCATGTACGTGAGTACGTCTCTCCCGAGACGGGACTACTGTCGGTCATACCACCACAACGGACGTTATCTCTATCGCATCTCTGTCGTCTTACCCTACCTTTGGGTCCATACCTTCTGGAGTTTCGGTCCCTACGGGGACTCCTACTTCATCTTCCCCTGAACCCACCTCAATCATTGGTTTTTGTACTGACCTCCTCCGTCGGTGTTCTGGTCTCAAACAACGTTTTAGACACTTTTCACCCTTTGTATTCTAATTTCAAGATGTTGGTACATTTTAGTAGTACACTATATAACAGTTCTCTCTAGACCAATTCTCTATTTGTCCTTCACTCGAGTGTTTGCGAAATAATAAAAACGAACAAAATCGAGTTTGGAACAGTAAGTGGATCAACTCTCGTATTTAGTCAGTAAAAAAATTGGGTTCCTGAAAAAATAGACAGGTCTTTCACCAATACGGGAACATCGTCCTTTCATATCCTGACAAAATAGTGACAACGTCCCTTATCGATCTCTCTTTTTTGATGATATCCTATAAGAAAGTATGTTATTTCAAAGCTCTTCTCTCTCGTATCTGACTATTTCAATTTTTCGTTATGTTATATGACAGTGGATATTTAACCGTAAACGTAAGATGGAGACGTTTCTAGTTTAATACTCGGTGACGTCGACGACTTGAACTTGTGGAGAACTTTCCTCAAGTCCCACTTCTAGTTCTTACTCTGTGACACAAGACCCTTTTTGACCGTCTTGTACAGAAGTCTATCAATCTACAAAAGTCCTCTAAAGTACTCGGGTTAAGAACGGAGAAGAACATAGATCTTTTCGTGATTTTAAGAAGTATCACTGGAGACGGGGACCACTGGTCGTCATTAGAAGATGTTTCTTTATACTCGAACTAACGTACATAAGAGGGAAGTGGTTTTAGTATACATATGACTAGCATACATATGGTTGTAGAAACCTTGTCAAAACAATCTCGTTCAAACACACGGACTACGTCACTCCGGTTTGTGTGCCTTTGTGACTTCAAACCTCGTCTCTTCATAAATAACGTTCCACTCTTCAAAGACACGATGTAAGTGAGGGGAGGGGGGTGGGTGGTGAGACTCGAGGGCCGTGTCCCCCTTTAAGTCGTTTCTTAAAAATTTTTGGTTCATTCCCTTCCCCCAAAGTCCCATACTCTAGTCACTCATATGTTAAGACTCACCGACTCCCACTCCCTTGTCCCACTATAATGTCCCAATTGTAATAGTCAGTGTAATAACGTAGTTTATGCAGATAGATCCATATAGATTTCATCTTCTATACCCCTTTTCGGACAGGACCCTTCCGGGGAATCCGAGGACGACCCAATGTTAAGGGGGAAAAAGAAACTATTAAGAGTTAGAACTCCTCTTATTCAAAACTTGTCTTTTTCTTATGTCCAAGTCTATTCCTCCAATTAGTACGTGAACTATCTCCATGGATGTCCCAAGACGACCCAATGTCAAGGTTGTCTGTGTCGACACTCTTACTGATCCGTGCAGACTCAGACTGTCGATGAGGTAAAAATATAGGTTTACGTAAAGAGAGGATTTGCCGATTTTTTCCGTAGTAGTAATCACTAAAATTACGAAAAATTCTACACTACTAAATCCGAGTATTTTTAGAAGAATTTTAAAGATAAACTCTCGGACAAAACGGTCAAAATGGGGACTCGTGTCTCACGGGGTAAGGATTAGAGGTGGGACTTTGAGGAAAGTCCCCTACAAGTTCCAGTCGTTGACGTCACCGAGTACTAAATTAGGAACATCCCCATCTCTCGTTCACAGTCAAAGGTCGACCGTTCCTGAAAAACATAAATATTTAAACTAGGACCAAACCCCCCATAAAGTACTGGTAAAGTAGGGCACCACGATCCTTACGAGTAAGGGTTTAGACCACTTCTGAAGGACCATTCGGTGAGTCACACGACTCGAAGGGACCACCGAGTCTACCTTTTCTTAGACGGACTTCACACCTTCTGGACCCAAACTAGGGACCCAGACCTTCTAGGGGACCTCTTCCTTTACCGTTGGGTGAGGTCATAAACGGACCCTTCCTTATAGAGTACTGAATCCCCGGGAGACTTCGTAGGGTCTCGTTCGACTTCAGTTTTCTTTAAATTAATCTTAACCTATCACACACACACAATCAACGAGTCAGGACATCTGAGAAACGCTGGAGTACCTGACATCGGGCGGTCCGAGGAGACAGGTACCCTACGAGGAGGTCCGTTCTTACGACCTCACCCAATGGTACGGGAGGAGGTCCCCTAGAAGGACTGGGTCACTGACTTGGGTCCAGAGAATGAAGAGGACGAAACCGTTCGTCCAAGAAATGGTGATCACGGTGGACCCTTTGGGTCTTAACCTATTCTTCAAGTCGTTTTTGTAGTTTTTCAAAATTCTTGTAAACCAGACCATCTTAGTATCCAGTGAAACTTATAAAGTTTTGTTTTAGTATAGTAACTTTCCGTTCCTTCAAGTGTGTTATATAATAGTTTTCGTCATAAACTTCATTTGAACAAGAAAACCGTCTTTCCTTGGTATAGATCAGGACATGGTCAGATGAACACCACGAAGGGACCACCGAGTCTACCATTTTGTAGACGGATGTTGCACCCTCTGGGCCCAAGTTAGGGACCCAACCCTCCGTGAGAACCTCTTCCTTTACCGTGGGGTGAGGTCATGAGAACGGACCTTTTAGGGTACCTACCTCCTCGGTCCATCCGATGTCAGGTACCCCAGCGTTTCTCAGCCTGTGCTGACTCACTGAAGTGAAGTGGTTAGATGAAATTATTGTTTTAGGCAAATGGGTTAATTCAAATTTGATTTTATTCAGACTGGTACGTATTTTGAATAAAAAAGAGTTTTATATATTGGGTGAAAAGATGATATATCACTTTACAAAATAATACAGATCATTGAAATTAATGTAACAATTTAATCTTAGGGGTTGAAAATTTGTGGAATTAAAGATTACTTTTGGTTCTCCCGTTCATTAAAAATGGTTTTAGACCTCTCTAATAAAATCTATTAAAAGTCTGGTATTAATAAGGATATCAAATTAATTGAGTTTTTAAAGTGGTGTGGTTCAATAAAAAGAGTGGCTGTCTAAACGTTGTCTATAGTGTTCTAAAGGAAATAGAAGATGATTTGGATCCGAGTCACTTTTACAATGAAACACTTTCGTACTTTTAACTGCTGCGATTTCTGGATTAATTAATTAATCTGGTTTAATTAATCTGGTTTAATTAGTTGTTTGATTGGAATTATGGTTCATAGTTGTTATATCATAAAGGGGAAAGTGTACTTGAACTTTGAGTAAAACAGGTTGTAAAATTTATAAACTTAACATTCACGAATTTCAAGATCCACAGGTTATGAAAACGGTGGACTACACTGCTCTGATGATTAACCTTTTCTGGGACTACGACCCTTTCTAACTTCTCGTCTCTTCCCCTGTTGTCTCCTGCTCTACCAACCTACTGTGGTGGTTGAGTTCCCTGTACTCAAACTCGTTTGAGGTCCTCTGCCACTTCCTGTTCCTTCGGACCGTACGGAGTCAGGTACCCCAACGTTTCTCGGTCTGTGTTGACTCGTTGACTTTGTTGTTTCAGGATATATCGAGTCACCATTTCTTAGATGGACGTTGTATCCTCTACGTCCAAGATAGGGACCCAGTCTTACTAGGGATCCTCTTCCTTTACCGTTGGGTAAGCAAAAGAACGGACCCTTTACGGTTCCTGTCTCCTCGGACCGTCCGATATCAGGTACCTCAGTGTTGTCAGTTTGTGTTGAATCACTGATTTGTTGTTGTTGTTATATTTACACGACCGAATCTTTCTTATCAACCTTATGTAATTTAAACGAACGAATCTATTAATGTCAAAATGACAAAAAAGAACTACTAGAGAATACTTTGAATACATTTGAAACCGACTCCCTCGTGAGGGTCGTCAATACTCCCCAGAAAAAAATTACTATACAGATGTAGCGAAAAAAGAAGTCTAGGATCGTTGTGTCCATTCGAGGTCTCCCGGATCCATCTAGTAAATGTAGAGTTTCCGTGTCCTCCTATCTTACGTTTAAAAAAAGATGAATATGTTTTGGGTCGGTAGAACTCCATATAAGTTCCTTGAGAGAAAAAGGTCAAAGGTTCATAAGTTGAGTCAAATTTTTTTTTCTTTCTTTTGGTTCATTGTCATAATCTGTTATTATGTATAGTAGACGAGTGTGGGAGTCCGGTGAGAATTGTTTTGGTCCTTCTCTCTTTCCTTAAACCTGAGCCCATGACTCTGTAAGTAAGTGTGTGTTATGGTGGGGGTTGGGGGTGGGAGGGGTGGGGGACGTTCTATTTTCGTTAACGTTTTCTAGGTAAGACTATGTTATCTGTTCGGTAATCTCCGGAAACGGGACGTCTAGAGTCCTTCGTGACTCCGTAAAAAAAGCAAATCCCTCGTGTCGATTTCCCAGAGAATTTAAACGTTTTGATGGGGTTCCCTGATATTCTACTGGTCTCGAGACTAGTAGGTGTGAATTAATAAGTAGTAGTGGTAATCGTTTATAGTGCGTTTGTTGTTAAATCTTACTAACAAGTCCCAGTCTTAACGGATCGGGATTTTTTCCTTTTAAGGGTTGTTTACGGGTCAGTCAGGTTTTTCTCCGTTGGGGTTGGTTACGGGATAGTCTCTACTTCGACTTCTTACTGGTTGACGATGACGATGACGATTCAGCGAAGTCAGCACAGGCTGGGACACGCTGGGGTATCTACCGTCGGGTGGTCCGAGGGGATAGGGACCCTAAGAGGTCCGTTCTTGTGACCTCTCCCAACGGTAAAGGAAGAGGTTACGTACTTTCACTTTTCACTTTCACTTCAGCGAGTCAGCACAGGCTGAGAATCGCTGGGGTACCTGACGTCGGGTGGTCCGGGGAGGTAGGTACCCTAAAAGGTCCGTTCTCATGACCTCATCCCACGGTAACGGAAGAGGGAAGGGTTTAGATCCTACAAGTTAAACCTGACTTCGTTTCGCTTCAACGAGTCAGCTCAGACTGAGAAACGCTGGGGTATCTGACATCGGATAGTCCGAGGAGGCAGGTACCCTAAAAGGTCCGTTCTCACGACCTCACCTAACGGTAAAGGAAGAGGTTCCGATCGAGTTTTCCCTTTGGTTTCAAGGTAACTACATCCTTTATCTACCCGAGGTCCAATCTGTAAATGTTGATCGGAAGACAACGTAAAGGACCCTGTTCTCTATCTACTCGAGGTCAATTCCTTAAATATTAATCGGAGGACAAACGAGAGGTTTTACCTTCATTGTTGTCTTCGTCTCATTTACCGGTCATAAACAGAGAACATTTNTGAAGTCCGACTTAGAGGTAGACCCCGCGCCTCCGAGCGGTCCAGATGAATGAACGGGGCCGACAATTCTGGGCGTGCTTTCTCTCGAATTCCGTTCCGTGGGAATCTATAAGTTCACCCGCGGCCACCGGGTTGCATCTACCACGTTTAAGGAACAGACCTTAAAATAACCGGAAGGCGCATTTGGTTCGATAAGTCGGGAGAAGGAGGTGAATTAGAAGAATGATGTGATATCAAAGAATTAGATTAGAATGTAATTATTTGTTTGTTCAGAAAGGTGCGGTTGCGGCAGGTGGGAAGCTTAAGGGACCTAGGTGGCCCCGACCTGGGGCCGTTTCAACGAGTCAACACAAACTGAGAAACGCTGGGGTATCTGACATCGGATAGTCCGAGGAGGCAGGTACCCTAAAAGGTCCGTTCTCACGACCTCACCTAACGGTAAAGGAAGAGGTTCCGATCGAGTTTTCCCTTTGGTTTCAAGGTAACTACATCCTTTATCTACCCGAGGTCCAATCTGTAAATGTTGATCGGAAGACAACGTAAAGGACCCTGTTCTCTATCTACTCGAGGTCAATTCCTTAAATATTAATCGGAGGACAAACGAGAGGTTTTACCTTCATTGTTGTCTTCGTCTCATTTACCGGTCATAAACAGAGAACATTTATGACATTTCATTATCGTTACCGTTCCTGTTTCTCCCCCGTTTTGGAAGAAACTCCTTTCCAAATTCCCTAGAGGGAGGAGAAAGAGAACCCTATTCCCTCTGTGATGTGTACACGTCTTTCAGAGGAACACCCAGTTTTCAGTTCCCTAATGACAGTTCGGTATTATTCAGAACAAGGAGGGTCTTCGGAAGTGAACTAAACAGAACTGACTCCCCGTGTACACGTGGGGTCCCCTCTCAGGGTCTCGTCCAGTCCACACCCTTTTTCTTTGGTCTATTAACCGGACTTCCTTCTGTTTCTGGGACTTCTTGACTGGACATATGAATATATATCCAGTGATATATATTTATATATATAAATATACCACCACCACCACCAAATCAGTGTTCAACACAGGTTGAGAACGCTGGGGTACCTGACATCGGACGGTCCGAGGAAATAGGTACCATAAGAGGTCCGTTCTTATGACCTCACCTAACGGTAAAGGAAGAGCTTATACAAATATACAAATATATTTAGGAGTGGTCTCACCTACGGGTGTGAGAAAGAAAGACCCACACGTAGAGACGGAAACGGAGAGAGTTGATTTGTTTAACAAAGAGATACAATAGGGTGTACGACAACACGATACAGAGATTATTATTTGAAACATGGACGTAAATGTCAAAGTCGGAGGTACTATTTACGTAAAAAGTGACCTCCGTTTCTAGGTCCGTTTCAATCAAAGATCGGAGATCAGGAACGATCCGACCACCGATCCTAAGGATAAGTGGGTTCGATAGGTCTAACTCAAGGATCTACCCCTTAATCTAGCACGAGGTACGACGTCGAACGAGGACGAGTGGCTCTAGTGGTGGCGTCCGCTTGGACAACATCGGTGCGCAAGGCCCTTTGTTTGAGTAGTCTTCCTGTTACGTCTATCACCTCACGTCAAATAATGTGGCCGCCCGGGTTCCGTCTCAGAGGAGAGTCGGTTCCTGGGGCTGGTCAAAAACACTTTTGGAATATATGGAATTCGTATGTTCGGGTTTAGGTGGAGGGGTTTAAGGGATTTTGATCAGACTTGTTTCCTTTTTCTTTCTATGTTATTTTCAATTGGTCACCAAGTATACGGAATTCGGATGCATCAATTGTCTCCTGTTCTTAGTTATCGAACACCATTATGGGGTTATTCGTATTATCTTACATACTAAAATAAGACAAAGTGTCTATTAATCCTATAAGAAAATCCGCTACCTCTCGGGACCCCGATAAGGAAGGTCCCCGGACCAAAAGGTCAACCATACAACAAAGGAATCTATGACCCGTATATCGAGTTTCAGGTACCAGGTCGGATTCTACCTCAGGACGAAAGTTCTATCTCGGACAAGACAAAGGAGGAAGTTTGGTTACGTTATCACTTCTTATGGGAACAGAAGAGTGTGTTCTCGGGGAAATAAGTGGTTTCTGTAGAGTTGACCGGTTACATTCATGATTCTGTGTTGTTTCTTAGTCTGTTCCGACCTTTAAGGTGAAAGTAAGGGTCTACCTCCGAGACCTCACCGAACCGAGTGTTTCTCTTACCTGGTGTTCACCGAGTGGACAGTTAGTGTTTAACCGTGAACGGGAGATGGAGATTTCTCTAATTTAGTACGCGACGACGTCAACGACTAAAAGTCATGGGGAACTCAAGTCCCACCTCTCTTCTTTACTCCGTAAGACACGATCTCCTTTTTAACCGGTCTGTCCAAAAGTTTAATCTATAAGAGTCTTTGACTAATATTCTTGGGTTAAGAACACAGAGGAGTATAGATCTTTTCGCGATTTCAGGAAGTACCACTACTGACAAGGAGTACTGATCTTCTTTGGAAGAGTTTTTTTATGTACGAACTGACGTATATGAGGGGAAAGTGGTTTTAGTGTATATGTGACTTAAAGAGGGACGGAGAGACCTCGTCAAAAAGTCTCGATGAACTCCACGACAGAGGATCCGACGTCAGGAGTAAAACAGGGTTTATTTTGAATTGTACGTTGAGAGTGTGACACGTAAAAGAATTCAGTTGTGTTGGATTTTACTATGTGTGTTTTGATGTTTGTTCTTGATTCGATGTCAGTGTGTCTGTTTTAGTCTCCACATCAGATTCTAAATTAAAGGTGAGAGTCTATCTCCGGAGTGTTATCTGAGTCTTCGAGTGAAGGGTGTTTCCTTCGACAGGTTTACCTCACCTCTCTTAAGGGTCGGACGTGGTCGACCTCACTGAGTGGGGGTTCCTGTTGATTACACCTGGTTTCGAGGTTTACAAAGAGTCAAGGTTTGTCGGAGTACGCCACCCGTCAGTCGTCAACAACGCCTGCCAGGGAGACTCTAGGGACTTCTCTTTACCCGAAGTCATCGACGACCCTCGAGTCCTTTCCCTGTTGACGCCACGGGCCCCAGTTGGACGGTGTCTGTGCCTAAGGATCCAACTGAACGTTTTGAGGAATCACGTTCCGTGACACACGGACTACGTGTCACTCCTATTTGTGTGGTTTTACGATCTCAAACCTCGTTTTTTTCTAAATAGCGTCTCGGTACGTTCCTCTGACCCCATCGATTTTGGGATTTTTAGGAGTTCGAGGGGTGTCTCAAAGTCGTTTCGCGACAATTCTTGGTCCATTCCTTCCCTCACAACGTCCCATCCCCTAGTCCTGCACGTCCTAAGAGACTAACCGACTACCACTCCTTGTCCCACCTCAGTGTCCCCAATTGAAATCGTCATGAATCCCGTGCTGACTCGCTGAAGTGAAAGTGAAAAGTGAAAGTACGTGACCTCTTCCTTTACCGTTGGGGGAGGTCAAAAGAACGGACCTCTTAGGGTCCCTGTCTCCTCGGATCACCCAACGGCAGATACCCCAGCGTGTCTCAGCCTGTCCTGACTTCGCTGAATCGTCGTCGTCCGAGGTTATCCGGATCCCGATATACGAGTCCCAGTAGTTCATCAATTGTGGACAAACCACTCCCCAAAAGTGTCGTCACTTTGTTATGTCCTTTACACGGAGACTATGACAATAGATCGATGAAGTCTCTCCTCGATTTCGTCTTTTACCCCCTCCCCAGACAGGTTCCTTTCGGGGGATCTCAGGACATCTAATGTCAAAGAGTCTCTATAGACTTTAACGACAGAGGACCTGATGTCAGGAGGAAAACGGGGTTTATTTTGAACTGAGTATTGAGAGTGGAACACGTAAAGAAAAAATCTGTTGTTAAGGATAACCCAGAAAACTCGCATACTTTAGTGTTTCTTTACTTCCTTGACACCGTCTCACTCCTTTCTACAGGCAGAAGTCTTGGATCCTTAGAACTCTTTTCTTTTTTTTTTTTTGGAAAATGTCCGAGAATCACTTTCACTTTCAAACAACAAGTCACCACATGTTGCGAAACACTGGGTTAGCGTACCTGACATCGGACGGTCCTAGGAGACAGGTACCTAAAGGGGTCCGTTCTTATGACCCCAATCATCGGTTAGGGGAGACGTCCCCTTAGAAGGACTGAGTCCCTAACTTGGACCCAGTTAGGACCAACGTCCTAAGAAATGGTGTAACGTCCGTCTAAGAAATGTTAGACTTGGTGGTTCCTTCGGGAAATGTTCGAAAATCCCTACCATATATAACCGTCTCCCCAGTCTTTTTCTGTAAACTATTCGATTTAAAAATTTTGAAGTCACGAGTCTATAGACAGTTTTATTGTATGTCATTTTATAATTCTTTATAAAAGACCTTATTTGACGTTACTTTATGTGTCTTCTTGACATGTTTTTTCTAGAAGTAGTGGTTCTATTAGTGCTACCATACTAGTGAGTGGATCTCGGTCTGTAGGACCTTACACTTCAATTCACCCGGAATCTTTCATAGTGATGCTTGTTTCGATCACCTCCACTACCTTAATGTCAACTCGACAAAGTTTAGGACTTTCTACTACGACACTTTCACAACGTGAGTTATACGGTCGTTTAAACCTTTTGAGTCGTCACCGGTGTCCTGACCTTTTCCAGTCAAAAGTAAGGTTAGGGTTTCTTCCGTTACGGTTTCTTACGAGTTTGATGGTGTGTTAACATGAGTAGAGTGTGCGATCATTTCATTACGAGTTTTAAGAGGTTCGGTCCAAAGTCGTCATGCACTTGACACTTGAAGGTCTACAAGTTCGACCAACATCTTTTCCGTCTCCTTGGTCTCTAGTTTAACGGTTGCAGGTGACCTAGTAACTTTCTCGTTCTCTCAAGGTCTTTTTGTAGATAAAGACGAAATAACTGATACGGTTTCGGAAACTGTCACACCTAGTGTTATTTGACACCCTTTAAGACTTTCTCTACCCTTATGGTCTGGTGGACTGGACGGAGAACTCTTTGGACATACGTCTAGTCCTTTGTTGTCGATCTTGACCTGTACCTTGTTATCTGACCAAGGTTCATGTAGTTCCAAGATATCACAGTGGGACGAATAAATTGAAGATACGTCTCATGTAGTACTCTTTGCGACCCGACCTTCTTCGTGTTCGACCCTAGATCTAACGGCTCTCTTTATAGTTATTGGAGTCTATACGTCTACTGTGGTGGGAATACCGTCTTTCACTTCTCCTCGATTTTTCGGAGAACTACTTTCATTTTCTTCTCTCCTTTTCAACCGAATTTCGAGTTGTAAGTCTTTTGCTTCTAGTACCGTAGACCAGGGTAGTGAAACAATATGGGTTCAACGCTTTAGAGGGTTACTGGTGGTCCCTCGTCTATAGACTACGTTTTCGTTCTCTCAAAAATAATGGTTCGAGCTCGACCCCGAGGGTGACTATGTCTGCGTCGCCGATATCCCTCCTCGGGACCCAAAACCTAATGTAACGAATACATCCCTCATATGTACCTTTTTTTCCGAAAGATCCATCCCCTTGCAGACTAACCAGTGAAACAAAGTTTCCCAACACACAACCAAGAACTAACCAGGGATAACAGATCCAATTCAGTCCTCTAAAACCAGACCCCAGGCTGACCGAGCACCCGCCACCCCACTCCAGTGACCTAAAGGTTTCCGAAAACCTAAAGGTTTCCGAGAAAAGGACCTTGGAAAGTTTTACCTCAAAAAGACAATTGTTTTACCTCATCGAATCTAAGAAGTTGAAGTACCCTTTATCTACCCTTTGTCACCTTTATCACAGTCTGAAATAAAACCCCCGAGGTTTTACTGACGTCTACCATTAACGTCGGTACTTTAATTTTCTGCGAATGAGGAACCTTCTTTTCAATACTGGTTGGATCTATCGTATAAGTTTTCGTCTCTGTAATGAAAGGGTTGTTTCCAGACAGATCAGTTCCGATACCAAAAAGGTCACCAGTGTATACCTACACTGTCAACCTGAAACTTCTTTCGACTCGCAGCTTCTTAACTACGAAAACTTAACACAACAACCTCTTCTGAGAACTCTCAGGGAACCTGACGTTCCTCTAGGTTGGTCAGGTAATAAGACTTCCTCTAGTCGGGACCCAGAAGAAACCTTCCTTACTACGACTTCGACTTTGAGGTCATGTAACCGGTGGAGTACGTTTCTCAACTGAGTAACCTTTTCTGACACTACGACCCTCCCTAACCCCCGTCCTCCTCTTCCCAAACTGTCTCCTACTCTACCGACCGACCGTAGTGGCTGAACTACCTGTACTCAAACTCACTTGAGGCCCGTAACCACTACCTGTCCATCCGGACCGCACGACGCCAAGTACCCCAGCGTTTCTCAGCCTGTGCTGACTCGCTGACTTGACANTTTTCTGAGACTACGACCCTCCCTAACCCCCGTCCTCCTCTTCCCAAACTGCCTCCTACTCTACCGACCGACCGTAGTGGCTGAACTACCTGTACTCAAACTCACTTGAGGCCCGTAACCACTACCTGTCCATCCGGACCGCACGACGCCAAGTACCCCAGCGTTTCTCAGCCTGTGCTGACTCGCTGACTTGACATGACATGACTTGACTGACTAAGGACACCTTTCTCGGAGTATCCCAACCTAATTTCGTTTTTGCGAGAACCACGTATTTCGTCAACCTAGGAAATGTAGTCCGTTATACAACGTCTTTACGAAATTTTCAAGTATAACTAACTACACGCCCTTTCGTTTTAAAGATAGGTTTTATACGGACAACTCGACTAATAAATAAATTTTTTTTTTTTTTGTGACGTCTGTATCATGTTAGAGACTTTTAACCCATTTTCAATAGAACGTCCCTCCTTCGGTTAAAACTGATGTACGACCTTTGACAAAAAAACTGAACGAAAATAATAATACTAACATAAGTTACTAAACGGACTTCCTGGGACGGGGAGACGAACTGACATTTAATTCTCGGAAACAAGTCGAGACCCTCTATCGAACAGGGACGGGTTGACACTTATTTTCTTTAATCGTGTGGGGAAGTCTTCCGACCCGTAAGGGAACCTCTACAAAACGTTCTGACTTCTGGGAATTTGAAGAGAAGGGGTGACGTAGAGGAAGAAACAAGACGGAAAACTGAAATCAAGGAGTAACGAAGAAAGAGAGACTAGATATTTTATTAGACCGTAGGTCGGGGGTTATTCTACCAATAAAACTTCACGATCGGACGGTAGAAGAGCCAGACGTCCGAGGGGTCAATTTCAGAGAAAGAACGGAGTTGTGGAACAGAGAGTCAAAGTAACCGGACCTCGTGTCGTTCGTCTCACTCGAACCTTGTCAACGTGAAGACCTACTCTATAAATGTAAACACTCCCTGTCAGGTAAACATTTCCATAGAAGGAGAGACATACTCTTCTCCTCCTACTCACTTAGAGACCTTTGAGAAGAGTTATCTGTTCCGATCCTGGATATAGATGTATTGTCAAAAACGACAACAACTCAACGATTTAGTATAGGTTGAGAAAAACTGGGGAACCTGACGTCGTAGGGTACGGAGGGACAGGGAGTAGTAGAAGAGCTCAAGTGGGTTCAAGTACAGGTAACTTAGACACTACGACAGATTGGTAGAGTAGGAGACGGGGTTTTGGTAAAAACTGGAACAGAGGACTAGAACAAATGACACGAAAGGGACATTGGATAATTGTCTGGGGACCATTAGAAAGAAACAGAAATCGACGTCTCAACAAATTCCACTACAGAATACGGTAAAGATACTTAATGAGACAAAAGGAACCACACAGAGTACATATGTCCTGCATACGTACAAGAATTTGAAGACAAAGAAAGGGGGACAATTAGACAGAAAATAATGTCTCCTCCAAAACAGTTCTTAGATCTTCCTATTTCCTTTTTAGTAAAATAAGGGGATGTCAATAAACCTATTTGATAAAGTAGTCAAACAAAATATTGTAACGATCGACCATTTTGAAATAAAAAAATCGACCATTTTGAAAGAACACGAAAGAGATTAGAACGTCAACTTTTCGAGTTTAGAACGATGAAGTCAGGAGGTAGTCTTTCGTTTTTAACCATGAGTCGTTAGAGGTTCACTGACTTCCAGTATTATCTACAATAGAATTGACTATACTTCTGATTATCTAACCCCTCCGTCCTTCTCTTGTCCTTTCCTTCTTCAGGGTCTACTACTTTCGGTTGTAGAGACGTCTAAATAATGATAGGAGAGATATATGAGTCTCCAGGTCGTCGAAAGAGTAGTAATTATTTATAAAAGAAACCACGGGAAGGAGGGTTTTATTACAATGGGTATTTTTTTAAAAGAAGTCATTAGTCACGGAACCATTTTAAAAATACGTAAACATCTGGCACTAGAAGGTTCGAGTCAGTAGGGATAAGAAGGAAGTGAATAGAGAAATCATTACTTGGACTCGTCTTGGGACACCCGTGGTACACCCATGTTTAGGAAAAGTACAGGGACTAAGAACAAACATCCTTTACCTGAAGTCCGTCGGAGTATTCTGGAAGGTACTCAAGGTTTTCCGTCTAAGTTCGTCAACGATTGGTCTTGTCACTCCCTGACTTCTTTGTTTCCTCTTTAGTATTTGTTATCACGTTGCTATTTCGTCCTAACACCAAGAAGTAGTTCCCTCTTTGTACTGTTATAGTAACTCAATAAGCCGTCCTTGATTCCGGGAATGGGTCCACCTCCTACTATTGTAGTACGATTCGTACTTAGGACCTTGTGGAGGGAGTAGTGGTTATTTAGACACTAAATAACACGTCTTGTTTCAGACGTGTGTCACCTTCTATTGTTTCTGAGACTAGAGAAAGAGTTTAATGATTGACGTTGATTAAAGAAAGAGGGAAATTTTTGAAAATGTCATTTCATCTTAAAAGTCTCAAGTAAGACTCGGCACTCAGATCAGTGGAAGAGGGGTCCACCAGTCGGAGGTCTTATTTCGCTTGAAGGGAGAGGTACGTTGTGAACAAAGAACTCATGACCGAAAACTCGTTTCTCGTTGTTTTGGGCTCAAGTCATTGTCATTATGTATGTACGAACAGGTCAAGTATCTTTATTGAGAGGGAGAAATCAGAATGAAGATAAGGTAAAAAGACCATAAGATAGTGATACAATAAAATAGACACAGAAGAACGGTCACGGAAGTCGAAAGACATGTTGAAGAATGGGACGACTCATCCTAAATATATCCAAGGATGTTCAGGAGTTCCTCGACTTATTGTGGTGACAAATATCCTTGGGTTCCCTGTCTTCTTTTCTAAACACACCGTATCTGACGAGACATGGTACGGATCCATTCTTTGTTCCTCTTCATGTGTTTCTAAAGTTCGACTAAGAGACTCGTTTTAGGTTTAGTTTTGGTTTCGTTTCTTCGTTTGTTTTTTCTAAATACATTTACGAAAGAAATCAGTACAAAAACTGTCTGTTGAGGACCTAAAGAAAATTTTCTCTTTTTAATAACCCTCCCTTAAGAGAAATACTTCATAAATAGTATATTTTCAGACCCTTCATCTTTGAAAGGTCTTTAAGATGATGTACGATACAGAAACAACAAAAAACAAACAAACAGTGATTAACATTTCTATTTATTTGAATCTCAGCTCCCTCATATTACTAATTTCCACTCTAATTCTTAGTCGATTGGGAAATCAGATGTAATCTTTTTTTAGTCTTAAAAAGAAATGTTTTACCTGAACAAAAGTTTTGTTGAAATATGGGAAGAGAAGTTATATTAATCGTTTTGAAAAATTTTCTGTCATGTTTATAACGAAAAAAGAGGGATTCACCAACACTCACTCCATTTAAAGTTAAGTTTTAGACTAAACTTACGAGCGATTAATATACTGAAACCCGACCACTGGAATTTGAAGGAAACTGAATTAAAATAAAAGTGAAACAGTTCCTATTATTAACGTAAACCCTTCACGAAATCTTTGAACAGTTCTGTAAAGTACCGGATTTATTAGTAACCAACGGACATACTCGTCTGAAAGAGAGACCTAATAGGAGACGAGTTGGTAAGATGTATGTACTTACATGAAAGGAATGTAAGATGTGTGTACTAACTAGAAGGGAGAATTTGAATCTCGGATTAGTCATTTTTGGACACATGAAGGAAGGGGGACCGGGAACAATCACTAACAAGATTAGGAATCTAGTCTTACTGAGGTGGTTTTTTTTTTTTTCTTACTGAGGTGGTAAGATCAAAAAGTTTCCCTTCTAAAATGGGGTACTTCCAGGAATCGGGGAGACGACCAAAGAGACCATTAGCTCTTTAGTTATAATTCCTACGAGATAGAAATTCCGAAGGGACCATCGAGTCGACCATTTCTTAGGTGGACGTTACGTCCTCTAGGGTCAAACTAAGGACCCACCCCTTCTAAGTGACCTCTTCCCTTACCGATGGGTGAGGTCATAAGAACCATTCTTAGGTGGACGTTACACCCTTTGGACCCAATCTAGGGACCCAACCTTTCTAGGGGACCTCTTCCCTTACAGATGGATGAGGTTATAAGACCGGACCTCTTAAGGTACCTGAAATATGAGGTACCCCAACGTTTCTCAGTCTGTGTGGAGTGAAAGTGGGGAGTCTGTCGAAGGGATCGAGGAGTTGTGACGACAACCGTCAAGACAGGTTTTCGTTCTGACGACGACACAAGACAGAAGATAGACGATGTGTGTCACCCTCAACGAGGTCCTGGAACGAAGTGTGCGTATTACAAAGGAGACAGATAACTTGTACAGAGACAGTAACTGAAACCCGAAAGAGAAACCAGAACTCTGAGTCGTTCATGTTCCGAACGTCCGACCTCCTACGTCGAGCTACGACGACATTATGATTAACAATAATATAACGATAATAATAGGTTTGAAGTTTGTGAGTCAATAAAATTTATGAAAAAAACTTCAATAGAAAAAAAGTTTAGAAATCCGTGACCCAGTCCTACAAATTATTCATTTCTTTTAATCTACTAATTTTACTACAAAATGTGACGACACAAGTTTCACCTATTGGTTTCTGGGTAACATATCGTGTACCTTGAGATCAGTTACAATATACGGTCGGATCTACTCTCTTCCAAAACCCCCTCTTACCTGTGCACATGTACATGCCGATTCAAGGAAAGGGCAAGTGGACTTCAATAGTGTAGTAACACTATGTTCTTCTCATCTAATCACTGTCCTATTTTTTTCGAGACATTAAGAGACCAAGACAGAGAAATAGTGGAACGACTTACAAAACACGTAAAAACGGTAAAACTAAGACCATCTAAGAGGAAAATCGTAGAGAAGATTCCTTCCAGATCCCAAGTAGATGAGCGAGTCGAAAAAGAACGAACCCATTCCTAAAGGGACGGTATAGACCACCCCCTTATGATTGAGACGACCTATTATTGACTTACTATCGACTCATTATTGAGACGACCTGTCTCATAAGAACTCACTGTTCAAAATAGAGACCCATAAAATGTTTACAGTAAGAAGAAGGAGGACCGGACGACCCAAAGACGACTTTTAGACGACTACCAGGTCATCCTCGACGAAACATCCAACGGTAGGGGAAACGGGACCGACGGAAATTTAAGAAAGAAACGTAACTTAAAACTGTTAAAATAATAGGACAGGACCTTTTCTGGAAAAACGTTACTCCAGAAATCTACAAGAGAATTGAAGTATCTGAACATATAGTTCAAGAATGAGGGTCAAACCCTTCAAGTGTCGATAATAAAGAATTTATTATAAAGAAGAGGGAAAAGGGAGAGAAGAGGATTTTCCTATGGGTGATACGATTACTACGGGAAAGATTTTCAAAGGTCATTAAGAACATCCTAAAGGAGTAAAAATTTTTTACATAGAATAAAGAGAAAGGAGCAGATGAACATAATAAGGATCGAAAGATAAATACTCGAGTGATTAAGACAGAAGGATACTAGACCAGATAAAATTTACGAAAGATTACTTAAGAAGTAGGGTAAATTACACAAGAAGCCGAGATCTTAAAAACAGACCGAGAAGAAATCGCAAAGTCAGAAAAACCATTTCATAAGAAAGTCCAAGAAATTAAAATAAGGAGTCGAATAATTTAATGAAAAGACTCAAAAGAATATTGAGAAACTTAAAGAAGTACCGTTGATAAGACTTAAGAGGTTGTCAAGCTAGTATGATAAGACAAATAAATAAATAAATATAAACTGAGACGACTCAGAAGGAACACCACGAGCCCGGGAAACGACACCACAGACCCGAAAGAGATCAACGTCATCAGTTCACGAAGAAAACAGAACCTCGTACCCAAGATGTCGTCCGTTCGTGTCGTACGTTCGAGTCATCAACACCGTGTGCCCGAGTCAACGAAGGTCTATATACCCTAGGATCAAGTGGAAACTGAAAGTGCGTAACCTCTTCCTTTACCGTTGGGTGAGGTCATAAGAACGGACCTCTTAGGGTCCCTGTCCCCTCGGACCACCCGACGGCAGACACCCCAGCGTGTCTCAACCTGTGCTGACTTCGCTGAATCGTCGTCGTCGTCGTCAAGGGACGACTCGGGTCCCCAACGTGGACCCTGGGGACTTAATCTTCAGTCTAAGAATGGGTGACCTGATGGTCAATAAAATTTAAACCGTAGATCTTTTAATAGAAAAAGAAAAACACCACACTACAATGATATTAAGAAGTATAACAAACTAGGTAAAAGGGAGACGAACGTGAAAACTTTAATTTACTGTCTAAGTTATATCAGATAAAGAAAAATAAATGGTCATCCACCGTTGTAGTGTATTCGAAAACCGAAGATCATAGACGCCAATGAACACTAACTAACGTAAACGTTCGACCGTGAAAGGTCGAAGGTGGCAGAGACATTCTCCACACCCATCAAGGTGTGAAGGTAACGAGATAGAACACTGTCGGCACAGTAACGACGGAACAAACACGGTCTCGACGAAAGAGGTAGTCCTACCGCCCGAGAAAGGAATGTAGGCTTTAGGGAACTTTGTCCAAGGTAACACCCCTTCTGCCCGTCTCGACCTTCCTGGACCTGACTCGACCTGACTCGTCGGGTAGGGGTGGAACTGAAAACAACATTTCCAAGTTCCCGGGGTGGTGGTACCTACTCCCACGTCCTCGACCCCACGAGATGCGGAGTCGTCGTCCTTCCCACTCCCACACCCGGGCCAGAAGTGCCTGTGATGACAGTCCAAAGAAACCTTCACCCCAAACACACAGGTACGTACTACGGTCTCAGTACACACGACGGAACGGACGACGACGACCGAGGAGACCTCGTCACCCGAGTCGAAAGTACCAGTCTTCGGTCCCTAGAGTCCGGGGTGGGGGTGGCAAGGGAACCAAGGTGGATGACTCAGAAGGTCCGGTGGGTAGAAAGTACAAGTCTTAAGAAGTCACAGTGGGACACAACCTACCTCCAGGGAAACAACTCGACACTTACAAAATTACCAACATCTAACTTCCTCTCTCTCTCTTTCCATCAAAGGGTGTACCGATGCAGAGACTGGGTGTTCGTTTAAACCTCGTAAAGGTAGTGAACTTTTGTTTAGACTATGATATTGTCAGTAGGAGTAACACTAGACTCGGAATCTACTAGTGACTAGAAGAAGTGTAAAAATGTCTAAAGGAAAACTAGTCAAGTATTTTTACTTATCGAATTATGTGCTATAAACGTCAGACCTAAGAAAGTGAACCGTATGACAATAGATCGGACGAGAAAAAGGGGTACCGGTATCGTGTATGTGTCTCAGGTGACGACGAGTGTCTAAAATATGGACGAATGGAGACGTATCTCATTAAGTGGGTACTACAGTTATATATGAAGTCAAGTCAAGTCAGCGAGTCAGCACAGATTGAGAAACGCTAGGGTACTTAGCGTCGTGCGGTCCCGATGGACAGGTAGTGGTTGAGGGTCACAAATGTGTTTGAGTACAGGTAGCTCAGTCACTACGGTAGGTCGGTAGAGTAGGAGACAGCAGGGGAAGAAGAGGACGGGGGTTAGGGAGGGTCGTAGTCTCAAAGAAGGTTACTCAGTTGAGAAACGTACTCCACCGGTTTCATGACCTCAAAGTCGAAATCGTAGTCAGGAAGGTTTCTTGTGGGTCCTGATTAGAGGAAATCTTACTTGACCAACCTAGAGGAAGGTCAGGTTCCCTGATAGTTCTCAGAAGAGGTTGTGGTGTCATTTTTCGTAGTTAAGAAGCCGCGAGTCGAAAGGAGTGTGATGTTGAGAGTGTAGGTATGTACTGGTGTCCTTTTTGGTATCGGAACTGATCTACCCGGAAACACCTTTTCATTACAGAGACGAAAAGTTATACGATAGATCCAACCAGTATTGAAAAGAAGGTTCCTCAATCACAGGACATTAAAGTACCGACGTCAGTGGTAGACGTCACTAAAACCTCGGGGGGTTTTATTTCAGACTGTGACAAAGGTGACAAAGGAGTAGATAAAGGGTACTTCACTACCCTGGTCTACGGTACTAGAAGCAAGAGACTTACAACTCGAAATTCGGTTGAAAAAGTGAGAGGAGAAAGTGAAAGTAGTTCTCCGAAAAGTCAATGAGAAGTGAAAGACGGTATTCCCACCACAGTAGACGTATAGACTCCAAGAACCATAAAGAGGGTCGTTAGAACTAAGGTCAAACACGAAGAAGGTCGGGTCGTAAAGAGTTCTACATGAGACGTATATTCGACAGAGAATATGTGTAGATCTACACATATTCTCTGTCGGCTGAACTACCTGTACTCAAACTCACTTGAGGCCCGTANCAAAGAAGGTTACTCAGTTGAGAAGCGTACTCCACCGGTTTCATGACCTCAAAGTCGAAATCGTAGTCAGGAAGGTTTCTTGTGAGTCCTGACTAGAGGAAATCTTACTTGACCAACCTAGAGGAAGGTCAGGTTCCCTGATAGTTCTCAGAAGAGGTCGTGGTGTCATTTTTCGTAGTTAAGAAGCCGCGAGTCGAAAGGAGTGTGATGTTGAGAGTGTAGGTATGTACTGGTTTCCTTTTTGGTATCGGAACTGATCTACCCGGAAACAACCTTTTCATTACAGAGACGAAAAGTTATACGATAGATCCAACCAGTATTGAAAAGAAGGTTCGTCAATCACAGGACATTAAAGTACCGACGTCAGTGGTAGACGTCACTAAAACCTCGGGGGGTTTTATTTCAGACTGTGACAAAGGTGACAAAGGAGTAGATAAAGGGTACTTCACTACCCTGGTCTACGGTACTAGAAGCAAGAGACTTACAACTCGAAATTCGGTTGAAAAAGTGAGAGGAGAAAGTGAAAGTAGTTCTCCGAAAAGTCAATGAGAAGTGAAAGACGGTATTCCCACCACAGTAGACGTATAGACTCCAAGAACCATAAAGAGGGTCGTTAGAACTAAGGTCAAACACGAAGAAGGTCGGGTCGTAAAGAGTTCTACATGAGACGTATATTCAATTTAATCGTACGACTGTTATATGTCGGAACTGAATGAAGAAAAGGATAAACCTTGGTCAAACAATAAGTTACAGGTCAAGATTGTCAACGAAGGACTGGACGTATATCCAAAGAGTTCTCCGTCCATTCTACCAGACCATAAGGATAAAGAACTTCTTAAAAGGTGTCAAATAATACTAGGTGTGTCAGTTTCCGAAACCATATCAGTTATTTCGTCTTTATCTACAAAAAACCTTGAGAGTACGAAAAAACTGTTAGGTCGTCTACATCCGTTAAACTAGAGACCAAGGAGACGGAAAAGATACAGGAAAACTACTTCATTCCTCTAAATTTAACTTGTTCTTCCTCTCCACCCCATAATCATCTATTCGTTTGCACAGAATCTACGTGTATATAGTTCTCTTATGTTTGTTCACTCACATTTAGATTCTTTCAGGTTCTCAAACCGGTAGTTTCTCAATACCCTCGTAACGTAACGGGTCCTAACTTTACACCTTTGTAAAAGACTCATTTCCTTGTACTTCTCTCAAATATCTACTCTTAAGGAACCAAACACTGTAACTGTTTATTCTGTTATAGTCATAATATCAGATCCTTTAGAGATTATGTTACCCCTCCTTGTGAGTCCCTCTCCCAAATCTAGTTCCCTGGACTCCTTCTTCTGAGTAGTTTTCGTAGTATAAGTTTGACTTGTATAAAAAATTGGGAGATTAGGTCATCGACATAAATCCAACTATAGAGGTCATTTGTATAACTGTTAAAGGGAACAAAAGTTTGTCTTTGAAGTAGAATATAGGTACGACAAACGGTGGTATATGAGGGTCCTAGGTCCGTCGAAAAAGACTGTGTAGAAGGAGGGTCACTAATAAGACACTACACTACTGACCCCTCGGGTCCTGTGGTATTAGCGGTTTTAGTAGTAAGAATATATTTAAACAAAGGTTTAACGTGTCTATAGAGTTGACGAAGACCAGGAGTCTTTACCGTTCCAGGATCGTTCTTCCAAGTCCTTGTACACTTGACACCTTTTTAGTGTCCCAACCAAATCCCGATGTTACATCCAAATAAACATTGGGACATTTTCCCTAGAAATTTTATTGAACTTACCTCTCCATCACACACACACGCACACACAACCCTCACCTTTGTCTGTAGAATTTTATACTCTGGATTATCTTTTACTTTCGTAGATTTTCTACTACTTTTGTCCCATCGAACTACTAGAACACTACAAAGGAATGGGGTCATCGCAACGTGTAGACAGTCGGGACTTTATTATTATTATTTGGTATTACAATGTATATTTGTTCTCTCAGTCGAGACTTTAGACAAAAAAGGTCCAATCCCCTTCCCGACACCACTCCATGACTTCACTACTTTCTTTTCTACTCGTTTGTGAACCAGTGAAAGGTATTTATCCTGGTGTAGCAGTTTACGTTTCATAGACCCGAAACGACAGAGATAGGTGTAGATCTTTAACCTCGGAGGAGGGGCAAAATGGGGGTAGTGTTCTTAAGGTGTCTGTGGGTGAATCCATCGTGAGGAGTGGCAATATGTGAGCGACTTACAGACAGTCTAGTTCTCGACTTGTGCAAGAGGAGACACGGAACCCCTCTCAAGACCCGAAGAAGTCCCAATTCCAAAGTGAGGATCCCTTCTGTTTCTAACTGGGGGGTGTGCTGACTGAAGAACAAGTAGATTTTGATCACTGAAAGTGAGGTGACTACGTGAACTTGACAGGACCCTTTACTCTCTGACCTGTGGACTGAAACCGCGGTCTTCCTTACACAATTACAGGTGGAAGGATCAATTGGAGGCACGCTGGACCCTGACATGACTGGACAGTCTTCCTGTCAATAAGAAAGAAATCACTTCAGTAATTGAAGAGGGAGAGATCGAGGATCTTTCGTATAGTTTAATAAACTTTATTATAAAACCATTGTGTTTTTTAATTAAACACCTTTTTAGGGACGTATCTATGTACAAGATCCCTCCACAGTCTTTCAATCCCTCGTCCTGGACCGTGGGTCCACAAACTCTGTATGGTCCATACTCTTGTGACAGATCTCTCAGGACTCTAGAAGTTTCAGACGAGGGGTTTTGTCTCCGAGAGTCTTATGGGACTCTAGGGTCCAAGAGACCCTTATTACCGTTTGGGAACTCTTTGTCCTGTAATCCTTATGATTCGTTGTCACCAACTGTAAAGTACACAAACATTGTTAGAACGACGGTGGTACATGTGCACGTTTAAGTTTGTGTTCCTACGATGGAAAGGTAAGCCGGAAGATCTGAGACTCAATCTTCCTCGTTAACAAACGTCGTGTCGGTATTGTCAGAAACTATAAGTTCAGACAAAAACCTTTAGATTAGTCTTTCTATATCTTCCCGGTTCAGAGAAGATATGGGTTCCGTTTTAAGTTTATATTTCCTCAACAGAGGTTAAACCCACGAACTCTTCTGTACTGAGAGGGTTCCATTAAGTTCGTGGATGATTTATACTTTCGACTCAACGTATTCCTGTGGTTCACACGTAATTTACAAACTCCAGTGTCCTCAGACAATAAAGTTGCAGAATAAGGATAATCCCATGTCTGATTTGAGATACTGAAAGTTACTGGCGTTAATAGATGTCATCTTCAACCAGGTAAGAATTAGTAATCCTTTTTAAATCGGAACTAAACACTTGTCTTTAACTTCCCTTTAGATATATGGTAAAAAAGACGGAACTGGTAATAAAAGGAGATTAACCGGTGGTCTATTTAGATCGGTCACCAAAATTAATAAAAATAAGGTATTTACCTGATAGAGACTAGAGGGTGTGCATGGAAAAGTACTACAGCAAGTGCAGGATCATTCCTTTTTTTGTACTCAGTTCTTCATTATCCAGGAGGGTGAATCTTTCGAAGTAATATAAGGGTGGTCGGGGACTCACACACTTATCCTACCAGAGTTACACTCTCGTTTTCATTTCTGTTCTCGTTCCGGTAAGTAAGATCTTCTGGGAACATTGCGACAGTGTAAAAGTTGTTTCCACTTTATCGAAACTGTGGACATTTTCGTCCTCCGAAAATCATACACGACTACTCTCTTGTATTTTTGGTTGTATAAGTGAAAGGACTTTTCCGTATTCTACAGGGTACTCCGATAAACTTATAAATTACCAAGAAATTATATAAGTTGTTTTCATAGTTCATAATATGAGAATAAACGGTTCCAAATTCGGTACGAAACCTCTTAGTTGTTACTTATATATTACGATTATAAGGATTTCGATAAATGTACCGAAAATACTCCGACCTTCATTTGTTTACAGAATTACATGTATAAAAAGTACACAGAGATCGTAGTAAAATGTGTGATAGTCACTATAAAAAGTGAGGGAATTGAAGTCGTATTGTGTGTGTCAACTAAAGGTTAAGAAATGAAAATGAGTCAAAACTGAGAAGTCAAGTCAAGTCAAGTCAAGTCAGCGAGTCAGGACAGACTGAGAAACGCTGGGGTACTTAGTGTCGTGCGGTCCGGAGGGACAGGTAGTGGTCGAGGGCCTCAAGTGAGTCTGAGTTCAGGTAGTTCAGTCACTACGGTAGGTCGGTAGAGTAGGAGACAGCGGGGGAAGAGGAGGTCGGGGGGTCAGGGAGGGTCGTAGTCTCAGAAAAGGTTACTCAGTTAAGAAGCATACTCCAACAGTTTCATAACCTCAAAGTCGAAATCGTAACCAGGAAGGTTTCTTGTTGGTCCTGATTAGAGGAAGTCTTACCTGACCAACGTAGAGAAACGTCAGTTCCCTGGTAGTTCTCAGAAGAGGTTGTGGTGTCAAGTTTTCGTAGTTAAGAAGCCACGAGTTGGAAGAAGTGTCAGGTTGAGAGTGTAGGTATGTACTGGTGTCCTTTTTGGTATTGGAACTGATCTGCCTGGAAACAATCGTTTCGTTACAGAGACTAAAAGTTATGCGATAGATCCAACCAGTATTGAAAGGAAGGTTTCTCATTCGTAGAAAATTAGAATACCGACGTTAGTAGTAAACGTCAGTAAAACCTCGGGGGGTTTTATTTCAGACTTTGATAAAGGTGACAAAGGGGTAGATAAAGGGTACTTCACTACCCTGGTCTACGGTATAGAAGCAAAAGACTTACAACTCAAAATTCGGTTGTAAAAGTGAGAGGAGAAAGTGAAAGTCGTTCTCCGAAAAATCAAGGAGAAGTGAAAGACGGTATTCCCACCACAATAGACGTATAGACTCCAAGAACTATAAGGAGGGCCGTTAGAAACAGACAATTTACGAATAAATAGATAAGTCATTTTTTATTCAGTGTTCTTAGCCATTAAATCCTGGAAATTAGACATTGAATGATAAGTAGTTGATTTGACAGAGGAGAGAACATAGGGTAAAAGTATTACAATGGTTATTCGTGAGTTAGTAACAGGATATTAATCTCGTAAATAGACGTGAAATCAAACATGACTCAGTCAAAACAAGTTCAGGAATTGTCAAACATTGGTAGATTAGAAGAATCAGTAGTCTCTACAACAAAAGAAACTCGTCTAAATAGTCATATAAACCACAGAAATTATAATCTGAATAAAGGTACAACGGATTTTGATCATGTTGTCGACCCAGGTGTATGTTTTTTGTTTTTTGTTTTAGAGAGATGATAAAAAAAACCATATACTGTTTTTAGTTTATATTGACGTTATTCATCTTGGAAAACACTTATGGCAATGTTGAAATTAGTTACGAATTAAAACTTCGAAGCCGGAACAGTAGTCTTAGACCAGACACATAAAAAGGTTAGGATAAATGAAGTGGATGTAACTGAAAACCTCTTCCTTTACTGTCGGGTGAGGTCATAAGAACGGACCTCTTAAGGTACCTGTCTCCTCAGACCACCCTATATCAGGTACCCCAACGTTTCTCAGTCTGTGCTGACTCGTTGATAGTAAGTATAACTGAAATAAGAGTCAATGACTTCTTTCGTTTTTAGAGGACTGTATTTGAGGTCTTCTTTTCTCTTAAAAAGAAGGGTAACAAGACTTTTCAAGTCTACGAACGTCCGTAATCGGACATCCTAACCCACGTTATAAATTTTGTAGTAACACAACAACGACCTTCCTTTACTTCGTCACCATGTCCTTCAAAGATAAAAATGACTTTACTTCAACCACAATCAGTCCTCATCTAGTACTACCCTATCCTTTGTAAGATTAGTAATCTCGTTGATAATCCTTTTTTACTTTTTTTATATGTATCAATCTTTCATTCTTTTGTTATAAAATATGGTCTCTATAAAGTGTTTTTTCTTCGATCAACTTCACTTACTCTTCTTACTTTTGATCGGTATACCTTACGTTTATCTTTTTACTATTTAAATTTATATTGGTCTAGTTACTAACGTAATAATTTACCGTAACATAATTATGGGGATAATTTTCCTTCTAAAAAAACTGGACTATTTTTCAGTGATAACGGTGGATGTCCTGTATATAAAATGTAAGTTACTATGTTCTTCTCACTTCAATTCTTGTGTCTTTCGATATATAGGATACTTGTCATTTCGAGTTCACAAGTATAGTGTCTGCGACCCCAAAGAACGGGTCACAATGGACGTCGTAGAGGTAACAACTGGGAAAGTCTGCTGCAAGGTGTAGACTGTACTCTAAAGAGTGGTCGACCGAGACGACCTAATCGTGTACGAGTCTCAGACGGTCCAATGCTTCTGGTTGAAGGAGGAATGCGAAGTCAAAAACGTAAAGGAAGTGGAGGAGTATAAATTCCAAGAAAGAGTCAAAAACTTTGTGACGGAACTGTAAAACAGAGAGTGCAACATAAACTAGGAAGTCCTCATTCTCTTTCTCTCTCTCCTTCTGTCCCTCTCTCTTTCCTCCCTTCGTCACTAATCCCTTCGAGTGTCCTATCAAGAAAAGAGAGATGTAGTGTAAAGTTTTATTATCAGGGTTTAAACGTAACAACTTCTGTTGAGTGTCGGTTTACCCTTGGGACCGACACTGAGTCAGAAGTGTGTCGACAGGTCCTACGAGTACGGAAAGACGTAATGAGAACTGAGGGAGGGTGGTGGAAGACGATTCCAACTTGTGACTCCTGTCCACATTCAACGAGTCAATACAAACTGTCTTGATACTTTCACTTTCACTTTCAGTGAGTCAACACAGGTTGTGAAACGTTGGGGTTCCAGATATGTCAGGCACCTTAAGAGGTCCGATCTTATGACCTCACTCATCGGATAGGGAAGAGGTCCCCTAGAAGGGTTGGTTCCGTAGTTTGGATTGGGATTGGGATTGGGGTTCTGTCTCGACACTCGATAACGGTTTACAGAGGAAGGCTTCTCAGTTCCTGTCTTCGTGTAGCACCCTTACCTTATCCTTTAAGGTAACCATAGGAGTACTCTCTACGGGAGACCATTTATGGAGGGAAGGTAATAGATACAAGTACACACTATGCAAGGGAAAAATCGGGTGGGGTAGTCCCTATCCTACTTCCTTTCCTGATTAGTTTTCTGTTGACAGTCCCTTGTTTCTCCTTCCGGCGATGAACACTGGTGGGTTCCAGGACAGGTTCTATAGACAGATTAAGGGACTCCTTCACGGAAGAGGATGGAAGGTCCGCCGTTACAGACGAGCCTGAAATTGAAGGTTAAGGAGTCGAAGGTCGACGAAGAGGGAGTCGAAAAGATCTCGAAGGACCTCAAAGAAGACACTCTTTTCTTGGTGTGGTCTCAGTTCGATACCCGAAAGAGTCGTAGTGACGTCTTCTATTTACTCTCTTTACTCCGACTAAAGGTTTCTCTTAGATGAAATGTTTTTGGCATCTCTTGTCGATAATCTTATACACTGGACCCTCTTTTGGACTCCACCCTTTACATAAGAATTCTGAGTTCTCTATCCTCAGTCGTAAGAGAGAGGTTTCTTCTGACCAAGAGAAATCAGATCTCTTTGGACTAGGACGTCGTCCCTTTTTGAATGTGGAGTTACAGGCATAATGGGAGGAGTAATGGGGTACAGGAGTAATGGGAGGACAAGTTTCAGTAGTACTCTCGAAGAAACCCGTAGTCTAGAGATGGGTGAAGACTGGATGTCAGACACACATTCTAGTAACGAAACATTAACCCCCTTAAGTGTCTTGCAGGGAGTCTGTACTCTTCCACCCGTATCCTACTTTTCTCTAGTGTCCGGAGCTCAGGTACCACTGGTCCATTTGTTTCAGGTCACGTTTCACCTCTAAAGGGAAGTTCATTGTGAAACACCAGACAGAAAGGAGGTAAGACGAGAGTGGACTATCAGGACCCGTTGGAGAAGGTGCTCCTTACACACCACGGGTACCACGAGGACCCTGGCGAGTGTTTCGGTCGTTTACTGAAGGGATAGGAGGAGTGTCTTCTCGTACTCAAAGAGAGGTACCGCGTCTGTCTCTAAAGAGAGAACGAGGTGGAGACCCGAGTCGAACTGGAGAGACTCGGAGACATGATACAACCGGTGTACGGATAATCCGGAGTTCAAGGGTCCGAGTATTGATTAAGACGTGTGTCCCGTGGAAGACAGGAGCAGACCCAGTAAGTACCTGTGGTACAACAAACGTCACTACGTCCGAACCGTCTTCGACACCGGTGTCAGTTCCGAGTCCCCAAGACAGTCTTCGAGGTCCGTTTACCCCGTGTAGTGGAGGAGGACATCCGAGTGGTGTTAAGGACTTCGGTACTCTCAACGAGTTGAGCAGGTCGAACAGGACTGAAGACTCCCAAGAGAAAGAGTTTCTAGGGACACACAACCTTCCAATTTTCCCCTGGCTCAATCTTTCTGTCTTTACGTTCTATGGTCAACAGTTATTTTGTTCATGTCAGGTTCTCGTCTAATGACTCCCTGTTTTTACTTGACACTTCTATGTACTATTCTTCGAACCATTCGACCGTTTTTCCTGTAAAGTACTATGAAATTTTATAAAATAAATAAAAAATTGACTTACTCTTAAAAGAGATACTAAGTCCCTGGTGTTTGATCCTGAGATATCGTTGGATCTCCCCGACCTACCCCTCCCTCCACCTTCCCTCCAAGTTTTCCCTTTCCTGTATACATATAGATATCGACTGTATACAACTATAAACCGTCTTTGTACCTTTTTCGTTCTCTCAGGTTTTTTTTGTAGATAAAGACGAAATAACTGATACGGTTTTAGAAACTGACAACCTAGTGTTATTTGTCACCTTTTAAGACTTTCTCTACCCTTATGGTCTGGTGGACTAGATGGAGACTCTTCAGACATACGTCTAGTCCTTCGTTGTCAATCTTGACCTGTACCTTGTTGTCTGACCAAGGTTTATCTTTTTCCTCATGTAGTTCCGACATATGACAGTAGGACGAATAAATTGAAGATACGTCTCATGTAGTACTCTTTGCGACCTGACCTTTTTTGTGTTCGACCTTAGTTCTAACGACCCGCTTTAAGTTCTTGGAGTCTATACGTCTACTGTGGTGGAAATACCGTCTTTCACTTCTCCTCGATTTTTCGGAGAACCACTTTCACTTTCTCCTCTCACTTTTTCAACCGAATTTCGAGTTGTAAGTCTTTTGCTTCTAGTACTGTAGGTCAGGGTAGTAAGTACCCTTTATCTACCGCTTTGTCACCTTTGTCACAGTCTAAAATAAAAAGACCCGAGGTTTTAGTGACGTCTACCACTGACGTCGGTACTTTAATTTTCTGCGAATGAGGAACCCTCTTTTCAATACTGGTTGGATCTATCGTATAAGTTTTCGTCTCTGTAATGAAACGGCTGATTTCAGACAGATCAGTTCCCTTACCAAAAAGGACACCAGTACATACCTACACTCTCAACCTGACACTTCTTCCGACTCGCGGCTTCTTAACTACGAAAACTTGACACTACAACCTCTTCTGAGAACTCTCAGGGAACCTGATGTTCCTTAAGGTTGGTCAGGAAAGACTTCCTCTAGTCGGAACCCATAAGAAACCTTCCTTACTACGATTTCGACTTTGAGGTCATGAAACCGGTGGAGTACGCTTCTCAACTGAGTAACCTTTTCTGAGACTACGACCCTCCCAAACCCTCGTCCTCCTCTTCCCCTACTGGCTCCTACTCTACCGACCTACCGTAGTGGCTGAGTGACCTGCACTCAGACTCACTTGAGGACCTCAACCACTACCTGTCCCTCCGGACCGCACGACGCTAAGTGTCCCAGCGTTTCTCAGTCTGTGCTGTCTCCCTGACTTAACTTCACTTGACTTATCTTTAGACATTTCTGTAAAGTATTATTAAAATTTATGAAAGGAGAACTAAGTACAATGTACTGTTTAATATAGGAATATACACCTTAATAAAAATAAGAAATTAAAACGATTTGTTTTCCTACTGGACTGTGAAAAAGGTGATTCTAGGAATACCCTGGGTTGTAGAAAGGTTCCGGGCATATAGGAGTCATAGTTTTATAGTCGTACTGACAGAGAACATGAAGTCATTTGAGAGGAATTCACAAGAGAATAGTGTATCTGAACGAGACTTCTGAATAGTGTTACATTAGTAACAGTAGTAAACAACCTACAAACGTTACTAAAGAGAATAACAGTACTGTATTAAAATTATATCCTGTTCTAAAGGGTCCCCCGAATCACCATTTCTTAGACCGACGGACAGTTATGTCCGTTACGTCCACTGAGTCCAAGTTAGGGACCCAATCCTTCTGGGGACCTCCTCCTTTACCGTTGGGTGAGGTCATTAGAACGACCCTTTTAGGGTACCTGTCTCCTCAGACCGCCCGAAGTCAGGTACTCCAACGTTTGCCAGCTAGTGTTGACTCGTGTGTGTATATTATAAACTATACACACCAACATGTACCACTTACGTTTGGGTATAAGTCTATACATTTCTCTCTACCACTGATGTTTCTAGTGTATAGAAGTTATGTGTCTCACCTTGATTTGGATTACACAATCACCAGGAAGAAGTCCCCGGACAGAGGATGGGTAACTCGATTAGTTTCTGTTTGTTTCCGTTTAAGTACCTGACTTAATTATAGTTTACGTGACCCTCACACCTTCACTTCTTCACTTCTCTACGTATAGTGAACCCTCCATGACCCTTCAGAATCACCCATTTATCACTAAAGGGGAACCTGACCTTTATCCAGTTCCTATGACTATCCTCGGGTCTCTACACACACACATTCTCCTAATATCCCTCCCTCCATCATAGTCATATGAGTTGGTTAGTGTGTTTAGTCCATAGACTTTTGTATATTTGTGTCCACTTTATTTACAGTCAGAACTTTTTTTTTTCAGAGTCATATAACCCGTTCTAGTAAACTGATTAATAGTGATTATTCATTGTATCCGATCTTTGATCTGAGTATAGGTATTTTTCTTTATACTCAGATTTGTCTTCTAAATTTGGTGATGATTGAACTATAAGTGGATCTTTCATTAGCATTTATTTTTAAGTCGGAATCCACGTATATATATATATATATATATATGAATATATGTATGTTTTCTTGTTTACACCTTTTGTAATGGTTTTTCCACGTCTATAACAAATCTTTAGTTTATTAACCTCTTTTAATCCCAATAGGTTCTTAAAGTCGTACTTTTGTGTTGTCTCTTTCACGTTTGACTTCTTCTGTTTCCTTTGTACCTTACTATTTCTTCTTTTTTGGATGGTTCATCTCCTTTACTTAACACACGCCTTCTCTGTAGAACATACTCAAACTTTTCCGGTCACACCGACCACATGTCTTCGGACGACCCGAAAGACGTAGTGTTCTCCGACGTCACTGTAGTTTGTACTGTGAAGGGTTTACTACATTGCAAGTCCCTGGGCAGAGGTTCTCAGTCCTCTTCAATGGTTACGAAAGGGTACTCTCTCCTCATCCGCGTACTACTCGACACGGGAACCCGACACTCTACAACCTACCTGGGTCACACGTTAACCCTCCTAGTCCATCCTACGTCCGTGTCAACGAGTCACCTCTCTACTACTATCGAGCTCCCTGTCCCACTACTTCCTTTACGACCCGTCGTCCACTCTCACTCTCTATTCTTCTCCATATTCCTGTTCTAACCCTCAACCTGATCTACACACCCCTGTTCCCCGTTGTAGTCAGGACCTGAGAAAGAAGGACATTTCCATCATAACCGAATGAGAAGATGCAAAACAATAACAACAATAACAACCAAAACATAACACACACATACACACACATAAAATAAAAAGACCCTTCAGATGACCCAATGTTATTTCACTTCAGTCGTCTGAAAACTCTCCCCTTGTCCGTCCTTCCGGTCCCCAGAGGTTTGCCTCCTTTATCCGACGTTCACAGTCTGTAACAAATGCAGAGGGAATTCTCCGTCCTCCTTTGTGCGATGTGCACAGTCTTACAAAAGGAAGAGATATGTTTCAATTTTCTTCCAAAGAGAATTTTAAGACAAAACGGTACTACTGTGGAACAAGGTACACTTGAACTGAAAAGAGTTTGGAACTCAAAAAGAATACTTTTACAAAAAGTAGTTGATACAATTACTTTGACATAAACGAAACCTTAAACGGAAAGAAGTATGAAGGGACCGAGTCTCCCATTTTCGTAGACGGATGTTACTCCCTCCGGTCCTAAGCTAGGGACCCAGTCCTTCTAGGGGACCTCTTCCTTTACCGTGGGGTGACGTCATGAGAACGGACCTTTTAGGGTACCTGCCTCTTCGGGACGATCCGATGTCAGGTACCCCAGTGTTTCTCAGCCTATACTGACTCACTGAAGTGAAAGTGAAAGTTAAACGGAAAGAAGTGTCACCAAGGTGGAGTCTGATTGAAAACAAAAGAAAAGAGTTAAGATCCCGTCTATTATCGAGTTGTTTGGTCATAAGTATAGTTACCAAGACACCGACCCCCTACTATGTGGAGTACGGTAGGATAGAGTTTTTGCGTATAACACCCTCTTCCCGGACCACTTTGATGGAGTCGGAACTCCACAGAGAGAATAGACTGATTATCGAAAGATTGTCTGCATTTTGTCGAACGATTTTGATCGTTCTCCCCGTGATAAAGAAGGGGGAAGACTACAGATACAGGCTTCGAAACAGATAGAGAAAATATGAAATTATTTTTAAACAATGTGTTTTCGAGACTCTCTAGTTCGGAACATGATCGGGGTCTAACTTAAGGGCAGGAGACCTCCGATTCTTAGGCCCACAGAAAGTACCGAGTCATCGTTGGAAAGTGGAATTCCGGTGTAAAAACTGTCATTTTGATCAGACCTACATAATTCACGGAAAACCATCCACGTGTTCTATTGTGCAATTACTTATAGTTCCAGTCCCCATCTGTAATATAGTAAAATACCAATTTCGAAACGAATTTTATACCACTCCCCGGAGGTTAATAAAGAGTAGGATAAGTTCTAGGTCGATGACGACTCTACGTAGTTCTCGGATAGTTCTTCCCTCCGAGTCTCGTACGTAAGTCTGTCCTTTACCGTTTTACCTAAAAGGAACGTCACGAGGTTCCTGGATTATAGTTTCGTCGATCTAGGTGTTCTCTGTACTTCCTTGACCTGGAGTATGGACTTCCTACTGGGGGGTGATGAGAGATTCGTCACTATGTCCGAAGGGAACCGTTGTCCTCCTATCTACACCCTTGTCCTCACCGTAGACGGACTACTTTGAAGTGCAGTAAACTGAGCGTATTACAGTCTTCCAACTAGGAATGGAAGCTAGAAAACTGAACCTCGAGTACTTTTATACTTGACTTTTGTGGAGTCTATATTGTCGGTTTCTATTCGTATTTCCTGTATTTTTCTGTTATAAATGTGTTTTCCCTTTTATCATTCTAGTATCTCTACTGAAAGAAAACACCGACGCCAAATTGACAAAGAGATTTGTATTATATCGGTGTTCAACACTTACAATATACTCTTTTGAAGTGAAAAGGGTTTATCTTAACCTTACACTTCCACCCGAAACATTATAAAGGGTCCTTCAGTAGATGATAACAAATTATATTTATGGAATGTTATGATCGTTGCATTTTGAACTTTTTAATTTATTGTCAAGATTTCGGAACATCGTTAACCGGACTGTCTTCACTTGACATACTCAAGTCTTCTGTTCTCAGATTGTGACTGATACGAACTCTCCCGCTGTTCTTATCCATCGTCTCCACTGACAGAGGTTTTAGTCGGAACTCCTTTATTCGGAACCAGTCTTCTTCCGTTTAGCTCCGCTCCTTTTCCTAAACTGAGCGCAGTAGTACACGGACTCTTTCCACCCACGTCCACTTCAAAGAAATCCTTCCTCCTTTCCCCCCTTACGTCTCTGAGGAGATTTAATGAAAGGTACACCCAGAGTGTCACAACAATACTCTTATGAAGAGACTGTAGGAAAATATAGGACTTATGGTTAGTTCATTCTAAAATTTTTATTTTGAATCTATAGTGACAATAATCTTCAATCTCGAAGGTCTACAGTGAAGATCTTTAAGAAGGGAACACGAGGGGAACGGAGACTAGAGAGTCGACTCGACCGGGCTCCACCGGCTAGGCCGAGTTCCTCTTCCTACTTGTCCAATCCCTACATGCCTTCACGTCGTCAAGGGACACAGACCTGTTCTCTTAGGTGCTCTCCGACGTCTCGGACGGTCTACGGTATCGTAGGTCCGTTCGGGTCCGTTCGGATCCCTTACTCTTAAATGGATGTGCCAGTACGTCTATTTCTTGACAGAAGTCGTTCCACGTCAAGTGTGAGTGTCTTACCCTTCCTCGACACCCATCTAAGTCGGAACTCTTTATTTGTAGGGAAGGTCCCTTCTTTGTTATTTCAGTAAACGAAATAAGGTTGGGACGAAGAACATTATCAAGGGGAGGGGTCTGTATAGAAGTCAGTCGTGAGAGTCGTCCTTCAGACGTTCAACCGAAATGGGAGGAATCTTGTCGAAAGTGTGTTGTTTTGAGTGGGTTCTTCTAAATTAACAAAGATGACACAGAGAGTTTGAGACAGGAGATGTTCGGTGTGTCGAA
This sequence comes from Capra ibex, assembly GCA_006410555.1. Taxonomy (NCBI): domain Eukaryota; kingdom Metazoa; phylum Chordata; class Mammalia; order Artiodactyla; family Bovidae; genus Capra; species Capra ibex. The sequence goes on along the minus strand of SJYO01033645.1, from coordinate 19,961,222 downwards.
AGGAGCCTGTGGTCACCTCTTCAACACTAAGGAGCCTCTTCTCACTTCCGTCCTGGGCCCGTCTACAAAAGTCCTAAGTCAGTGGCGTAGTTTCCGGACTCGTGGGGATTCTTCTCAGGATCATCTTCCACTCCCCTTTACTTTCAATTTAAGTTCCCACACCTCATTCCCGTCCTTTCCTGTTCTATTTGACGTCTGGTTACCTTCGAATGGCTTATCCAAGATACCCCGTTACTGTTCCGAAAACACGGACTCGGACCATCCCGTCACTATCCAAAAAGATAGAGTCGAGAGGAGGACGTTTGACAAGAGGACAGAGAAGATAGGAAACCTTTTGATTTGAATGGCTCGTTCAATTAAAGTATCTGTGGGTTAAACAGAACAAAGGAATGATTCTTCGATAGACCTCCTTTCTCATTTCATGCGGGGAAATGGGGTCACCTCTGGGTGTGACTCCTAAAGGGACTCCGTCGTTGTGACGACACAAGAGGGGGTCGGGCACAGGTATTCGATTTCATTCACTTAGACCGGCCAGATAGGATAATCCAGTACAATCTCCTTGACCGAGTTGTATAGACTTTAGTGAGTCCACCAGTCAGTCTCCCCCTGGTGTCTCAGGTGACTACGGCTGAAAATCCTCTACCTACACTCTACTGGTCTGACTGTGAAAAGGATTTGTCCGCCTCTTTCTACTTTCACATCCTCACAGTAAATAACCCGTTACAGTAGATTATAATAAATTGTATATTAGGGATACTGGAATTGTATTATTACTATTTCATCCTTTTAATCACTCTACCAATTAAAATACACAGTTGTTCCCCGAAGAGTCCATCGAGTCACCATTTCTTAGACAAACGGATAAGTCCTCTGGGTCCTCTGTATCTAAGTTAGGGACATAACCCTGCTAGGAGACCTCATCCTTTACCGTTGGGAGAGGTCATAAGAACGGACCTGTTAAAGTACCTGTCTCTTCGGACCGTCCGATGGTAGGTTCCCCACCGTTTCTCAGTCTGTGTTCACTCGTGTGTGCAGTCGTTCTGATCAGTGACCTACGGGTCTAATCTGTAAGAAAGACCCACACAGACACTCACACAACAAATGTCTGCTCTAATCTTAACGTCGACTTCCGAGTCATCAAACGAAAGGGGTACAACGAACCTGTAGTAGGTTAAACAACTTCCTTACTCTCGATTCTATACTCATACACGTATGTGCATGTCTGTGTCTTTGCCCTTTTTTTAGGAGGACTCTTAGAGAACAGTTTAGTTTCCAACAGGTTTCAATTTCTTTGACCCTGAAAACCCCTTGTTCATCCCTACTCTCGTCTATAGGGACTAGGTGAAATAAAAACTGAAACTAAGACAACCTCACAAATTTATAATTCTTCTTGGAGACATTACAAAGATATTCCGGATGTGGTTAATTTTTAAAGTAGGTATGACATGGTCACAAGGGACAAAAAGGAAGGAGGAGTGGTTGTAAACCATAAACACGATAAATAAAAGAGAAATATAAACACCACAAAAACTGCTATCAGTAAAACTATAAAACTATAAAGAAACATCCAAACTAACAGTAGTTTGGACTACTAATCGTTACAATTCTTAAAAAATACACGGACAACCTTTAGATACAGAAGAAATCTTCTTACAGATAAGGTCCGAAGATAACTAAACAATAACCCCAGAACCACAAAAAAAGATACTCGATAAGTATTTAAAACTATAATTGGGGATCACCAGTATAGTAAATGTTTATAAAAGAGGGAAAGGTATACAACAGGAAAGTAAACCGGTCAACAAAACGAACAACACGTCGAAAATTAATCCAGAGTAAGAAAAAAACAAAAACTTAAACGGAGATAAAGAAAACGGAATCCTCTGTCTAAGTTTTTGTATAACGTTACTAAAAAATACTTTTTGACAGAATGGATGTAAGAGAAAACCCTCAAAATACCAAAATCCCGAATGTAAATCCCGAAATTAGGTAAAAATTAAATGAAAACATACGCCAGACTCCTTTACAAGTTTAGATAAGAGAATGTATATCGACAGGTCAAAAGAGTCGTAGGCAATAACTACTTTAAAGTCCTGTGAAAGAAATCAGAAAATGACTCTTCTCTTAGACATTGACCCTCTTTGACTATCTAAGGATAAGAAAAGTCGTCTTCCACCGAAGTAAAGACCCTAGTACTTGGAGACACTCTTTCACTCACGGTGTGTCACTTGACTAGAAAAGAAAACATATATCTGTAAGTCTAGAAGTAAAAGAGTATTGATCCATGAACTAGGACTTGACCTGTTACCCCGTAAAGTCATTTTCTTTTCCTTAGTTACAGGGACCTGTCAGTGAACAGTTATTAAGTTGTCATCTCCAAAAGGGATCATTCAGTCTTGAAATCAATATCATCGTCACCCGTCTGTCCTTCCGTCTCCAGTTTCTCTTTTAAATTTTCGGGTTCAAAAAAGACAAAAGTTCTTAGTCATGATTCTATAACTAACACGTATGTGTGTGTGTGTGTGTGTGTGTGTGTGTATGTGTGTCTCTTTGTGACCTTTTCAGGAGGAACTATTGGGAAGAGAGTAGTTTCCAGAAGGATTTTACTCTTTCAACTCTTAAGGACTCTTGTTTGTCCTTATTTTCGTCACTGTCGAATTTGTTTATTAGGTAAAATAAAGAAATCTTTCCTTTTTACTTGATACTAAACCAACCTCCTTCTAGCCCCTTTTTTAAGGTTTTCTGTACCCCTAAGGGAGTCAGGGACGTTCTTCTAAGTAAAGTCTTTATTAAGAAAGAGATTAGAGTGATTTCCTTCTATCGTCTAAAAAAAGAAGGAAGAAGGAGAAGGAGAAAGAAAGTGGAGTTACGTTTGCAGCCTGGTCCCGAGTCTTTTGTAAATAGATGTGGTGACAATTCTCTAGGGTACTGATGAAAACTCTTAATTACATAGTGACACTTAGGGTCCCTACCCCTTCGGACCACCCGACACCAGATACCCTAGTGTGTCAGTCCGTGCTGACTTCACTGAATCGTTGTCGTCACTTACATTAGTGACACTTAAAAAAATTTCGACTTGTTGGTATGGTACCCAAAGGGACCACCGAGTCTGTCTTTTCTTAGTCGGATGTTACGTCCTCTGGACCGAAACTAGGGACTTAGTCCTTCTAGCGGACCTCTTTCCGTACCGATGGGTGAGGTCATTAGAACGGATTTCATAAGGTACCAGTCTCCTCGGACCGTCCGATATCAGGTACCCCAACGTTTCTCAATTTACATTGACTCGTTGAACGTGAAAGTTTGTCTGGTGAAGTTACTTTATCTTAATGATGTCTTTTACAAATTGTACACTCTATTACACCGATAGGTTTTTGTACATAAATCGTTAATCCATTCTGACTCTTTTTTAACGTTAAAAAAGTTAGATAAATAAGACAAAGAATTTTCTTTCTTTATTACACCTTTTATTTCATTGTACGTAAGACTTTTGCTAAATAAAGTTAGTGTCACTCTTCCTTTGTTTTTCCTTATTTGTAAATATGACCCGAAGGGGAATACCCGAGTTTTAATGTTTTCAATACCGTTTACAACATAACAAATTAAAAGTGTTATAATTGGTCCACTAGAAAATTTACTCTTTGACTTGAGGTATCTTAAATCAAATGAACTATTCTCGATAATACATCTTTGTATTCTTAATATTATTTTAAGACACTAGTGTGTGTGTGTGTGTTAAAAGATGCCGTCCTTCGTGATCTCATCGGAACTACCTCGTTTTTCCTTAGATCCCAGACTTTTTACTCTGAAGTCACTTTTCTCGGTATCATAAGGACTTCCTTGTTTAGACAAATTACTCTGTAACCACATCCAATATAACAAATTATTAATTATCTATTTTATAAATAATAACTCTGTCAATATACGAAATGTGAACCAACTTAAACAAAAAAGTGTTACTAGAACACACACCATGTTAAAATATTTTCCCAATAAAATTCTTTTATTTGTATAGTCAATTTATACAATAAGTTCAAATGTGAAGATTAAACAACTCTGTCCCGAACTTGAATCTGGGAGACTTGTGTTTTGAAAGTAAGAATCATGTATAGTAAATACTATGAAAAAGGAGTTAAAGAATTACTTATACCCGTAGTACCTATTTGACTCTGTGTCGAGTCGTGAGTGAGAAAGCACTTCCTGACGATATCATCTAGATTATAAGTTTGTAACAACTTTTCGAAAGAAAGTAAAAGAGTCAGTCACCGTCTCATTTATTCTAACATTTTAAACCGTTTCCACAATGTAGTTATGACGAGAAAGAAATACCCCGTAGGTAGTAAAATGGTACGTTATACCTTTTAATTATTTCTAAAAGATTGTGCATGTTATAGCCCCCTTTATACTGTGTTCCCTTTGACAAGTGGGAGGATTACTTACTTCCTACAAGTTTACCTTTTTTTTTTCTCCGTCGTTCCTTTTGACCATTCTTACAACGTCTCTTCGTGTCCACACAATCTACGTGGATGTCATTCCCCGTGATATCTCCTCACCCACACTCACATTCTTCTGAGTTGTCGAACCACTCGTGTGTCAGTACCCCGGACTCAAGTATCCTAACTTTATACCTTGATAAAAGACTCCTTTCCTAGTACTTCTCTTAAATATTTACCCTTTGGGCACCAACCACTGTAACTCTTTATTCCGTCACGCTCGGAACATCAGATCCTTTTGGGGTTGTGTTACTCCTCTTTGTGGGTCCCTCTCCTAATTTTAGGGTCCTCAACTCTTCCTCCTGAGTTTCCGTAATATATGTCTTAGGACAAAATTGGGATACTGGGTTATCGGTAAAAATCCAACTATGGAACTTCTTTAGAAAACGGTTAAAGGTGTTAAAGGTAAAAATCCAAGTATAGAACTTATTTGTAAAACTTTTAAAGGTAAGGGTGTTAAAGGTTCAAGATTACCATTGAAGTACTATAGAAGTGTAAAAAGTGGTGTATAGACGTCCTAGGACCTCTTCCGTTACCGTTGGGTGAAGTCATGAGAACGGACCTTTTGGGGTACCTGTCTCCTCGGACCTTTCGACGTCAGGTACCCTAGCGACTCGCAGCCTGTGTTGACTTGCTGAAGTGTAAGTGAAAAGTGAAAGTGCGTAACCTCTTCCTTTACCGTTGGGTGAGGTCACAAGAACGGACCTCTTAGGGTCCATTTCCCCTCGGACCATCCGACGGCAGACACCCCAACGTGTCTCAGTCTGTGTTGACTTTACTGAATCGTCGTTGTCGTAGGGGTACTAGGTCCGTGAAAAGACACTGTGCAGATGGAGAATCATTACAGAGAGACTACACTATTGACCCCTCGGGTCCTGTAGTTTTAGGACTTTTCCTAGGGGTACTTGGTTTCGCAACCTTTGACCTACGTAGTCTCTCAACCGTCGCCCTACGTAGTATCCCAACGGTTGACCTACGTATAGGATGAACTGAGACTAGGCCTCTTTACTGTAAACGAGAGAATCTTCTTAAGCCCCAGTGGACTAGACAACTTTTTATATCCGAACCCAATCCCATTACTGCATCAAAAGAATACTGTAAAACTTTCCCGAGAAATCTTACTGGACTGACCTTTTCATTATACAAACGTACACAACCCTCCCTTTTGTACCGAATTTCACGGAGGATGGGTAAAAGGGAGGTAGTCTCTTCGGGAGGATCTGGGTAAACCCATCGTAAGGAGTGGTAATTTGTGTGCGTCATAGAGAGAGTCTAGTCCTCGAGCTTTGTGAGAGGAGACAAGGAACCCCTTTCTAAAACCGAAGAAGTCTCGGTGCCAAAGTGAGGATCCCTTCTGTTTAAACCACGAGTGTTTACACTAAAAAAGGCGGAGATTGGGTGACCGAACGATATACAAGTGGGACAAATACCCGGACTTAACAGAAAGGACCTCTGGAACCCTTTCTTCTCTCACCTACGGAGTAGAACTTCGTTCTTTCTTGCACAAGTACAGATGGAAGGGTCGATGGGAGACTCACTGGACCTACCAGAATTTTACAGTCTTCCCCTCAAAAGAAGGAAGATATTACTTTAGTAATTGGGTGGTGTGAGGTGGAGGATCCCTAGTATACTTTAATGTACTTCGTACCTAAGTTATTTTGTTTTGAAACCATAGATTTTTCTTATTAAACACCTTGTAAGGGACGTGTCTATACACAAAGATCCTTCCTCAGTCTTTCACTGCAACGGCTTAGACCGAGGACCCATAAACTCTGTATGGTCCATACGCTTGTGAGAGATCTCGGGGTTCTAGAAGTTTCTGACGACAGGTTATCTCTCCGAGAGTCTTATGGGACTCTAAAGTATTAGTGATCTTTATTAATGTTTGGGAACCTCTTTTTCTGTAATACTTATTATATGTTTCATCAGACTGAAAGTACACAAACGTTTCTAGAACTACGACGGTACATCCATGTTTAAGTCTGTGTTACTACAATGGAAGGACAAGACCTAAGATTTCATACACTGGTTCTAACTAGTTATCAAACGAGGTCCCGGTTTTATAGGGAACTCTAAGTTTAAACGAAAACCTTTGGATTCGACTTTTTGTATGATCCTGAGACAGAGAAGACCCTCGTCTTTAATTTTATATTTCCTCAACGGAGGTTAAGATCCACAAGCCACCCTTTTCTTCTGAGTTGGAAGTGTACTGTTCAGTTCGTGGATAATTTATACCCTAGGACTCGACGTATAACTGTGTCACACTTAATTTAAATACTTCAGCACCCCTAGACTATGACATTACGGAACAGAATTATGACCATGACTGGGTTTGAGACGTTGAAGGGTGGTAGTCATAAGAAATTATATCTTAGGTCAGGTAATAGTTACAAATATTTTGTTAGAGCGAGACTACATACTTGTCTTTAAATTTTATTCTGATAGGAGGTAAAAAGACGGAACTCGTAACCGATAGTCTATTGACATTCCCTAAATAAAATAAAAGTGTCGTAGTTACCTGATAGAGACCAAAGGGTGTGTATGGAAAAGTCCCATTGTAAGTGTAGGATCACTCTTTTCTCTTTTGTACTCAGTTTTTCATTATTCAGAGGGGTGAAGGGTTCGAATAAGTGTAGGGGTAGTCGGTAGTTAGCACCCTTGTTTTTACCAGAGTACACTCTCGGTTTTTCATCTCTGTTCTCACTTCGGTCAGTAAGGTCTTCTGTGTACGCTACAACAGTCTAAAGGGTTTTCCATTTTCCGAAACTGGGAACATCTTCGCACTCCCTCTGAAGGTCATAGACCTCTACTCTGTATAAATACCCTTTTTGTTTTTCGAACATTCAAACCACTGGGTACTCTACTAAACTTATTGTGTGTCAAGAAGGTAAATAAGTTGTTTTCACGTGTCACTACATAATAATAAACGGTTCGTAAGTTGGTCCGAAACCTCTTAGTTTCTACTTAAGTATTAGGATTATACGGAGTTCGATAAATATGACGTGAACAACTCTCATGTTCGTTTGTTTACATACTAACATCCACCAAAAAACCAGAGAGAGTAGAGTAAACTATGTGATATTCACTAGAGTGTGAGAGAATTTAGGTCGTATGTGTGTTCATGTCTACTAAAGATTACGGAATCATAATGAGTCGAAACAGAGAATTTACGAACAATTATATAAGCCAATTTGTATTCGGTGTTCTTAGTCATTGAATGCTACAGATTATACATTGAATGATAAGTAGTTGGTCTAACAGAGGAGAGAACTTGGGGTAAACATATTACAACGGTCATACGTAAGTCAGTGACAGGTTTTTGATCTCGGAAACAGACGTGACATCAGATATGACTCAGACGAATCAGGTACCGAATTGTCGAAAATCGGTACCTTAGAATTAGTAGTGTATATAATAATCAAATAATCAAGTTTATCTATACGTGGTAAAATAGACTAAAGAAAAAGTACTTCGAAATAAAGGAAGTACAGTTCTCTTGAAAGGGAAGGTCACATTGGTTTTCAAGTCTCCGGACGTCACTAATAACTTTTATTCAATGAAAATCACACTTCATCTAGTACCATCCTATCCTTTGTGACATTAGTGACCTCGTTGGTGTCCCCCCTTTTAAAAAAAGTTTATGTCAATCTTTTATCCTTTCGAAGTTTAAAATATGGTCCTTCTAAACAAATTGTGTTTTCTTCGATCAATCCTTCTTTCTCTTCTTACCTTTGATGTCATCGGTTTATCTTTCGTTCATCACTTCAAATTTATGTCGATATAGTCATAGACATAATTTCGATAGTAGAATTATGGGGTTAATTTTTCAATCTCTAACAACCTACCCTATTGTTCCTTCTTAATCACTAACAGTAAATATTCTGTACATAATTTTTTTTTTTTTTCTCTACATAAAATCTAAATTTCTATGTTTATCCGTTTTCATTTTTCTCTTTTTGATATCTAGTACGTTCGAGATTACTAAAGTTCAAAAAGATAAGAATAATCTTTTTTTAACTGAAATTTTGTTATGTTTAATACTTGCTTACTCTCCTATTAAAATATTACTATTCTCCAAATCATGTAGTTTTTCTATTTGGTTAATATATACACGTATGTGGATTGTTATCTCGAAATTTTAAGTGGTTCGTTTTAATTTTCCTTTTTACGTCTTAAATTGTTATCGTCAACGTCTAAAATTGAGTGAGAGTTATTACTCTCTCGTCAAATGTACCTTTGGTGCGTTAATATCTTCTGTACCTGTTATGTTAGATGGTTGAACTGGACTGTAGATATCCGGTAAAGTGGCTTACTTACCTCTTATATATTAGAAAAGTATACATGTAAAAAGAGCTGTATGTTATAGACTCCGGTATTTCTTAATAGTCACTTAAATTTTCAAATTTCCTTATTTTATATATGAGAGACTCATGTTAACTTAATTTATACTTTAGATGTCGTCTTCATTGTAAGTTTTTAGTGGTTCATAATGATTAATTGTTGTGTAGAAGTTTATAGATGTAAAATTGTTTTTCTTTAACGTATCCTTTATCCTTTTATTCAAATAGACTTATTTTTGTTTGTGACTTAGTTTTACTTACCCTTCTTTGATTGTGACGACGAATAGAATAATTTTACGAGAGTTTAGTCACTAGATGATCCTTTCTTTGCAATAATTTTTTGTCACGTGTGTGTGTGCGTGTATAGTGTGTACGTGTGCGTTTTCACATGTTTGTGTGCTTCTTTTGTTATGTCCACTCTCGTCTTTATTTACGTATTCTTTTAAATGTTTTATGTGTTTTAGTTACTTTGTTACCAAAACTTTTTTTACTTGCATTAACTGTTTTTATTGATTTTCCTCACACCTTTTTTACTTTCTCGTTTAGACCTTATGTGTTTCCCTAAACGAGACTCATAATATCTGTAATTTCCATGTTATTCGTTAACAATATTGATTGAAATACAAATGTTTGGTCTGTTGAATCCTATCTGTTCAAAGATGTTTTTATATGTTATTTCCTGATTGTCCAACGTTTTTAGATTTATTAGAATTATGTTCATTTTTTCTTTCTTTTTTTATACATATAAAATTTGAAAAGGTTATTCTTTTTGGGTCTTACTTTACCGTTACGACCATTTAATACAACGCATAAATTTCTATTTATTGTCAAGAAGTATTTGACAGAAGTTTTTGTCTTTTTTCCATCTCTATGAGTCGTGTAACTCCCTTTTTTTTTGAAGAACCTTACACTTCACTTAAACAGACACTATTAGACTTAGTACTTTTCCATGAACTATTTATAAATCGTGACCTAGTGTCTTTTTTTCCCGAATACCTTTTAGTGACTTATGTTATTTAGAAGAGATCTGTCACTTCACAAACGTTACTCGAACTACTGTTATTTTTATCTCGAAAGGGAACAAAAAGGATGTAACTTATTAAGTGCATAGGAATGTTGGAGACTTTGTCTACGTCTCTTCCATATAACGTCTCAGTTTCGTCGGAGGTGCTCCTGTAGTCTTCCTAGTGTCCTTGTATAAAGAGAGGACGGAGTCTCCGACCCCAAGGAAACGTCAGAATGGACGTCGTCGAGGTAACAACTAGGGACGTTTGCCGCGAGGTGTAGACTCTACACTGACGAGTGGTTGTCGAAGAGAACCTGGTCTAGTAAGAGTCTAAGACGGTCGAGAAACTCTTATTGAGGGTTGAGTAGGAAGTCAAAAGAGTCAAGGAAGCGGAGGAGTGACAGGTCCTAAACAGAATCAAAACATTTGAGAGGGACCTGTGAAACGTAGAGTCAAACATAAACTCAGAATCCCTTACTCTTTTTCTGTCTCTCTCCATGAACCTGGTCATCGGACCCTGACCCTCGGTCTTGTTATTGATAAGACGAACCCTTCAAGGGTGTTCCTCACTTTCAGAGAGTCAGTACTGAACTGACTGAGAAACGTTGGGGTACCTGACATATCAGGCACCTTAAGANAGGGACCTGTGAAACATAGAGTCAAACATAAACTCAGAATCCCTTACTCTTTTTCTGTCTCTCTCCATGAACCTGGTCACCGGACCCTGACCCTCGGTCTTGTTATTGATAAGACGAACCCTTCAAGGGTGTTCCTCACTTTCAGAGAGTCAGTACTGAACTGACTGAGAAACGTTGGGGTACCTGACATATCAGGCACCTTAAGAGATCCGGTCTTATGACCTTAACTATCGGAAAGGGAAGAGGTCCCCTAGAAGGGTTGGATCCCTAACTTGGGTCGAGAGGACGTAACGTCCACCTAAGAAATGGTCGACTCGATATTCCCTTTGGGTTCTTATGACCTCACCCATCGGACAGGGAAGAGGTCCCCTGGAAGGGTTGGACCTTAACTTTGCCCCAGAGGACGTAACGTCCGCCTAAGAAGTGGTCAACTCGATAGTCCCTTCGGGTACTCCTTCATTTTATCTTTCTTCTTTCGTTATGGACCCCATCCACTGAAAAATTTATATGAAAGGAGATGTGGTATAAAGTTTTATTACCAGGGTTCAGACGTGACAACTCCTGTTGAGTCTCGGTTTACCCTAGAGACCGACACCCGTCGGAAGTGTGTAGACAGGTCCTACGAGTACGGAGGGAGGTAATGAGGACTGGGGGAGGGTGGTGGGAGAGGGGTTTTCAACTTGTGACTCCTGTCTTGGTCCTCGGTAACAGTCTATAGATGGACTCTTCTGATTATTTGTACGATTCTTACCTTATATTTGAAGGGACCGGTAGGAGTAGTCTCTCTGGGAGAGATATATGTGAGGGGGAGGTCATAAACACAAATAAACACTATACCAGTGAAAAATTATGGTGTGGCTAATACCCTTCCGACTTCTTTTCCTACTCGGTTTACTGACTTGACAGTACCATGTTTCTTTTTCCGTCGAGGAACACTGGTTGGGTTCCAGGACGTACCTATGGACAGATTGAAAGAGTCCTTCGTAGAGGAGTATGGAAGGTTCATCTGTAGAGAAGAGACTGAAATTAAAGGTTGAGGAGTCGAAGGACAAAAAAGGGGAAGTCGGAGACGTCTGTACTGACCTCGTAAAAGACACTCTTTTCTTAGTGTGGTAACAGTTCTATACCCGAAAGAGTCGTAGTGATATCACCTATTTATTCCGACTAAAAGTTTCTCTTATCTGAAATGTTTTTTACACTTTCACTGATCTTAGACACGGAACCTTCTTCTGGAACTACAACTTACACAAGAACTCTGAGTTCTATATCCTCAGTGGCGGGGGAGTGGTTCTCTTCTGACCTAGAGAAACAAGACCTTCTATGAACTAAGACATTTCTTCTTTTTGAACGTGGAGTAAAGTGGGTCGCAGGATCAATGGCTAGTACAAGTTTTCTCATTACTCTCGAAGAGAGCCGGGGTCTACAGGTGCGTGATCGTGTTCCAGGTACTTACAGATGAAGACGGATTCTCAGGTAAACAAACGAATATGAACCCACCTTACATGTCTTTAAAAGAAGTGTACAGTCTTCCATCCGTATGCTTCTTTTCTCTAGTGTCCGGAGTTCAGGGACCATCGGCCATTAATTTCGGGTCACGTTTCATCTCTAAAGGGAGTTCATGGTAGAGGACGAGACAAAAAAGGAGGTAAGACCAGAGAATGGACCATGACACCACGTTAGAGGAGGTACTCCTTACACAACACTGGAGCTACGAGGACTCTAGCGAGCGTTTCGGTTGTTTACTGGAAGGGTAGGACGAGTGTCTTCTCGACCTCGAAGAGAGGTACCACTCGTGTCTCTAAAGAGAGAACGAGGCGGAGACCCGAGTGGAATTGGAGAGCCTCGGAGACGTGATATAACCGGTGTACGGACAATCCGGCGTCCAAGGGTCCGAGTTTTGATTGAGACGTCTGTCCCGTCGAAAAGACGGGGAGAACCGGTTAATACCGAAGGAACAACAAACGTCACTATGTCCGAACTGTCTTCCACACCGGTGTCAGTTCCGAGACCCCAAGGCAGTCTTCGAGGTCCGTTTACCCCGTCCAGTGAAGGAGAACATACAAGTAGTCCTAAGGACTTCGGTACCGTCACCGAGTGGACGAGGAGTGACAGATCTAAAGACTGTCAACAGAGCAAGTGTCTAGGAACTTACTAACCTTTCCAATGTTCACATCTCATTCTGTTCATCTTCGTTTTACTGTGATCAATAGGTCTATACTTCCTACTGGGTTCTTGTTTATACCTTCCTATTTTTTTTTTATTTACCTATTTTTTAATTTTTTTCTCGAAAGACTGGACCATTTTACTAAGAAAAATATTATTAAGATTTGTAAAATAAAGGTCAAGTACAGTGTACTGTTTAAAGTAGAGACGAATAGATGTGTAAGTATACAGATCCTCGCCCTAATATCCTAATATGTCATTGAGATAAAATAAACAAAATATTTTGGAGACATTAAAAAAGGTATCACCGACGTTTCTAAATGTGAGGGTGGTTCTCAGATCTTCCTAAGGAAAAGGAGATGTGGGAGAGGTCGTAAATGATACCATCGGAAAATTTACTACCGGTAAGACTGACCTCTTACTGAGAGAGTATGGAGTCCAGTGAGAGAGAAATGTATAAGAAAATAGTGTATCTGGGAAGACTACTGATTAATGTGACATTGAGAATAGTGGTAGACAACTTATGAATGTTACTAAAGGAAATAATAGTACGGTATTATATACTGTTATCCGAACACATCTGTCATTTTTTTTAAGGAAATAGTCTACACTTTTATTTCTATCACTGGATATTTTTAGTATATAGTAATTATGTGTCTTACCCTTAAGTCCCAAGAGGAACTCTCAAGAGGATTGGGTGACTCAATCAGTTTCTGTTTGTCTCCACTGAAGTACCTGAGTTAATTTGGTTCCGTGACTCCCACATCTTCATTCCTCTGGATCTGGTCGCTTCTCCAGAACCCTTCAGAGTTCAGACATTTATAACTAAAGTAAAACCAGGTCTTTATACGGGTGGTTCCTGTAACTATCCTCTAATTATTGTACTTTCATACTCCTACCACTCCTCACTCTACCACGTTTATCTAAGTCTCCTAGTGTACTCAGTCTATGTGTTTTTTTATCTTTGTGTCTTCTTTAATTACAACGAAACTCTTTTTATAAGAGTTTTATAATCCGTTCTAGTAAGTTGATTAATAGCAACTGTTTTGTAACACATAACAGTTGACCTGATTATAGGTATGTATCTTTTACCTTTGTTTCATAAATTTGATGTTCTTACCCGAATGATAAACGAACCTTTCATTGTCGTCTAATTATAAGTCAATATATATGTATAGGGTCCGAAGGGATCACAAAGTCTATCAATTCTTAGATACTAGTTACATCATCTGGGTCAAAGCTAGGGACCCAACCCTTCTAGGCGACCTCTTCTCTTACCGTCGGGTGAGGTCATAAGAACGGACTTCTTAAGGTACCAGTCTCTTCGATCCGTCCAATGTCAAGTCCCCTACGTTTCTCAGTCTGTGTTGACTCGTTGATTGAGAACACACATATATATATAAATATATTTCTCTATCTCTTTTATAATGATCTGTCTGTATACACAACAAGTCTTTAGTTTCTGACCCCCCTTTGTACCTTAATAGGGTTTGAAGGTTGAATTTTTGAATTCCTAACTTCACTTTTGACTTCTTCTACTTCCTCTGTAATTTTCCCTTTCTCTTTTTCACGCATAATCCACTTCCTTTACTAGACAAAGACGTTCTATATAGGAGAACATACTCAAGATACCCTTTCTGGTCACTAGAGAAGTTCTTTTAATCTCTATGGTTCCCTTGTAAAGTACGTTTCTACTCGAGCTATTTCTTGTCTTTACCATACCTGGATTGTCTTCGTCTTCTATAATTCTTCTCTACCGTTCTTATGTGTCTTCTTCACATGTTTTTCCTAGAAGTGCTGGACCTATTAGTGCTACCACACTAATGAGTAGATCTCGGTCTGTAGGACCTTGCACTTCCGTTCACCCGGAATCTTTCGTAGTGATACTTGTTTCGATCTTCTGCACTACCTTAAGGTCATCTCGATAAACTTTAGGACTTTCTGCTACGACACTTTTACGACGTGAGTTATACGGTCGTTTAAACCTATTGAGTCGTCACCGGTGTCCTGACCTTTTCCAGTCAAAAGAAAGGTTAGGGTTTCTTTCCGTTACGGTTTCTTACGAGTTTGATGGCGTGTTAACATGAGTAGAGCGTACGATCATTTCATTACGAGTTTTAAGAGGTTCGGTCCGAAGTCGTTATGCACTTGACACTTGAAGGACTACAAGTTCGACCAAACTCTTTTCCGTCTCCTTGGTCTCTAGTTTTACGGTTGTAGACGACCTAGTACCTTTTTCACTCTCTGAAGGTCTTTTTGTAGATAAAGACGAAATAACTGATACGGTTTCGAAAACTGACGCACCTAGTGTTATTTGACACCTTTTAAGACTTTCTCTACCCTTGTGGTCTGGTGGACTGGACGGAGAACTCTTTGGACATGCGTCCGGTCCTTCGTTGTCAATCTTGACCTGTACCTTATTGTCTGACCACGGTTTATCCTTTTCCTCATGTAGTTCCGACATATAACAGTGGGCCGAATAAATTGAAGATACGTCTCATGTAGTACTCTTTGAGACCTGACCTTCTTTGTGTTCGACCTTAGTTTTAACGGTCCTCTTTATAGTTACTGGAGTCTAGACGTCTACTGTGGTGGGAATACCGTCTTTCACTTCTCCTTGATTTCTCGGGGAACTACTTTCATTTTCCCTTCTCACTTTTTCAACCGAATTTCGAGTTGTAAGTCTCTTACTTCTAGTACCGTAGACCAGGGTAGTGAAGTACCCTTTATCTACCCCTTTGTCACCTTTGTCACAGTCTGAAATAAGAAAACCCAAGGTTTTAGTGACGTCTACGACTGACGTCGGTACTTTAATTTTCTACGAATCAGGAACCTTCTTTTCAATCCTGGTTAGATCTATCGTATAAGTTTTCGTCTCTGCAATGAAACGGCTGATTCCAGGTTGATCAGTTCCGATACCAAAAAGGTCATTAGTACATACCTACACTCTCAACCTGACACTTCTTCCGACTCACGGCTTCTTGACTACGAAAACTTGACACCACAACCTCTTCTGAGAACTCTCAGGGAACCTGACGTTCCTCTAGGTTGGTCAGGTAAGACTTCCTCTAGTTTGGACCCTAAAAAACCTACCTTACTACGATTTCGACTTTGAGGTCATGAAACCGGTAGAGTATACTTCTCAAAGAGTAACCTTTTCTGAGACTACGACCCTCCCTAACCCCCGTCTTCCTCTTACCCCGTTGGCTCCTACTCTACCGACCTGCCGTAGTGACTGATCGACCTGCGCTCAGGCCCACTTGAGGCCCTCAACCACTACCTGTCCCTCCGCACCGCACGACTCTAAGTACCCTAGCGTCTCAGCCTGTGCTGACTCGCTGACTTGACTTGACTTAACTTACACCGACATATGTTTTCTGACGATCAGAACATAATGTTCTTCGACGTCACTGTAATTTATAGTGTGAAGGGTTTAATACATTGTAAACCCCTGGGTAAAGACTCTCAGTCCTCTTCGATAGTTACTAAAGGGTAGTCCCTTCTCCTTCCCGTACTGTTCGACACGGAACCCCACACTCTACAACTTACCTGGGTCACACCTTAACCCTTCTAGTCCAGCCTACGTCCGTGTCGACGAGTCCCCTCTCTACCACTATCGAACTCCCTGTTCTACTACTTCCTTTAAGACCCGTTGTTCACTCTCACTCTCTATTCTCCTTCATTTTCCTGTCTTGACCCTCAACATAATCTATACACCCTTTTTCGTAATTATAGTCAGGACCTATAAAAGGAGGATATTTCTAGTATAACGGGAAAAAAAAGATTCCAAAAACAACAACAACAACAACAACAACGACAAAAACAACGTACACGAAACACAAAGACCGTTTGGATAATCTAATCTTGTCACCTTTCAGTCGTCGGAAAGTACTGGTGTAACAACTGTCGTTCTGATCGGATTACATACTTTACGTAAACCCGATCTTTCTGAAACGTACCTTAAATTTACTACTAACTGCTTCTATGTAGAGTAAAAAGTGTTCCCTTAGCACTCAGAAGACAGTTTATACAGATAAGATCCAGGGATCTTCAACACGAGTACCAGTAAATGTTTCTCAAGGCTAGAAATGTCTTGACTTCAATAGAGTGGACACCAACCAAGTGTATGTAAGTAAATCATACCAAGGAATGTTTCGACTCTACTGTCCCTATTACAGGGAGGACCTGCCTTGTAGAGACTCTCGAGTTGCTTTCGTCGACACGGGTTACGATACAGAGGACATTGAGGGTCGATTCGAATCGGTTGGACCGTCAAATATAGAGTACTCCAACATACCCATCCTAACCACTAACTCTAATCTTTGGTGGCGAACACCAGTCAACCACCCCCACAGCGTCTCACCATCGGGTCACTACGAGTAAGGAGTCGGACCTGAGTGATACCGGGACACCGGTATCAGATTTGAGTCTCCCAGATAGTCTCCAAGGTCCGTTTCCCTTGATACTTCGTTGTTTGTTCTTTCCCTTCGAGAGTTTACTATAAGGACAGATTTACCAACGATTTCAAACTACTGTTTCCGTTCTAGAGGTTACACTCTGTCGATTACTCAGAGACCAGTGAGACTTGTTCCCCTACTTTCGATATGTCGGACGTGTCTCAATTTAACCCTGAATGACTTTGAGAGGTCGACACGGTACAAGTAGGATGTACTGCCTAGGACTATTTCTACTCCGACTTAGTTTTTCAGATGTTTGATATTTACGACCTCTCCCACACCTCTTTTCCCTTGGGAGAATGTACCAACCACCGTTACGTTTGAACATATTGGTGATACCTATTGTCACACCTCTAAGGAATTTTTTGACCTTTATCTTGACGGTATGTTGGGTCGTTAGGGTGACGACCCGCATGTGTAGTCTCTTTGGTCTTAACTTTCTTTGTTTACATCGGGTCTAAAGTAACGTCGTGACAAATGTTATCGATCCTGTACCTTCGTTGGATCTTCAGGTAACCGTCTACTTACCTTTTCCTTCAACACTATGTTAATGTGTTACCTTATAATGAGTCCATATTTTTTGTTACGTAAAGTCAGCCAAGATACTCCACCTCCTTTGACCTCGGATTAGATGTCTCATTTCATTCAGTCTTTCTCTTTGTGGCTATGTCATATAATTCTGTAAATATACCTTAAATCTTTCTGTCATTGCTGAGATATATATTCTGTCTGTAGGGAGACCTACCCCACCCCTCCGACCACCCTCGTCCCAAGTTTTCCCCCCTTGTGTACACGTAGGCACCGACTAAATATAGCTACATACCGATTTAGGTTGTGTTTTAACATTTCATTAATCGGAGGTTACTAATATATACATCTTTTTTTTTTTTTCTACTCCGACTTTCACTTGGTCTTTATATTAGGTCGATTACAATGTCTATGACTTTTATACGTGAAACGGGGACCGACGTTTCTAGTTCATGGGGTCTAGTGAGAGACTACTTATTTTAGTCTCCAGTTGTACTAAGTTTAGATACTGATTTTGATAATAAGTTCAGACCACTCCCCGGAGGTCAATATAGAGTCACGTAAGTTCTAGGTTGGTTACGAGTCGACGTAGTCCTTGGATAGCTCTTCCCTCCTAGTCTTGTACGTAAGTCTGTACCCCTCCATCTAAATGGAAGAGACGTCTATATTCTCGATTGCAGTTTCGTCACTAGTGGTGTCTGTGTCTTCTTTGATCAAGAGTGTATACTTCATACTATGGGGTGGTGATGGATTTGTCACTGGGTTACAGAGGGGCTATTCGTCCTTCTGTCTACACCCTTGTACTCAGTGGAGACGGACTATTTTTGATGTCCACTAACGTGGAATGTCCAACCAGTAGACTGTAAACTCGAGTACTCTTATGTTTGAGTGTCATAGAGTCTCCATGGTTGAAGTCTACTTGTTTTTTCCTGTATTTTGATGTTATTAATACATTTCAGGTTTGTCTTTTAAATATTCGTCTTGAAAGAAGACACTGACGTCCTTCGACAAAGAGAATTACACTCTCTCGGTGTTCAAGGACTACAACGTACTCTTTGGTAGTAAAAACTCTTAGTTTAACCTTTCACTTTAACACGAAACAAAATACACGGTCCGTCAAAAGATGATAATATATCACATTTGATGAATGTTGTGAACGTTTTATTTTGGACTTCGTCATTTCAGTGTTTAGATAAACTTTTAGTCCATCATTACTGGTACTGTCCAAGTGACCCTTAAGTCTTCGACAAAGATTGTAGAAGACACCGACTCTCCCGCTGTTCCTTACACATCCTCCTCACTATTGCAGGTTTCTTCTAAACCAGTTGTCTCTTCTCCAGTACCACTCTTTTTTCTAAACTGAAGACAAAGACACGGAGCTCATGTCACCCATGTCGACATGGGAATATTCTTTCTCCTTCCATCTATTTGTGCACCAATGAGATTGAATTGAAGGGAGTATTCAGAGTACTGACCATGTTCTTATGAAGAGATTGTAGAAAACGATAGGAATCATTGTTAGTTCATTGTTCAGAAATTTTGAATTTCAATCTACTGGGTCTCTCTACCATACCCCTCCCTCCACCCTCCCCACAAGTCCCGACCCTTGTACACATGTGGGCACCGCCTAAGTACAACTACATACCGTTTTGGTTATGTTATAACATTTCATTTTATTTCGGATTTTCTTTTTTTTTTTTTGCAATCTACAGTGACAATGATCTTTCATCTACGAAGGTCCACCGTGAAGACCTTCAAAAAGGGTTCACGACAGGAACGGGGTTAGGGAGTCGACTCGCCGAAGACCCACCGTGTAGGGTGACTTCCTCTCCGTTCTTGCCAATCCCCTACATTTCTTCGCGTCGTAAAGGGGCACAGACCTGGTCTCTTAAGTACTCTCCGACGTCTTGGGCGGTCTACAGTGTCGTAGACTATCGACTCATGTCCTTTGGATCCCTTACTCTTTACTAGATATGCCGGTACGTCTTTACGACATAAAGATGTGACTATCTTTACTTTTATAGTCCTGACCTTCTGTGAAGTCGGAAACTGGACAATAACTCCTTCCCCTGAAAAATTGAGTTCTGGTTTCTAAGACCGACAAGAGTCATACAAGCTAAGCATGACAGTGCGCTCACATACAAGGGGCCAAGAAACAGAGCAGTGTTGTCTCTAAACCTCACTGCCTGTAACTTCGGGGGAACCGCACGGTGTCCAGAGTCCAGAACCTATCTGGTACAATATCGAGAGTCCAGAACTTACCTGGCACAATATCCACAATCTGTTTAGTCACAATGTCGAGATAAAATAAATCTTCTATCGTCCTTTTAGGTAGAAACTCCGGACTGCCGTGCACCTAGGTTTCTGTCCTCCTCTTCTGGTGGGGTAGCGTGCCCTCTCTCTCTCTCTCGATCGTCCGAAACCGAGGAGTTAAGTGTACAAAGAGAGAGGGACCCGGACAGGAGACATTTGACCCGGTCGGTCCTCACAACGAACAAAGTGGAACCCAGGAGTGAGGCCAGGAGCCTGGAAGAAAACAAGACATAAGCGCCCGAAAAGGGAAGGAACAGAAAATAGGTGGCGGTAAAACCTGTGGAAAAGGGATAAGATGGACGGATTGTCAAGAATTGTGATGAAGAACGGACCTCTTAGGGTGTCTGTTTTCTCGGACCTCCCGATGTCAGGTACTCCAGTGTCTCTCAGCCTGTGCTGAGTGACTGATTGTGTGTTGTGTGTTGTCATGAATGTCTCAAGTTTTACAGACGCACATCTAAGTCGGATGTCTTTATTTGTCAGGGAGGTTCCTTGTTTCGGAAAGAAAAGAAGGTTGGTGGGAAGAGCATTGTGAAGGAGAGGGGTTCTGACTAGAAGACAGTCGTCAGATTAGTCCTTCGGACGTTCGACTTTGAAAGGAAGTAAATCTTGTCGAACGGTTGTTGTTTATTATGAGTGGATTCGTCTAAGGCAAAAAAAGAACACATAGAAAGTTTAAGACGGGAGGTGTTTGGTGAGTCAATAGGAGTCTATACTTACCTCTTCAACAACAAGGAACCTCTTCTCCTTTGCGGAGAGAACCTGTCCTAAGTGAGGGGAGTGGTCCCCGAACTTCCTTTAACTTTCAATTTAAGATCACCCACCTCAAACCGGTCCTTTCCTGCTCTCTTTGATATTCCGGTCTTTCTCCGTCGGTCTATCCCGGAGACCTTTAATTCCTCCGAAAACACGGACACGAGCCCCTCAGTCACTCACGAAAAATAAGGATAACTCTCCCATTGTCCGTTCTTCCGGTCCCCAGAGGTTTCCGTCCTTTATGGGACGTTGACAGTTTGTAAAAATAGAGAGAATTCGCCGTCCTCCTTTGTTTGATCCCTATAAAAAAGGAATAGATATGTTTAAATTTTCTTTTAAAGAGAATTTTAAGACACAACGGTATCACTGTGGACCAAAGTGGACTTCAATTGGTTACGGAAAAAGAATACCTTTACAAATAGAATTCGATACGATTACAGGATACGTAAATGGGGTTTGAGACAGAAGTTGAGCCAAGGTTGAAAACCGAGTCTTGGAAGAACTATTTGGTCATGCAATGTGAGTCTATAACAAGGAGATTAGATACATTTACTTTCATAAACATACCACTAGACGGGAAGAAGTTCTAAGTTCAATTAGTAAAATACCGGGTTCGACTTAGTAAACCACGGTTCTAATGGGGTTTTACGTAGAATACCCACTCCCCGGACCACGGTAAGACTCAAACTTCTGTAAGGAAAGTAATTTCTGACGACCACTGGTATATTGTAGGTCGACTTCTCATCGTCGCCCCATGAGAAAGACGGGGGAAGACTATGGATACAGTCTTCGAAAGAGATAGAGGAAATATGAAATTATTTTGAAAGAATGTGTTTTCGAGACTCCCTAGTTCGGAGCAGAGACCGGGGCGTAACTTAAGAAGAGGAGGCCCCCGGTTCTTAGGGCCGTAGCACTAAGTTGTTGTTGGAAAGTAGAACCCCCGAACAGTCCCTAAGAAGTCCTGTTCCATTCCTGCGAACCTCGAGATCGAGAAACAAGAGAATCGCTTGTGCAAAAGACGACACGAAATGATTGAGATGCCACACGAACACACTTACTTACAGTACGCGACGCACTTCGTTCATTCCTCGGAACGAGACGCCAAAGTGCCACTAGAGTATACTGAATACCGTCTTTGGACAGCCCCCAAAGATGGCTGGACGGTTACGTTTCTCCGTGGGTCACTGAGGAAACCCTTGGCTGATCTTTACCCGTTTCGCACACCTGGCTTGAGAGGAAAGAGTCAGTTTGAAAAGCCAGAGAAACTGGTAAAGTATCGAGGAACCCTTAATCTTCATCATTGGATTAGATAGCCTAGTATCTGAAAGTTCCCTGAACACTAGATATGACAAGGACACATGACACCGAATCCAAGGTTTGAACCTAACCATCAGTCTTTCACGGATCGGAACGATCCTTAACCTTCAAATCTTAGATCTACCTCGAGATCGGGGTTCTTGTAGAGACTCCAATTTCCAATGAGTCTAACCCTGACGTTACCCAAAGAAAAAGGAAACCATTGCGACTGAGAATCACCTGCTCTTCTCCGAGAGTATGACCACACCACTACGAACTTTTCTTATAGAGTCGAAATACAAGTATAACCAGAGTAACACCAGTCCTAGTACGTGTCCGCGAGTCCACTGCTTACAAAGGGGGTCGTCAGAATCGAACCCTCCGTAAGGCCTTCCAATGAGACTAACGTTGGACCCACCGTAGTCTCCTTTCGTTCCAATTTCCACTTCTCGACGTGTAGTCCATCTCTACGATAGTCCAGATGGGGACGTTGTAGGGGTGGGGTAGAGCCACCATCTTGGCCCTCCCAGCTCTGCCGCGGACGCAGCCATTCCCTGTCTGATTCAGGCTGGTCCTCCCTTTCGAAAACCACCTTTCAGACAGATGTGGGGGCAGATCTCGTCCCTCCCCGCGGAGGCCATCCTTTTACCGCGACCAGCGAAAAAAAGAGAGAATGTCTACCCTCGATTGTTGAGGTCGGAGTGAGGAAACTTGACATAGGACTTTTTGACCCTATCTAAACTAGGAGTCCCGAATTTCTTCTGTGTGGACCATAAGGATACGCTATGACGTACCGGTGCTATAGGTAATCTCCTGCCCATTGTCACCGGCCAACCTCCCAGAAAATTCATATTATGACAAAATGTTAATCTGGCCAAGACATTCCATGTTCCCTTTTCCCTAGAATCTTCTATCTAACGAGTGAGTCAGCCGAGGTCTATAGACGGTATTCGATGTTTTTGACCGCATACCTGGTTTAGTCAGAAATCTATGAGACAACGTTGACCGAGTCTGTCAGACAATACTATCCCTTGTACTCCTTTTCTTTCTTTCCGTTTTTTTCTGTCTCCTTTTCCGTCTTCAGAAACGTTACCGATACTTTTTGTGAGAATTTGTCGGGCTCTTTTTACGGGTCTCCCTGGGTGTACTTTTCCCTACCCGAACGATAATGAGACCTTTCCTCCCCGTGGAGTTCCCCCTAATGGGAGTCCGTAGATTCGGCGGGGACCGAGGTACAGGCCAGACGTTTCCTGGTGTGACCTTCTCTCTGACAGGGGTCCGACTCCAGAGGCCCCAGCCTGAGAGTTCTGTTAGTCCTGACTTCCACATGTCCCCAGGGGTGTTTTCGAGGGCAGGATTAATGTGGACTCCTTGGGGCCCATAATTATTAACACCCCCCAGTTAGGCAACTAAAGGAAAATCTATGACCACGTTGAATGAGACACGAATGACTTCGGGGACCGGGTGAAAGAAGGGCTAGGTGACGGTATTACCCTGACAGACCTGCTCGGTTTTCCATAATAAAGTCAATAAGAAATAGAACGTTGACTCTAAGACACGATAAAAGTGTGCTCAAAGACTAACACGGTCTTAGAGGGAGTGGGGAAAACCCCTCCCTATATGAATCGTTCCAGGTACGGAGACAAAAATACTTATACCTCGCGAGGGAAAGAGAGGGAAATCAACTTGGATCAAATTAGGATCTCGTACCCGACTCCCTTTTAGACACACAGCTCGTGTTTTACGATAAGGACATCAACAGTTCGAGTTTCTGGGTGTGAATAAAGGTGCATGCTTCGTCATAGGTGACTTTGGACACCAATTCCTTCCCAATTTTGGGTAGTGACTTTTAAATTTCCTGGTCCCTGATAATTAAGGGACACTGGAGGAACGTTGTGAGGATAAAACCCATATTTTTTAGTTTACCATTTACCTCTGATCAAGTTCTAAATGTATGTTAGTTACTCCGACATCAAGGAAATGTGGGGCACCACGGATTAGGAATATGAGATAACAGACTTTAAGGACTGGCTCGGTTTATAAAGAGTCATTAACTAAATTTTCTACGGAAGATAAGTCACGGAAACCGCCTCCTTTCAGTTAAAGATAAACGGAAACTTCTGGGATACGTCGGTCGAAGAGTCAATTGGACCTGTCAAAACGGGGTCCCTAAAGCACTATCAGGAGTGAATAAACCTGTTTCAAACAGTGCCCTAGATGTTTTGACATTGTCGAGACTTCACCACCACAATGTTATACATCTACTATAAAACGAGACACGATTCTGTCTCCTTCGAACAAGTGCATGGAGTCTTCTAAAGAATTTGAAAGACCGTCCGACGCCAATCTTCCGTAGTTCTCTTTTCCGAGTCGAAACAGTTGTTAGTCAATCTATAGACCCGGATTAGTATAGTCTTCCCGGATCCCGGTATCCGGGACTCTCTTAATTTGGATATGATTTAGTAGGGGATGGATACTGAAACTCTGTTAACTCTCCTAAAACCCCTTAGTGCCCAATGACAGTGTAAACCTAAGGCCCAATACCCCTTGAACGGGCCGGAAATATATTTGAATATCGACTTTGAGTCGTCCGGGTTTGACTGTTTGACCAAACCAGAGGTCTTTGAGTTTTCCGAAACTTCCAAGAAGTCTGACGAGAGGACGTACGAGGTCGAGACTCGAACGGGTGTCCCAGTCTTAAATTAAACAAACAGTGACTTTCCTTTCCAGACCGACCGGAACCCTCAAAACTGTGTTGGGGCTCCCGGAGTGGTCGCTTGATAACGAATAGATTCGTCTCCTAATCTACATTAGAGTGCTCCCCCGGGGTGACGGATTCTCATTAACCTCGTCGTCGAAATAATCGTGGACTTAGAAATTTTTATTAATTACCGGTTTTTGGATGACATGACTGAAGAATACTACATTCACCTTAGAATTTAAGATTCCAATTATAAACCTACTTTCTGTCATCCGAAGAATTTATAGTCAAGTCCAGTCAAGTCAACGAGTCAGCACAGGCTGAGAAACGCTGGGGACTTAGCGTCGTGCGGTCCGGAGGGGCAGGTAGTGGTAGAGGGCCTCAAGTGAGTCTGAGTACAGGTAGCTCAGACACTATGGTAGGTCAGTAGAGTAGGAGCCAGCAGGGAAAGAGGAGGACGGGGGTTAGGGAGGGTCGTAGTCTCAGAAAAGGTTACTAAGTTGAGAAGCGTACTCCACCGGTTTCATCACCTCAAAGTGGAAGTCGTAGTAAGGGAGGTTTCTTTAGGGTCCTGACTAGAGGAAGTCATACCTGACCAACCTAGAGGAACGTCAGGTTCCCTGAGAGTTCTCAGAAGAGGTTGTGATGTCAAGTTTTCGTAGTTAAGAAACCACGAGTCGGAAGAAGCGTCAGGTTGAGAGTGTAGATATGTACTGGTGTCCTTCTTGGTATCGGAACTGATCTGCCTGGAATCAGCCGTTTCATTACAGGGACCAAAACTTATACGATAGATCCAACCAGTAGTGAAAAGAAGGTTCCTCATTCGCAGAAAATTAAAGTACCGACGTCAGTCGTAGACGTCCCTAAAACCTCGGGTTTTCTTATTTCAGACTGTGACAAAGGTGACAAAGGGGTAGATAAACGGTACTTCACTACCCTGGCCTACGGTACTAGAAGTAAAAGACTTACAACTCGAAATTCGGTTGAAAAGTGAGAGGGGAAAGTGAAAGTAGTTCTCCGAAAAATCGAGGAGAAGTGAAAGACGGTATTCCCACCATAGTAGACGTATAGACTCCTGTAACTATAAAGAGGCCCGTTAGAACTAAGGTCGAACACAAAGAAGATCAGGTCGCAAAGAGTACTACATGAGACGTATACTCAATTTATTCGTCCCACTGTCATATGTCGGAACTGCATGAGGAAAAGGATAAACCTTGGTCAGACAACAAGGTACAGGTCAAGATTGACAACGAAGGACTGGACGTATGTCGAAAGAGTTCTCCGTCCAGTCCACCAGACCATAAGTGTAGAGAAAGTCTTAAAAGGTGTCAAATAACACTAGGTGTGTCAGTTTCCTCAACCGTAAGAGTTATTTCGTCTTTATCTACAAGAAGACCTTGAGAGAACGAAAAAGGTACTAGGTCGCCTACAACCGTTAAACTAGAGACCAAGGAGACGGAAAAGATTTTGGTCGAACTTGTAGTCCTACAAGTGCCAAGTGCATAACGACTTCGGACCGAACCTCTTAAAACTCGTAATGAAATGATCGTACACTCTACTCACTGTAACACACCATCAAACTCGTAAGAAACTGTAACGGAAAGAAACCCTAACCTTACTTTTGACTGGAAAAGGTCAGGACACCGGTGACGACTCAAAAGGTTTAAACAACCGTATAACTCACGTCGTGAAAGTGTCGTAGTAGAAAGTCCTAAACTTTATAGTCAGTAACAACAATCTTCCTGGTCATTGATTCGAAGTTCAAACACCTTTAAATTTAGGACGGTGAAAGGAAGGACTCTTCCTTTTACTTTGTGGACTAGTGCTAACAAGAGTTAAGGATTGAAATTTGATATGTCGAGCCCTTCTAGGTTACCTATGGGGTAATCTGTTAGGACTGTACCTTTATAAATGTCTACCGTCAAGAAAACAAGCCCTACCTTTTGCGTTTCGTCCGATACGGCACCACTAACGACTTGTCCAAAACCTTCGTTTTAGAGAGGGGGTCCCTTAGTCACGGGTCAATCACCTCGAACACCGAGACTGGGCTCGAGATCTCAATTCGTTTCCCGCCGCCCATTTATAGATGTGCCTAAGATTCATACGAATAAACTGAAATGTGCGAGTACGACGTCATCCCTTTCTTTCTACCAAATTTTACCGTTGTCCTCTTGGATAATTCGTGAAGTCTCTCTCTTTCTCTGAAAATTGACGATATATAACAGGATTTCTTCATCAACAATACGTAACGTTTCCCGTGTCGTCTCTCCCCTCATTTCATCGACTTCCACTAGTCGACCGACTGACAGTTCGGTCTTGTCGACGAGAAATCCTTTGGGGAAGTGACGTCTGCGGAAACTAGACCTGTCCAGGACACCTTGTCCTTTTTGGTCTTATATGACTCCTTCTTAATCTTTCTATACTTTTTTCTCCTCGTTTCTAATGACTATTTCCTACCAATGTACTATTTCCTACCAATGTCAGACTCCTACCTGCTAATTATTAAGGACTTTTACGAGTTACCTTTTAAGAATTCCCATTTGTAGTGTCAAAAGTAAACCCACGTCTCTCATGAACGGTTTACCGAAGAGCAAACAAACTTCCATTTTTACATTACTTTTGAAATTTGTTATAATAGTTTCCACACTCCAAACAGTCTTTTTATGGGGTTTCTGACTTTTCGATTGTTTTAGACCTAATGCTGCTTCACCTTTCATAGGACCTCTTCTCACCCTTTAACTAAAATGAGTATACGGTTTTCGCTCACCTATAAGGACGAATGCTCAAACCCATGCATGTATGAAAATGACCTACCTAACTCCGAAAAGGACAGTATCATTTGTCCGATCCCCCAATATTTGTAAAATTGGGTACTTTAATAGGGGTCCAAACCCGACGGTGCTTCGGAAGACTCACTGTTCCCGAGGTGGAAATTTCGACGACAGTGAGTCCCCCATAGATTTCGAGATCCTTATCTCATAGTGAATGTGACAAGGACCTCTGGGGTTAGGAGTCCTTTCCAACTTTTTCGATTACTGTATTCGTTTTCTGTAGACGTGTTTAAGTGAGTTCTCTTCGTCCTGTTAACTTAATTTCAGTATGGTTATCGGATTACTCCCGAGCTTGACGGGGGTTTTCCTCCCTGACAGGGGGAATCTTACATAAATACCTTCCGGAAAGAATACGTGTCTGTAACAATATCTGGGACTTCGGAACTTTAATTAATCAATACATTGAGTCGAGAGTCGACAAGTTGTCTGTAATTGTTTTGAGGACCTCTCCTGAGGACTGGCGCGGAGACTCAGTTCGTTCGGAGGTAAACTCGGCCCTTGACTCTAGGAGTATTTTTGAAACCCTAGACCCCCGGGTAGGGAGCTCGGGGAGACCCTTCCGGGAATGGTCCAATAAGAAAGAAGAGGGTTCGACAGTTTCACGGTCCTTAACTAAGCGTCCATGTAGTGTGAGCTCCATTCTCCACCGCGGGACTGGTTTTGATTCACTGTAGAAAAATACAGAAATGAAAGATACGAGACTGAAGCATGAAAAGTCTACCCGGACTATTGGACACACTCGAATGAAGACGACTGAGGTCTGTAGGACTCAGACGGCAAACTAGGAGTTCTGTTACGGAAGGACAGGGCCCGAGTGAGGAGGCGACGGAAGGTGTTAGCCAGATTGACGACCCAGACACCTCGTGAGGGGAGAAGTAGTCACCTTCCGAAGGGCACCACCTGAAGAGGTGAAGTTCTTTTTCTGCAAGAGGTCCAGACACTTGTGGAAGCTGTCGGTAGTGTACGCTACGGAGAAGAAGTAGACTACTGTAGATAGTTGGGATTTTACCTGACCATGGTGTGCAACGTGGATTTGATACCTGTATTACACTGGAAATTAAAACTAAAATTGAATAAAATTACTGATACAACGGAACGTAGACATTGACATATTGACCTAAACAAAGATCGGCGTACTTTCGAAAATTCAAGGTTTACCAACAACTTTGAGGACCACGACGACGTTGAAGGAGGTTGATGATAAACCCCGGGGACCTAGTCTATAGGAGTTATACTCCTAATTCTCTTATACAACGGAACGGTTAAATCCCTGTTTCGGGGAAGAAAGGGATCTGTTGTATTAAGAGGATTTTCTTTTCGACCCTTACTCTCCCATTGTCCGTCCTTCCGGTCCCCAGAGGTTTGCCTCCTTTATCGGACGTTCACAGTCTGTAAAAATAGAGTGAATTCACCGTCCTCCTTTGTTTGATCCCTATAAAGAAGGAATAGATATGTTTAAATTTTCTGTCAAAAAGAATTTTAAGACACAACGGTATCACTGTGGACCAAAGTGGACTTCAATTGGTTACGGAAAAAGAATACCTTTACAAATAGAATTCGATACGATTACAGGATACGTAAATGGGTTTTGAGACAGAAGTTCAGTTAAGGTGGAAAATCGAGCCTTGGAAGAACGATTTGGTCATACAATATGAGTCTATAACAAGGAGATTAGATACATTTACTTTCATAAACATACCACTAGACGGGAAGAAGTTCTAAGTTCAATTAGTAAAATACCGGGTTCCACTTAGTAAACCACGGTTCTAATAGGGTTTCACGTAAAATACCCACTCCCCGGACCACGGTAAGACTCAAACTTCTGTAAGTAAAGAAAGTAATTGTCTGACGACCACTGGTATATTGTAGGTCGACTTCTGATCGTCCGCCCATGAGACAGACGGGGGAAGACTACGGATACAGTCTTCGAAAGAGATGGAGGAAATATGAAATTATTTTGAAATAATGTGTTTTCGAGACTCGGTAGTTTGGAGCAGAGACAGGGACCTAACTTAAGAAGAGGAGGCCCCCGGCTCTTAGGTCCGCAGCACTAAGTTGTAGTTGGAAAGTGATAGAGTCGACAAGAGGCTCTTCGATAAGAGTTCAGAGAAGTTTTATTAGTCTGGAAACCTTTTGAATCCGAAGGATTCGTTACGTCAAAGTGTGTGGATTGAACAGAACAAAGGAATGATTTCTCGATAGTCTATGGCCTCATTTCATGGGGGAAATGGGGTCACTTCTGGGTGAGACTCCTGAGGGAACTCCGTCGTCGTGACCGAACGAGAAAAAGGTTTACCAACAAGTTTGAGGACCACGACGACGTTGAAGGAGGTTGATGATAAACCCCGGAGACCTAGTCTATAGGAGTTATACTCCTAATTCTCTTATACAACGGAGCGGTTAAATCCCTGTTGCGGGGAAGAGTGGAGCCCTTGTGAATACCTTGTATTTGTTGCGGAAAAAGGGATCTGTTGTATCGAGAGGATTTTCTTTACGACCCTTACTCTCCCATTGTCCGTCCTTCGGGTCCCCAGAGGTTTGCCTCCTTTACCGGACGTTCACAGTCTGTAAAAATAGAGTGAATTCGCCGTCCTCCTTTGTTTGATCCCTATAAAAAAGCCATAGATATGTTTAAATTTTCTTTCAAAGAGAATTTTAAGACACAACGGTATCACTGTGGACCAAAGTGGACTTCAATTGGTTACGGAAAAAGAATACCTTTACAAATAGAATTCGATACGATTACAGGACACGTAAATGGGGTTTCAGACAGAAGTTCAGCCAAGGTGGAAAACCGAGTCTTGGAAGAACGATTTGGTCATACAATATGAGTCTATAACAAGGAGATTAGATACGTTCACTTTGATAAACATACCACTAGACGGGAAGAAGTTCTAAGTTCAATTAGTAAAATACCGGGTTCCTCTTAGTAAACCACGGTTCTGATAGGGTTTTACGTAGAATGCCAACTCCTCGGACCACGGTAAGATTCAAAATTCTGTAAGGGAGGAAAGTAATTGTCTGACGACCACTGGTATATTGTAGGTCGACTTCTAATCGTCACCCCATGAGACAGACGGAAGAAGTCTACGGTTACAGTTTTCGAAAGAGATAGAGGAAATATGAAATTATTTTGAAATAATGTGTTTTCGAGACTCGCTAGTTCGGAGTAAGACCGGGGTCTAACTTAAGAGGAGGCCCCCGGTTCTTAGGGCCACAGCACTAAGTTGTTGTGGGAACCGATAAGAGTTCAGAGAAGTTTTATTAGTCTGGAAATCTTTTGAATCCGAAGGATTCGTTACGTCAAAGTGTGTGGGTTGAACAGAACAAAGGAATGATTTCTCGATAGTCTATGTCCTCATTTCATAGGGGAAATGGGGTCACTTCTGGGTGAGACTCCTGAGGGAACTCCGTCGTCGTGACCGAACGAGAAATGACCGGACACAGGTGGTCGACTTCATCACTTAGACCGGTCACACAGGATAATCCAGTACAACCTCCTTTACCGAGTTGTTTAGACTTTAGTGAGTCCACCAGTCAATCTCTCCACTAGTGTCTCACCAGTAAGTGACTACGACTGTAAGTCTTCGACCTACGATACACCGTTTTACTGTGAAAATGATTTATCAAACTCCTTCTCATTTGACATCCTCCCAATAAATAACTCGTTACTCTAGATTATGATACATTGTATATTAGGAATCCTAGAATATATTACTTCGACATTTTACTCAAAACACACAATTGTGGTTGACCAGTAAACGCAGTCTGACAAAGATCTACACGGACACACCCACAACAAAGGTCTACTCTAATCTTAATCTAGCAGATTCAAAACAATAACAACAACAACCAAAACACAACACACAAATACACACACATAAAACAAAAAGACCCTTCAGATGACCCAATGTTATTTCACTTTTCAGTCGTCTGAAACTCTCCCCTTGTCCGTCCTTCCGGTCCCTAGAGCTTTACCTCCTTTATCCGACGTTCACAGTCTGTAACAAATCCAGAGGGAATTCTCCGTCCTCCTTTGTGTGATGGACACAGTCTTACAAAAGGAAGAGATATGTTACAATTTTCTTCCAAAGAGAATTTTAAGACAAAACGGTACTACTGTGTAAAAAGGTGGACTTAAATTGAAAAGAGTTTGGAACGTAAGAAGAATCCTTTTACAAAAAGCATTTGATACAATTACTTTGATACATAAACGAAACCTTAAACGGAAAGAAGTCTGAAGGGACCGAGTCTACCATTTTCGTAGACGGATGTTACACCCTCCGGTCCCAAGCTAGGGACCCAGTCCTCTTCCTTTACCGTGGGGGTGAGGTCATGAGAACGGACCTTTTAGGGTACCTGCCTCTTCGGGACCATCCGATGTCAGGTACCCCAGTGTTTCTCAGCCTGTGCTGACTTGCTGAACTTAAAGTGAAAAGTGAAAGTGCGTAGCCTCTTCCTTTACTGTTGGGTGAGGTCACAAGAACGGACCTCTTAGGGTCCCTGCACCCTCGGACCACCCGACGGCAGACTGTGTTGACTTCGCTGAATCGTCGTCGTCGTCGTCCCGACACGACCTATAAACAGCGGTGTGTCCGATAAACATCGTTCGCCCCAGACGAGATCAACGCTGTACGCCCGAAGAGTGACGTCACCGGAGAGTAACGTCTCGTGTGCGACATTCCAATCAACCAAGTTCCGTGCACCCTAGAAGAACTTAGTCCATGCCTTGAGTACAGAGGACATAAGCGACCCCCTAAGAAATGGTGACTCGATGGTCTCTTCACAAGGAGTAAAAAATCATAGTATAAAGAGAAAGAAGAAGATGAACATAGTAAGAATCTAAAGAAAGACACTCAAGTGTTTAAGGGAGAAAATACCAAAGGATTACTTAAGAAATGGGGCAACTCACACACACACACCACACACACACAAGAAGTCGAGGCCTTAAACAAACCGAAAAGGAATCCAAGTCGGAAAAACGATTTCGTAAGGAGACAAGACATTAAAATAAAGGCTCGAGTAAGTTGACGAAAAGAATCAAAAGAATAGAGAAGCTCAAAGAAGTTCTAGATAAGACTTAAGAGATAGTCAATCTAGTTTTGTAAGACAATGAAATTCGAACCAGAGACTTCTTAACAGTAAAAGAGACACAACTTACCAAATGACAGGAAGAAGTGTGACAAACTTCTTAACAAGAGACACGGACGCTTTCATTTGCTGTCTAAAACTCTGTCGGAAAAGGAAACAAAAGGTCATCCACCGCTGTTCCAAAACTCGCGAGAATAGACGAAACGGAGACCAACATAAACTCTCCACCGTTAAAGGTCGGAGGTGGTAGAGACATCCCGAAGGGTCCACCGCGATCACCATTTCTTGGGCAGACGGTCAGGTCCTCTCTCCATTCTCTACGTCCAAGCTAGGGACCCAACCATTCTAGGAGCCCATCTCCCGTACCGTTAGGTGAGGTCACAAGGAGGGACCTATTAGAGTACCTGTCTCCTCGGACCGTCCCCAACGTTTCTCAACCTGTACTGGCTCCCTGTAAGTGAAAGAATACGGTGGTTCCAGTAACAACGGAACAAAGACAATCTAAACGACAATAGTGGCTCTACTACTTGAGAAAGTAACTTAGGTCCTAGGGAACTCTGTATCCGAGACGATAACCCTCCCACCCCACCCCCGTTCCCCTAGTTCGTCTAGAAGAGTCATAAATTTAAAGTTTGTAAGTTAAAAATTTATACTTTGACTTTCAGCGAGTCAACACAGGTTGAGAAACACTGGGGTACCTGACATCGGACGGTCCGAGGAGACAGGTACCCTAAGAGGTCCGTTCTTATGGCCTCACCTAACGGTACGGGAGGAGGTCTCCTAGAAGGGGTGGGTCCCCAGTTCGGACGTAGATAATGTAGAGAGCACCTAACCGTCCGCCCAAGAAATGGTGATCGCGGTGGACCCTTCGGGATACAAAAATATATAACATCAGGTAAATTTCAATAATGTTTGTTGTTCATCTAAACGGGTACCATATGTTATATAAAAACATGGAATAAATAAAATATGTATCGTCAAACATAGAGAATTAGGATATATTTATCGAGTGAGGAGGGACGAAGGGTCAGTGGTCAACATTGGTGGCCTAACCAGAGATATAGACACTAAACACAGAGAAAAAATATACAAACAAAATAAAGAATCTAAGGTGTATGTTCACTATTGTTTGAACAGAAAGTAATAGACTGAATAAAGTTACTCGTACCCTTTATCTACCCCTTTGTCACAGTCTGAAATATAAAAACCCAAGGTTTTAGTGACATCTACCACTGACGTCGGTACTTTAATTTTCTGCGAATGAGGAACCTTCTTTTCACTACTGGTTGGATCTATCGTATAAGTGTTCGTCTCTGTGATAAAACGGTTGATTCCAGGTAGATCAGTTCCGATACCAAAAAGGTCACCAGTACATACCTACACTCTAAACCTGACACTTCTTCCGACTCGTGGTTTCATAACTACGAAAACTTGACACCACAACCTCTTCTGAGAACTCTCAGGGAACCTGACGTTCCTCTAGGTTGGGTCAGGTAAGACTTCTAGTCGGGACCCTAAAAAAACCTTCCTTACTACGATTTCGACTTTGAGGTCAAGAAACCGGTGGAGTACGCTTCTCAACTGAGTAACCCTTTCAGAAACTACGACTCACCCTAACCCGCGTCCTCCTCTTCCCCTGCTGTCTCCTAGTCTACCGACCTACCATAGTGACTGAGCTACCGGCACTTAGACTCACTTGAGGCCCTCAACCACTACCTGTCCCTCGGGACCGCACGACGCTAGGTACCCCAGCGTCTCTCAGTCTGTGCTACCTCGCAGACTTGACTTGACTTGACTTACGTGAAATCCAGGTACATACAACATTTACCGTCTTAAAGTGAAATAAAATATCCATTCATTATAAGGTAACACATACTTTTCACTTTCACTTTCAGCGAGTCAGGACAGGGTGACAAACTCTGGGGTACCTGATAGGTCACGTACCTTAAGAGGTCCAGTCTTATGACCTCACCCATCGGAGAGGGAAGAGGTCCCTTAGAAGGGTTGGGTCCCTCGTTTGGGTCCAGAGAGTGTAAAGTCCGTCTAACAAAGGGTCGCCTCGGTTCCCTTCGGGTTCGTATGTCCCCCACCATCGGATAAGGAAGAGGTCGTCTAGAAGGGCTGGATCCTTAGTTTACCCCCCGGGACGTGGGATCCGTCTAAGAAATGGTCGATTCGACGGCCCCTTCGGGGGGTTACTACTACGCGTGATGCTCGGTCGGTCCTCAGCTTGGACCTGAGAAGACTAGGTATCCGTCTGAACATGACACATATATGTGGTGTTGAAGTAAGTAGACAAACCTGTGAATCCGACGAAGGGATAGAACAGGTAGTATTTATTA
Organism: Capra ibex; assembly: GCA_006410555.1. Lineage (NCBI taxonomy): Eukaryota > Metazoa > Chordata > Mammalia > Artiodactyla > Bovidae > Capra > Capra ibex. Next base: position 19,926,270 of record SJYO01033645.1, on the reverse strand, counting down.
TGGCGACACTTGAAACCCCACGTATATATAAAAACTTAATTATAAAAGTAAAAGAAGTCTGTGTATGGGTCCTCACCTTAACGACTTAGTATGACATAAAAATGAGAATCGAAAAACTTCTCGGAGACATGACAAGGATATCCCGGAGGTGGTTAATTTTTAAAGTAGTTATGACATGGTCACAAGGGACAAAAAGGAAGAAGGAGTGGTTGTAAACCATAAACACGATAAATAAAAGAGAAACAGAAACACTACAAAAACTGCTATCAGTAAAACTGTCTACAATCCACTATAAAGAAACAGCCAAACTAAAAGTAGTTTCGACTACTAATCGTTACAATTCTTTTAAAAGTACACGGAGAATCTTTAGATACAGAAGAAATCTTCTTACAGACAAAAGTTCTTAGTCATGATTCTATAACTAACACGGATGTTTGTGTGTGTGTGTGTATGTGTGTGTGTGTGTGAGTGTCTTTGTGACCGTTTCAGGAGGAACTAATGGGAAGAGAGTAGTTCAAGAAGGATTTTACTCTTTCAACTCTTAAGGACTCTTGTTTGTTCTTATTTTCGTTACCATCGAATTTATTAGGTAAAATAAAGAAATCTTTCTTTTTTACTTGAAACTAAACCAACCTCCTTCTGACCCCTTTTTTAAGGTTTTCTTTACCCCTAAGGGAGTCAGGGACATTCTTCTAAGTAAAGTCTTTATTAAGAAAGAGATTAGAGTGATTTCCTTCTATCGTCTGAAAAGAGAAGGAAGTACACTTGAAAGTGGAGTTACGTTTTCAGACTGGTCCCGAGTCTTTGTAAATAGATGTGGTGACAATTCTCTAGGGTCCTGACGTGAAAACTCATAATTGCATAGTGCCACTTACATTAGTGACACTTAAAAAATTTTGACCTGTTTATCTGGTACCCAAAGGGACAACCGAGTCTGTCTCTTCTTAGTCGGATGTTACGTCTTCTGGACCCAAGCTAGGGACTCAGTTCTTCTAGGGGACCTCTTCCCGTACCGATGGGTGAGGTCACAAGAACGGACTTCATAAGGTACCAGTCTCCTCGGACCGTCCGATATCAGGTACCCCAGTGTTTCTCAATGTGTATTGACTCCCTGAACGTGAAAGTTTGTCTGGTGTTTCACTTTAAGTTGAGTTCACTTTATCTTAATGATGTCTTTTACAAATTTTACACTCTATTACACCGATAGGTTTTTGTACATAAAACGTTAATCCCTTCTAACTCTTGAAAGGTGTCAAATAACACTAGGTGTGTCACTTTCCGAAACCGTATCAGTTATTTCGTCTACAAAAAGACCTTGAGAGAACGAAAAAGGTACTAGGTCTCCTATAACCGTCAAACTAGAGACCACGGAGACGGAAAAGATTCAGGCTGAATTTGTAGACCCTCAAGTGTCAAGTGCATAACGACTTCGGACCAAACCTCTTAAAACTCGTAATGAAATGATCGCACACTCTACTCACGTTGACACACCATCAAACTCGTAAGAAACCGTAACGGAAAGAAACCCTAATCTTACTTTTGACTGGAAAAGACAGGATACCGGTGACGACTCAAAAGGTTTACACAACCGTATAACTCACGCCGTGAAGGTGTCGTAGTAGAAAGTCCTAAACTTTGTCGAGTTGACCTTAAGGTAGTGGAGGTGATCGAAACAAGTATCACTACGAAAGATTCCGGGTGAACTGAAGTCTAAGGACCTACAGACCGAGATCCACTCACTAGTGTGGTAGCACTAATAGACCCAGCACTTCTAGAAAAAGAATCTCTAGACGACACATAAGAACGGTGGAGAAGAATTATAGCGGACAAAGATAATCCAGGTCTGGTAAAGACAGGAAATAGCTCGAGTAGAAACGTACTTTAGAAGAGAACGACGACGACGACGACGACGATTCAGCGAAGTCAGTACAGGTTGAGACACGCTGGGGTATCTGCCGTCGGGTGGTACGAGGTGACAGGGACCCTAAGACGTCCGTTCTTGTGAGCTCACCCAACGGCAAAGGAAGAGGTCACGTACTTTCACTTTTGACTTTCACTTCAGTGACTCAGCACAGGTTGAGAGTCGCTGGGGTACCTGACGTCGCGTGATCCGAGGAAGTATGTACCCTAAAAGGTCCGTTCTCATGACCTCACCCCACAGTAACGGAAGAGACTTTACAAGAGAACCATAGAGATTAAAAGAACTTCTCTAGAGAGCAGAAAGGGTAAGACAAGAAAAGGAGATAGAGAAAAGTAACTAGCGACTCCTTCCGAAAGAATAGAGAGGAACGATAAGAAACCTGAGATGTAAGTCTACGAATATAGAAAGGAAAAGAGGAAACGAAAAGTGAAGAGAAGAAAAGTGTCGATAAACATTCCGGAGAAGTCTTTCGGTAAAGGGAAAAAAAGTAAAGAAAAGGTACCCCTACTAGAACTAGGGATAGAGGACATGTTACAGTGCTTGGAGTAAGGTATCAAGTAGTCCGTGAGATAGATAGTCTAGTTCAGGGAATTTAGATAAAGAGTGAACGTGACATTGTAGTATTCCATAACTAAATCCAGTGTGAACTTACCAGATCACCAAAAGGGATGAAAGAAGTTAAATTCAGGCTTAAACCGAAATTCCTCAAATACTAGACTCGACATATAACAGTGGGACGAATAAAACGAAGATACGTCTCATGTAGTACTCTTTGCGACCCGACCTTCTTCGTGTTCGACCTTAGTTCTAACGGTCCTCTTTATAGTTCTTGGAGTCTATACGTCTACTGGGGTGGGAATACGGTCTTTCACTTCTCCTTGAGTTTTCGGAGAACTACTTTCACTTTCACTTCTCAGTTTTTCAACCGAATTTCGAGTTGTAAGTCTTTTACTTCTAGTACCGTAGACCAGGGTAGTAAAGTACCCTTTATCTACCCCTTTGTCACATTTGTCACAGTCTGAAATAAAAACCCCCGAGGTTTTAGTGACGTTTACCACTGACGTCGGTACTTTAGTTTTCTGCGAATGAGGAACCTTCTTTTCACTACTGGTTGGATCTATCGTATAAGTATTCGTCTCTGTAATGAAACGGTTGTTTTCAGGTAGAACAGTTCCGATACCAAAAAGGTCACCAGTACATATCTACACTCTCAACCTGACGCTTCTTTAGACTCACGGCTTCTTAACTACAAAAACTTGACACCACAACCTCTTATGAGAACTCTCAGGGAACCTGACGTTCCTCTAGGCTGGTCAGGTAATATTTCTTCTAGTCAGGACCCACAAGAAACTTTCCTGACTACGATTTCGACTTTGAGGTCATGAAACCGGTGGAGTACGCTTCTCAACCGAGTAACCTTTTCCGAAACTTCGACCCTCCCTAACCCCCGTCCTCCTCTTCCCCTGCTGTCTCCTACTCTACCGACCTACCGTAGTCGCTGAGCTACCTCCACTCAAACTCACTTGAGGCCCCCAACCACTACCTGTCCCTCCGGAGTTAACGTTAAGTACCCCAGCGTTAATCAACCTGTGTTGACTCGCTGACTTGACTTGACTTGACTTCTAACTCTTTTTTTAACGTTAAGAAGTTAGTTAAATAAATCAAAGAATTTTGTTTCTTTATGCACCTTTTATTTCATTGTACATAAAACTTTATTAAATAAAGTTAGTGTCACTCTTCCTTTGTTTTTCCTTAGCTGTAAATATGACCCGATGGGGATACCCGATCTTTAATGTCTTCAATAACGTTTACAACATAACAAATTAACAGTGTTATAATTAGCCCACTAAAAAATTTACTCTTTGACTTGAAGTATCTTAAAGTAAATGAAATATTCTCGATAATACATCTTTGTATTCTTAATATTGTTTTAAGAGACTAGTGTGTTTGTATGTGAGTGTGTGAAGAGATACCGTCCTTCTCGATCTGATCAGAACTACCTCGTTTTTCCTTAGATCCTAGACTTTTTACTCTGAAGTCACTTTTCTTGGTATCATAAGGACTTCCTTGTTGAGACAAATTACTCTGTGACCATATCCAATATAACAAATCATTAATTATCTATTTTATAAATAATAACTCTGTCAATATACGAAATGTGAATCAACGTAAATAAAAAAGTGTTACTAGAACACATACCATGTTAAAATATTGTTCTAATAAAATTCTTTTATTTGTAGTGAATTTATACGATAAGTTCAAATGTAAAGATTATACATCTCTACCCCGAACTTGAATCTGGAAGACTTGTGTTTTGATAGTAAGAATCACGCATAGTAAATACTATAAAAAAGGAGTTAAAGAATTACTTATAACCGTAGTACCTACTTGACTCTGTGTCGAGTCGTGAGTGAGAAATCACTTCCTGAGGATATGATTCAGATTATATGTAACAACTTTTCGAAAGAAAGTAAAAGAGTCAGTCCCCGTCTCATTTACTCTAACATTTCAAACCGTTTCCAAATAATGTAGTTATGACAAGAAATACCCCGTAGGTAGTAAAATCGTACCTCATGCCTTTTAATTAATTCTAAAAGACTGTGTATGTACTATAACCCCTTTTATACTGTGTTCCCTTTAACAAGTGGGAGGATTACTTACTTCCTATAAGTTTACCTTTTTTTTCTCTCCGTCGTTCCTTTTGCCCATTCTTACAACGTCTCTTCGTGTACACACAATCTACGTGGATGTCATTCTCCGTGATATCTCCTCACACTTACATTCTTCTGAGTTGTCGAACCACTCGTGTGTCAGTACCCCGTAGTGTCAAGTATCCTAACTTTATACCTCGATAAAAGACTCCTTTCCTTGTACTTCTCTTAAGTATTTACCCTTTGGGTACCAACCACTGTTACTCTTTATTCTGTCACACTCGGAGTATCAGGTCCTTTTGGGGTTGTGCTACCCCTCTTTGTGGGTCCCTCTCCCAATTTTAGGGTCCTGGATTCTTCCTTCTGAGTTTCCGTAATATATGTCTTAGGACAAAATTGGGATACTGGGTTTTCGGTAAAAGTCCAACTATAGAACTTATTTGAAAAGCTGTTAAAGATAAAAGTATTAAAAGTGTCAGTATATCCTTGAAGTACTATAGAAATGTAACAAGTGGTGTATAGGGGTTTTAGGTCCGTGCAAAGATACTGTGCAGACGGAGGGTCATTACAGAAGGACTACACTATTGACCCCTCGGGTCCTGTGGTTTTAGAAGTATTAATAGTAAGTTTATACGTAATGTCACAACCATTGACCTACGTATAGAATGAACAGAAACAAGGCCTCTTTACTGTAAACGTGAGAACCCTCTTAAGCCCCAGTGGACTTGACAACTTTTTATATCCGAACCCAATCCCATTACTACATCAAAAGAACACTATAAAACTTTCCCTAGACATCTTACTGGACTGACCTTTTCATTATACAAACGTACACAACCCTCGCTTTTGTACCGAATTTTGTACTCTGGATGATCTTTTACTTTTTAAGATTTTCTACTACTCTTGTCCCACAGAACTAATATGCCACTACAGAGGAATGGGGTCATCGCAACGCATAGACAGTCGAGACTTTACTAAAATTTTTTGGGTGTTATAATTTATATTCGTTATTTTTTATTAATTTTTTATTTATATTCACTATCTTAGTCGGGACTTTAGATAAAAGAAGGTCTACTCCCCTTACCGATACTACTCCATCACTTGACCGCTTTCTGTCCTACTTGGTTCGGGGGTCAGTAGTGGGTATTTATGCTGGTGTAGTAATCGTGTCTCACAGACCGAAACGACAGAGGTAGGTGTGTATCTTTGACCTCGGAGGTGGGTAAAAGGGAGGTAGTCTCTTCGGGAGGATGTCGGTGAACCCATCGTAAGGAGTGGTAATTTGTGTGTGTCATAGAGAGAGTCTAGTCCTCGAGCTTTGTGAGAGGAGACAAGGAACCCCTTTCAAAAACCGAGAAAGTCTCGGTGCCAAAATGAGGATCCCTTCTGTTTCAACCACGAGTGTTTACACTAAAAAAAAAAGGGGATTTGGTGACCGAACGATATACAAGTGGGACAAATACCCGAACTAACAGAAAGGACCTCTGAAACCCTTTCTTCTCACCTACGGACTAGAACCTCGTTCTTTCTTGTACAAGTACAGATGGAAGGGTCGATGGGAGACACACTGGACCTACCAGAATTTTACAGTCTTCCCCTGGAAGATATTACTTTAGTAATTGGGTGGTGTGAGATGGAGGATCCCTAGTATACTTAATATACTTCGTTACCTAAATTATTTCGTTTTGTAACCATAGATTTTTTTCATTAAACACCTTGTAAGGGACGTGTCTATATACAAAGGTCCTTCCTCAGTCTTTCACTCCAACGGCTTAGACCGAGGACCCATAAACTTTGTATGGTCCATCCTCTTGTGAGAGATCTCGGGGTTCTAGAAGTTTCTGACGACAGGTTATGTCTCCGAGAGTCTTATGGGACTCTAAAGTATTAGTGATCCTTATGAATGTTTGGGAACCTCTTTTTCTGTAATACTTATTATTTGTTTCATCAGACTGAAAGGACACAAACGTTTCTAGAACTACGACGGTACATCGTAGTCTGTGTTACTACAATGGAAAGACAAGACCTAAGATTTCATACACTGGTTCTAACTAGTTATCAAACGAGGTCCCGGTTTTGTAGGGAACTCTAAATTTAGACAAAAACCTTTGGATTCGGCTTTTTGTATGTTCCTGAAACAGAGAAGACCCTCGTCTTTAATTTTATATTTCCTCAACAGAGGTTAAGATCCACAAACCGCCCTTTTCTTCTGAGTTGGAAGTGTACTGTTCAGTTCGTGGATAATTTATACCCTTGGACTCAACGTATAACTGTGTGTCACACTTAATTTAAATACTTCAGCACCCCTCGATTATGACATTACGGAACAAGAATTATGACCATGACTGGGTTTGAGACGTTGAAGGGTGTTAGTTATAAGAGATTATATCTTAGTCAGGTAATAGTTACAAATATTTTGTTAGAACGAGACTACATACTTGTCTTTAAATTTTATTCTGACAGGAGGTAAGTAGATGGAACTCGTAACAAAATACGATTAACCGATAGTCTATTGACATTCCCTAAATAAAACAAAAGTGTCATAGTTACCTGATAGAGACCAAAGGGTGTGTATGCAAAAGTACTATTGTAAGTGTAGGATCACTCTCTTCTCTTTTGTACTCAGTTTTTCATTACAGAGGGGTGAAGGGTTCGAATAAGTGTAGGGGTAGTCGGTAGCTAACACCCTTATTTTTACCAGAGTTACACTCTCGGTTTTCATCTCTGTTCTCACTTCGGTCAGCAAGGTCTTCTGTGTACGTTACAACAGTCTAAAGGGTTTTCCATTTTCCGAAACTGGGAACATCTTCGCACTCCCTCTGAAGGTCATAGACCTCTACTCTGTATAAATACCCTTTTTGTTTTTCGAACATTCAATCCACTGGGTACTCTACTAGACTCATTAAGTGTTATGAAGGTAAATAAGTTGTTTTCACGTGTCACTACATAATAAACGGTTCGTAAGTTGGTCCGAAACCTCTTAGTTTCTACTTAAGTATTAGGATTATAAGGGGTTCGATAAATATGACGTGAACGACTCTCTTGTTCGTCAGTTTACATACTCACATCCACCAAAAAGCCAGAGAGAGTAGAGTAAACTATGTGATATTCACTAAAGTGTGAGAGAATTTAGGTCGTATGTGTGTTCATGTCAACTAAAGATTACGGAATCAAAATGAGTCGAAACAGAGAATTTACGAACAATTATATAAGTCAATTTGTATTAGGTGTCCTTAGTCATTGAATCCTGCAGATTATACATTGAATGATAAGTAGTTGGTCTAACGGAGGAGAGAACTTGGGGTAAACATATTACAACGGTCATACGTAAGTCAGTGGCAGGTTTTTGATCTCGGAAACAGACGTGACATCACATATGACTCAGACGAATCAGGTACCGAATTGTCGAAAATCGGTACCTTAGAAGAATTAGTAGTGTATATAATAATCAAATAATCAATCTTATCTATACGTGGTAAAATAGACTAAAGAAAAAGTACTTCGAAATAAAGGCAGTACAGTTGTTATTGTTCTCGTTGGTCACCAAAAACTATTTTTAAGAGACACAATTTCGAGAACACACACATAGTGTTTTTAATTCATTTTAATCTTATTCATCTCTCTTTTATTTACTACCACCCTTGCCCCCAGTTAACGTTTAAATAAGTTTCAGAAAGAATTCGAGTTTGGAGCAAGTCTTTGACCGAACACAGTAAGCGGTTAAGATAAGTAAGGTGGAGATGGCTGAAATGAGAGTCAAATTTCTCTTCTACTTAGAGGACTATGTTTGAGGTCTTCTCTTGAAAGGGAAGGTCACATTGGTTTTCAAGTCTTCGGACGTCACTAATCAAATGTGTCTTAGTCCATAGGTATCATTTTAGTAGTAACACAACAACGACCTTTCTTCACTTCGTTACAATGTCCTTCCAAGACATGAATGACTTTTATTCAATCAAAATCACACTTCATCTAGTACCATCCTATCCTTTGTGACATATTATATCTCGTTGGTGTCCCCCTTTAAAAAAAAAAAAAATTTATGTCAATCTTTTATCCTTTCGAAGTTTAAAATATGGTCCTTATAAACAAATTGTGTTTTCTTCGATCAATCCTTCTTGCTCTTCTTACTTTTGATATCATCGGTTTATCTTTCGTTCATCACTTCAAATTTATGTCGATATCGTCATAGACATAATTTCGATAGTAGAATTATAGGGTTAATGTTACAATCTATAACAACCTACCCTATTGTTCCTTCTTAATCACTAACAGTAAATATTCACTACATAAAATCTACATTTCTATGTTTATCCGTTTTCATTTTTCTCTTTTTGATACCCAGTACGTTCGACATTACTAAAGTTCAAAAATATAATAATAATCTTTTTTTAACTGAAATTTTGTTATTTTTAATACTTGCTTACTCTCCTATTCAAATATAACTATTCTCCAAATCATGTAGTTTTTCTATTTGATTGATATGCACACGTATATGGATTGTTATCTCGAAATTTTAAGTGGTTCGTTTTAATTTTCCTTTTTACGTCTTAAAGTGTTATCGACAACGTCTAAAGTTGAGTGAGAGTTATTCCTCTCTTGTCAAATATACCTTCGGTGGGTTAAAATCTTCTGTACTGTTGTGTTAGATGGTTGAACTGGACTGTAGATATCTAGTAAAGTGGGTTACTTACCTCTCATATGTTAAAAAAGTATACATGTAAAAAAGACTGTATGCTATATACTCCGGTATTTGTTAATAGTCACTTAAATTTTCAAATTTCCTTATTTTATATATGAGAGACTAATGTTAACTTAGTTTAAACTTTAGATGTCTTCATTTTAAGTTGTGAGTGGTTCATAATGATTAATTGTTGTGTAGAAGTTTATAGATGCAAAATTGTCTTTAACGTATCCTTTATCCTTTTATTCAAATAGACTTATTTTTGTTTGTGAGTTAGTTTTACTTACCTTTCTTTGATTGTGACGACGAATAGAGTAATTCTACAAGAGTTTAGTCACTAGATGATCCTTTCTTTTCAACAATTTTTTGTCACGTGTGTGTGTGTAATGTGTACGTGTGTACATGTGCGTTTTCACATGTTTCGGTGTTTTGTTATTTCTACTCTCGTCTTTATTTACGCATTCTTTGAAATGTTTTATGTGTTTTAGTTACTTTGTTACCAAAACTTTTTTTTATTATATTAACTGTTTTTATTGATTTTCCTCATCCCTTTTTTTACTTTCTCGTTTTAGACCTTATGTTTTTCGCTGAAACGAGACTCATGATATCTGTAATTTCCATGTTATTCGTTAACAATATTGATTGAAATACAAATGTGTGGTCTGTTGAATCCTATCTGTTGAAGGATGTTTTTATATGTTATTTCCTGATTGTCCAACGTTTTTAGATTTATTAGAAGTATGTTCGTTTTTTCTTTCTTTTTCATACATATAAAATTTGAAAAGGTTATTCTTTTTGGGCCTCACTTTACCGCTACGACTATTTAATATAAGTCATAAATTTCTATTTATTGTCAAGAAGTATTTGACAGAATTTTTTGTCTTTTTTCCATCTCTTAGAGTCGTGTAACTCCCTTTTTTCGAAGAACCTTCAACTTCACTGAAACAGACACTATTAGACTTAGTACTTTTCCAAGAACTATTTACAAGTCGTGACCCGGTGTCCTTTGTTCCCAAATACTTTTAGTGACTTGTTATTTAGACGAGACCTGTCACTTCCCAAACGTTACTCGAACTACTGTTATTTTTATCTCGAAGGGAACAATAAGGATGTAACTTATTAAGTCCATAAGAATGTTGGAGACTTTATCTACGTCTCTTCCATATGACGTCTCAGTTTCGTCGGAGGCGCTCCCGTAGTCTTCCTAGTGTCCTTGTATAACGAGAGGACGGAGTCTACGACCCCAAGGAAAGGCCCAGAATGGACGTCGTAGAGGTAACAACTAGGGACGTTTGCCGCGAGGTGTAGACTCTACTCCAACAAGTGGTTGTCGAAGAGAACCTGGTCTAGTAAGAGTCTAAGACGGTCGAAAAAGTCTTATTGAGGGTTGAGTAGGACGTCAAAAGAGTCAAGGAAGCGGAGAAGTGACAGGTCCTAAAGAGAATCAAAACATTTGAAAGGGACCTGTGAAACATAGAGTCAAACATAAACTCAGAATCCCTTACTCTTTTTCTGTCTCTCTCCATGAACCTGGTAACCGGACCCTGACCCTCGGTCTTTTTATTGATAAGACAAACCCTTCAAGGGTGTTCCTCTCTTGCAGAGAGTCAGTACTGACTGAGAAACGTTGGGGTACCTGATATTTCAGGTACCTTAAGAGATCCGGTCTTATGATCTCACCCATCGGATAAGGAAGAGGTCCCCTAGAAGGGTTGGATCCCTAACTTGGGTCCAGAGGACGGAACGTCCACTAAGAAAACGTCGACTCGATATTCCCTTTAGGTTCTTATGACCTCACCCATCGGATAGGGAAGAGGTCCCCTGGACGGGTTGGGTCCTTGACTTGACCCCAGAGGACGTAACGTCCGCCAAAGAAGTGGTTAACTTGATAGTCCCTTCGGGTGTTCCTTCACTTTATCTTTCTCCTTTCGTCATGAACCCCATCGACTGAAACACATATCAAAAAAGGAGATGTGGTATAAAGTTTTATTACCAGGGTTCAGACGAGACAACTCCTGTTGAGTCTCGGTTTACCCTAGAGACCCACACCCGTCGGAAGTGTGTAGACAGGTCCTACGAGTACGGAGGGAGGTAATGAGGACTGGGCGAGGGTGGTGGGAGAGGGGTTTTCAACTTGTGACTCCTGTCTTGGTCCTCTGTAACAGTCTATAGATGGACTCTTCTATTCCCTATTCTTACCTTATATTTGAAGGGATCGATAGGAGTAGTCTCTCTGGTAGAGATATGTGTGAGGGGGAGGTCATAAATACAAATAAACACTATACCAGTGAAAAATTATGGTGTGGCTAATGTCCTTCCGACTTCTTTTCCTACTCGGTTTACTGACTTGACAGTACCATGTTTCTTTTTCCGTCGAGGAACACTGGTTGGGTTCCAGGCCGTATTATCTATTGGACAGATTGAAAGAGTGCTTCGTAGAAGAGTATGGAAGGTTCATCTGTAGAGAAGAGACTGAAATTAAAGGTTGAGGAGTCGAAGGACAAAAAAGGACAAGTCGGAGACGTCTGTACTGACCTCGTAAAAGACACTCTTTTCTTAGTGTGGTAACAGTTCTATACCCGAAAGAGTCGTAGTGATATCACCTATTTATTCCGACTAAAAGTTCCTCTTATCTGGAATGTTTTTTACACTTTCACTGATCTTAGACACTGAACCTTCTTCTGGAACTACAACTTACACAAGAACTCTGAGTTCTATATCCTCAGTGGCGGGGGAGTGGTTCTCTTCTGACCTAGAGAAACAAGACCTTCTTTGAACTAAGACATTCTTTCTTTTTGAACGTGGAGTAAAGTGGGTCGTAGGATCAATGGATAGTACAAGTTTTCCCATTACTCTCGAAGAGAGCCGGGGTCTACAGGTGTGTGATCGTGTTCCAGGTACTTACAGATGAAGACGGATTCTCAGGTAAACAAACGAATATGAACCCACCTTACGTGTCTTTAAAAGAAGTGTACAGTCTTCCATCCGTATGCTTCTTTTCTCTAGTGTCCGGAGTTCAGGGACCATCGGTCCATTAATTTCGGGTTACGTTTCATCTCTAAAGGGAGTTCATGGTAGAGGACGAGACAAAAAAGGAGGTAAGACCAGAGAATGGACCATGACACCACGTTAGAGGAGATACTCCTTACACAACACTGGAGCCACGAGGACTCTAGCGAGCGTGTCGGTTGTTTATTGGGAGGGTAGGACGAGTGTCTTCTCGACCTCGAAGAGAGGTACCACTCGTGTCTCTAAAGAGAGAACGAGGTGGAGACCCGAGTGGAATTGGAGAGCCTCGGAGACGTGATATAACCGGTGTACGGACAATCCGGCGTCCAAGGGTCCGAGTTTTGATTGAGACGTCTGTCCCGTCGAAAAGACGGGGAGAACCGGTTGATACCTAAGGAGCAACAAACGTCACTATGTCCGAACTGTCTTCCACACCGGTGTCAGTTCCGAGACCCCAAGACAGTCTTCGAGGTCCGTTTACCCCGTCCAGTGAGGGAGAACATACAAGTAGTCCTAAGGACTTCGGTACCGTCACCGACTGGACGAGGAGTGACAGAACCAAGACTGTCAAGAGGGCAAGTGTCTAGGAACTTACTGACCTTTCCAATGTTCACATCTCGTTCTGTTCATCTTCGTTTTACTATGATCATAGATCTTTAGTTCCTACTGGGTTCTTGTTTATAACTTACTCTTTTTTATTTTTTTTATTTTCCTATTTTTCATTTTTTATAGAAGAACTGGACTATTTCACCCAAAAAATATTATTAAGATTTGTAAAATAAAAGTCAAGTATAGTGTACTGTTTAAAACAGATACAAATAGACACGCAACTAACAATAAAAAGAATGGTTTTGTTTTTGATCACTCCAAAAGAATGATTCTAGACACTCACTGGGTGGTAGATAGGACGAAAAAGAGGAGGTACGATTTTCGTGTAGGAGTTACATTTTTCGGGATTTGGTGAATTTATAAACCCGAAAATTTGGACGAGAAAAGAGGAGTACCACATAGTCATAATGAGTGAGAAAAAAAAAAAAATTTAACTTTATATCCATTAGATCTTACAACACAATCATAATTCACATGTCGTTTCACTAGTATATATATATACGATTCAACGAAGTCAGTACAGGCTGAGACACACTGGGGTATCTGTCTTCGGGTGGTCCGAGGGGGCAGGGACCCTATAAGGTCCGTTCTTGTGACCTCACCCAACGGTAAAAGAAGAGGTTATGTACTTTCACTTTTCACTTTCACTTCAGCGAGTCACCAAAGGCTGAACATCACTAGGGTATCTGACGTCGGAGGAGGCAGGTACCCTAAAAGGTCCGTTCTCATGACCTCACCCCATGGCAGTGGAAGAGGTTATATATATATATATATATAAGACACGACACGACACGAATCAACGAGTCAATACAGACTGAGACACTGGTGTACCTGACATCGGACGATCTGAGGAGACAGGTACTCCTAAAGGGTCCGTTCTACCTGACACGACGGTACTGGAGGAGGTCCCTTAGAAGGGTTGGGTCCTTAACTTGGACCCAGAGGACGTAACGTCCACCTAAGAAACGGTGGACTTGATGGTCCCTTCGGATATATATTTATCCGAAGACCCAAGTCAGGGACCCACCCTTCTAGGAGACCTCTTCCCGTACCGTTGAGTACGGTAATAAGAACAGACCTCTTAGGGTATCTGTCTCTTTCCACCTCCCGATATCAGGTTTCCCAGAGTTTCTCAGCCTGTGTTGACTTGACTGATTCGCACGTGTGTGTGCGTGCACACACACACACACACACACACACACACACACATCCCGAAAGGTCCACCGTGTCACCATTTCTTAGACGGACAGTCACGTCCTAAATACCCAAACTAGAGACCCAGTCCTTGTAAAGACCCCATCCTTTACCGTCGGGTGAGGACGTAAGAACGGATCTCTTAGGGTACCAGTCTCCTCGAACAGTCCTCTCAGGTACCTCACACTTTCTTAGTTTGTGTTGACTCTCTGACCCGTACCTACGTATACATATACACATACACATATATGTGTGTCTGCGTACATATATATGAGAAAGAGTATAAGAAAAGGATAATTTCAAATAATATTCTGTAACTCATACGAGTGGACACGATATATCTTTTGGGAACAAATGGGTAACATTCACATCATCTAACATATATAATTAAGGTTTGAGGATTAAACAAAGGGAATGGGTAGGGGAAACCATTGGTATTTAAACAAAAGATACAGATACTTAGATAAAGACAAAACATTCATTTAAATAAACAAAGAAAAAAAAAAAAAAATCTAAGGTTTATATCCACTATAGTGTTATAAAGAAAGAGAAAGACAGAATGAAGTGACCTATATTGTTAGAGATCCAAGTAGGTACAACGACGTTTTCTGAAATAGAGTAGGACAAAATACTGATGATAAGATAACATACATAAGAAATAAATAGACAACTACCTGTACATCCAACGAAGGTACTTAACCGATAACATTTATCACGTCGTTACTCATGACCCCACCACGTACATGGGAAAACTTAATCTTAAATTAGACCTATATACAGATCCTAACCCGAATATCCTAATATGTCATTGAGATAAAATAAACAAAATCTTAGGAGGCATTACAAAAGGTATCACCGACGTTTTGAAATGTGAGGGTGGTTTTCAGATCTTCCTAAGGAAAAGGAGATGTGGGAGGGGTCGTAAATAATAACCATCGGAAAATTTACTACCGGTAAGACTGACCTCATACTGAGAGTATGAAGTCCGGTGAGAGAGAAATGTACAAGAAAATAGTGTATCCGGGAAGGCTACTGAATAAAAAAATACTAAAATAAACATGAAATAAAATGAAATGTTATGACATAACCAAGATG
The DNA here is from genome assembly GCA_006410555.1 of Capra ibex. NCBI lineage: Eukaryota > Metazoa > Chordata > Mammalia > Artiodactyla > Bovidae > Capra > Capra ibex. The sequence goes on along the minus strand of SJYO01033645.1, from coordinate 19,911,110 downwards.
GCATGTAACTGTACTTAGGCGGTGCCCACATATGCTCGAGAGTTAGGACTTGCGGGGAGGAGCGAAGGTGGGAATAGGAGAGACCTAGTAGGTGCATGTGGTCGGGGTTCTTAGGACATAGGACATAGCTTGTATCTGACCACGAAGCAAAGAATTTACTATCATACGTACAAAGTTACGGTAAGAGGGTTTAGTAGGGTGGGAGAGGGAGAGGGAGTCTCAGGTTTTGAGGCAAGATATATAGACACAGAAAAAACGACAGAGCGTATGTCTCAGTGAAGACTACTGAATACGACATTGAGAATGGTGGTAAACAACTTATAAATGTTACTAAAGGGAATAATAGTACGGTATTATATACTTTTATCCAAACACATCTATCGTTTTTTTTTTAGGAAATAGTCTACACTTTTATTTCTGTCAGTGGATGTTTTTCGTATATAGTAGTTATGTGTCTTACCCTTAAGTCCCAGGAGGAACTTTTAGAGGATTAGGTGACTCAACATTTTCTGTTTGTCTTCACTGAAGTACCTGGGTTAATTTAGTTCCGTGACTCCCACATCTTCATTCCTCTGGATCGGGTCGATTCTCCAGAACCCATCAGAGTTCACACATTTATAACTAAAGTAAGACCAGGTCTTTACACGGGTGGTTCCTGTAACTATCCTCTAATTATTGTACTTTCATACTCCTACCACTCCTCACTCTACCACGTTTATCTAAGTATCCTAGTGTACTCAGTCTATGTGTTTTTTTATCTTTGTGTCTACTTTAATTACAACGAAACTCTTTTTATAAGAGTTTTATAATCCGTTCTAGTAAGTTGATTAATAGCAACTGTTTTGTAACACATAACAGTTAACCTGATTATAGGTATGTCTCTTTCACCTTTGTATCCCAAATTTGATGTTACTTACCCGAATGATAAGTGAACCTTTCATTATCATTTAATTTTAAGTCAATATATATATATCTATCTATCTATCTCTTTATCTATCTATATGTATAGGGTCCGAAGGGATCACAGAGTCTACCAATTCTTAGATACTAGCTACGTCATCTGTGTCAAAACTAGGGACCCGGTCCTTCTAGGGGACCTCTTCCCTTACCGTTGGGTGAGGTCGTAAGATCGGACTTCTTAAGGTACCAGTCTCTTCGATCCGTCCAAGGTCAGGTACCCCTACGTCTCAGTCTGTGTTGACTCGTTGATTGTGAACACACATATACACACACACACACAGACACACACACACACACACATATTTCTCTATCTCTTTTGTGATGACCTCTGTGTCTACACAACAAGTCTTTAGTTTCTGACCCCCCTTTATACCTTAATGGGTTTTTAAGGTTGAATTTTGTATTCCTAACTTGACTTTTGACTTCTTCTACTTCCTCTGTACTTTTCTCTTTCTCTTTTTCACACATAATCCACTTCCTTTACTAGACAAATACCTTCTGTATAGTAGGACATACTCAAAATTTTCCGGTTACACCGACATATGTCTTCTGACGATCAGAACATAATGTTTTCCGATGTCACTGTAATTTATACTGTGAAGGTTTAATACATTGTAAACCCCTAGGTAAAGACTCTCAGTCCTCTTCAATAGTTACAAAAGGGTAGTCTCTTCTCATTCCCGTACTGTTCGACACGGAACCCCACACTCTACAACTTACCTGGGTCACACCTTAACCCTTCTAGTCCATCCTACGTCCGAGTCGACGAGTCCCCTCTCTACCACTATCGAACTCCCTGTTCTACTACTTCCTTTAAGACTCGTCGTCCACTCTCACTCTCTACTCTCCTCCATTTTCCTGTCTTGATCCTCGACTCAATCTATACACCCTTTTTCGTAATTATAGTCAGGACTTGTAAAAGAAGGACATTTCTAGTCTAACGGGAATAAAAAAAGATTCCAAAAACAACAACAACAACAACAACGACAATAACAACGTACACGAAACACAAAGACCCTTTGGATAACTTAATGTTGTTTCACCTTTCAGTCGTCGGAAAGTACTGGTGTAACAACTGTCGTTCTGATTGGACTACATACTTTACGTAAACCCGATCTTTCTGAAACGTACCTTAAATTTACTACTAACTACTTCTATGTAGAGTAAAAAGTGTTCCCTTAACACTCAGAAGACAGTCTATACAGACAAAATCCAGGGATCTTCAACACGAGTACCAGTAAATGTTTCGCAAGACTAGAAATGTCTTGATTTGAATAGAGTGAACACCACCTAACTGTATGTAGGTAGACCATACCAAGGAATGTTTCGACTCTACTGCCCCTATTACAGGGAGGAGATTCCTTGTAGAGACTCTCGAATTGATTTCGTCGACACGGGTTTCGATACAGAGGACAGGACATTGAGGGTCGATTCGAATCGGGTGGACCGTCAAATATAGGATACTCCAACATACCCATCCTAACAACTAAGTCTAACCTTTGGTGACGAACACCAGTCAGCCACCCCCATAGTGTCTCACCATCGGGTCTCTACGAGTAAGGAGTCGGACCTGAGTGATACCGGGACACCGGTGTCAGATTTGAGTCTACCAGATAGTCTCCAAGGTCCGTGTCCCCTGATACTTCGTTGTTTGTTCTTTTCCTTCAAGAGTTTACCATAAGGAGAGACTTACCAACGGTTTCAAGCTACTGCTTTCTTTCTAGAGGTCACACTCTGTCGATTACTCAGAGATAAGTGGGACTTGTTCCGCTACTTTCGATATGTCGGACGTGTCTCAATTTAACTCTGAATGACTTTGAGAGGTCGACACGGTACAAGTAGGATGTACTTCCTAGGACTACTTCTACTCCGACTTAGTTTTTCAGATGTTTGGTATTTACGACCTCTCCCACACCTCTTTTCCCTTGGGAGAATGTACCAACCACCTTTACGTTTGATCTTATTGGTGATACCTCTTGTCACACCTCTAAGGAACTTTTTGACCTTTGTCTTGACGGTATGATGGGTCGTTAGGGTGACGACTCGTATGTGTGGTGTCTTTGGTCTTAACTTTCTTTGTTTACATGGGGTCTAAAGTGACGTCGTGACAAATGTTATCGATCCTGTACCTTCGTTGGATCTTCAGGTGACCGTCTGCTCACCTATTCCTTCAACACTATGTTAATGTGTTACCTTATAATGAGTCCATATTTTTTGTTACATAAAGTCAGCTAAGATTACTCCACCTCCTTTGACCTCGGATTAGATGTCTCACTTCATTCAGTCTTTCTCTTTGTGGCTATGTCATATAATTGACATATGTATGCCTTAAGTCTCCAAGGTCCATGTCCCCTGATACTTCGTTGTTTGTTCTTTATATATATATATATATATATATATATATATATATATATGTGTGTGTCTCTCATATATATACCTTAAGTCTTTCTGTCATTGCTGAGGTATATATTCTGTCTGTAGGGAGACCTACCCCACCCCTCCGTGCACCCTCCCCCCGAGTTTTCCCGCCCCCCTGTGTACACGTAGGCACCGACTAAATATAGTTACATACTGTTTTAGGTGGTGTTCTGACATTTCATAAATCGGAGGTTACTAATAAATTTTTTTTTTTTTTTTCTACTCCGACTTTCACTTGGTCTTTATAATAGGTCGATTACAATGTCTATGACTATTATACGTGAAAAGGGGACCGACGTTTCTAATTCATGGGGTCTATTGAGACTACTTATTTTAGTCTTCAGTTGTAATAAGTTTAGATACTGATTTTGATAATAAACGGTCCTCGGTCACACACCTTAGGGCGGGTTCCGTTTCCAATACTCCTTCCTTCGGGCTGTTTTGCGTTTCCACTCTAGACCGAAGTCCCCAAGGGGGACTCAAAAGGACTTGTAGATGGGGGATTTTTTTCTTTGGTCTCAGCCGGACTAAAATAACATGACACGAAAAGGTGAGAAGACTGTGAGAGACCTTTTACAATTGAATCCCGAAGTCAGAAGACGTAAACTTTCCTCACAAAGTCGAGTTTGGGGAGACTACCGAGAGATTGAACGGAATGGGTCTGAAAATGTTGATGCGTACACTAATAAATGTCGGGGGGTTGGCACTCTCCGAGTCCTTCGGATTTTGTATTTCAGAAAGTTTCTCAATTTTCAATAATCTCATCTCGACCACATTCTAAAGTGACAACTCGGTTACGAACAACGATTCAAGGGTATAGAGAATAGGTGACACGTGGACCCTCACGTAATCAATTGTATCAATCCTACATTCTTTTTGTTCACATCGGAACTTTGATTGGTGTAGTCTGAAAACTCGATTAACTAAGAAAGAAACAACATTGAGGGACGTAACGAAGTACTTTTACATTGAAACAAACTATGAAAGACTCCGACTGTATCTAATCTTTATACTTCTTTTTTGGGAAGTTCTCTTTTATTCAAAAGACCAACTCGTCGGAAATAGTTTTCTCCAGAATTTTACAAAGTGTTCGGAGGTTCCGGTCTTCTATTATATGTGTTGTAGTAAACACCCTTTCCATATTTCAGGAAATTTTTATTATTTCGAAACCCCGGAGTGAGTGACTTTGTCGAACCAGAGGGACACAGTTAGTAAGAGAGGAGGAGAGTGAGAGAAAGTCCGATCAAGGGTAGACCTTATCTCTCCAGACGGTACAGACGAATAAACGGACCCAAAGACTCTGGACTTGCTCTTCCGCGGGACGTGGAAGTGAGGGATCCCTCTGGTCCTCCCGTGGACACCGGAATGCATCTACCACGTTCTGAGAACAGAACTCTGAAATAACTAAAAGACATATTTGGTCCCTTGTAGTCGGAGAAAAGAAGAGAGGAGATAAAAGAATAGATGTTGTAAGAAAGGAATAGATAGAGAGAGATTGAGTTAGTGACTGAGGCAGGTGGGAAACTTAAGGGACCTAGGTGGTACCGACCTGGGGCCGTTAATAAGTTTAGACCACTCCCCGGAGGTCAATATAGAGTCACGTAAGTTCTAGGTTTGTTACGAGTCGACGTAGTTCTTGGATAGCTCTTCCCTCCTAGTCTTGTACGTAAGTCTGTACCCCACGGTCTAAATAAAAGAGACTTCTCTATTCTCGATTGCAGTTTCGTCACTAGTGTTGTCTGTGTCTTCTTTGATCAAGAGTGTATACTGCATACTATGTGGTAGTGATGGATTTGTCACTGGGTTGCAGAGGGGTTGTTCGTCCTTCTGTCTACACCCTTGTACTCAGTGGAGACTGACTATTTTGGAAGTCCATTAACGTGGAATGTCCAACCAGTGGACTGTAAACTCGAGTGTTCTTATGTTTCAGTGTCATAGAGTCTCCATGGTTGATGTCTAGTTGTTTTTTCCTGTATTTTGATGTTATTAATACATTTTTAGGTTTGTCCTTTAAATATTCGTCTTGAAAGAAGACACTGACGTCGTTTCGACAAAGAGAATTACACTCTCTCGGTGTTTAAGGACTACAATCTACCCTTTGGTAGTAAAAACTATTAGTTTGACCTTTCACTTTGACACGAAACAAAATACACGGTCCGTCTAAAGATGATAATATATCATATTTGATGAGTGTTGTGAACGTTTTATTTTGGACTTCGTCATTTCATTGTTTAGATAAACTTTTAGCACATCATTACTGGTACTGTCCAAGTGACACTTAAGTCTTCGACAAAGATTGTAGAAGACACCGACTCTCCCGCTGTTCCTTACACATCGTCCTCACTATTACAGGCTTATTCTAAACCAGTTGTCTCTTCTCCAGTACCACTCTTCTTTATAAACTGAAGAGAAAGACACGGAACAATCCCTGGTTTCCTGCCAGAGATCCTGGACTCAGTACAAATGGTCTTTCTCTGTTCTATACGCGAGTAGGACGGACCGGTTAGTACATTGCGGTCGATGAAGACATTGACTCTGTTTCTTGACGGACATATATTCGGCGGTATGAGGAAACAAGCCCCGAGAACAGACTAAGGGAACACACCCTACTCTGAACCCGGGATCGCACGATCCTTATTTGTTTGAGGGAAGAACGAAAACGTAATGACACCACCTGAACGAGAGAGCCAGCCAAACCTCTATGCCCGAACCTCGTATTGTAAACCCCCGAGCAGGCCCTAGAGGTAGGGCGGCCCCTCCTGTTGAGAGGACCATCTTCCCTCATTGGAGCAATCCTCTATTCTCGAGACTCGTGGTCACGATTACAACGTCTTTGGGTCTAATTCAGGTCCCGGGTCATAGCATGACACCTCCGTAGACCGACATTTCACGTCTCCGTTCAGGTCGCATTCCGGTCCCGGACCAAAGCACGACCCCTCCGTCGACCGAGACCATTGACCTAATTCAGGTCGCATTCCGGCCCCGGGCCAAAGTACGACCCCTCGACCGACCGAGACACTTGTAGGACGTCCATTCTAACTCACGTAACAGCCACCGGTGGAACGCAAACAATAGACAAACAGATAAACACCACAGACGTAACAAGAAACACACGAGACAACCGAGGGTCACATGAAAAGACACTAGTACCCTGTTTGTTGAAGATGAGGAAATAGAGAATACTAATTGGTGAAGAGACTAAAGTTCAGATCTCGAGTCTTAGAAAGCAATGACCACTTCTTCTCGTTTGACCACTGAAAGACAAGACGGCTCACCGGGTGGAAACTGCAGTCTACCGGTGTTCTCCCTTGGAAGTTAGGGGTTTAATAGGTCCGTCAATTTCTCTCTCAAGTTCCGGGCATCTGCCATACTCCGGCCATTGCCGGGGGCCGCGCGGCCCGGGCCCAAAACGGCCTCAGCCCAACGAATTCTTACGTCGGGTTTCGCCCACCATTTGAGGTAGATTCCGATTTATGGCCGTGCTCTGGCTATCAGTTGTGCATGTCATTTCCTTTCAATTTTTTTAGAAATTTCTCTCAAGCTCTCCCACATTTTGGCAATTCTCCATTTGCCCACCCCAGTCGTGTCAGGCGGACCTCCTAAGTTGGGCCGCCGCCCGGAACGGTACGGCCGTCGGACCGCCTAGAAAGGGTGAGGGGCAAGGAGGACTGGGGAGCGGTGAGAAGGGAGGCGGAGGTCCGCCGGCCTCCCCCCCCCCGCCCCCCCCCCCNCTAGCGCCCCCATCCGCCCGCCCCGGTTCCCACCCCCGCTGGTCCGCGGCGGCCCGCGTAAAGGTGACGTCGCCATGTGGCGGTGTCCGAGGCCCTACCGATTTTTCCGGGCCGTTTTTTTTTTTTTCCACCGGGTCCCCCGGGGCGGTAGAGCGTCACCGCCCAGGTGGGAGGGGCTCCCAATGTCGGGGGACCCTCGTCGTGAGCTACTGAGGGCCCCGGCTCCCTCGGTCGGGAGTAGCGACGCGAGAGGGGTGAGGACCGCAGGGGGGGAGGCGCCCCCCGAGCGGCCCCAGAGAACCGACCCCCACCCCCCCCCTACCCCCCTAGAGGTTCACATGGCGGCCTGAGAGTACCGGCCGGAATCTCGCCGGCGGTTTTTCGGTTGATTAAACCGGTTTTATTTAAGTCACTCCGTCCTTGATTTACTCTCGGGTCGTCGGGGAGGGGCTCAGGATCCATTGATATTTACACCTCCCTTTTGGCCAAACGAAGTACCACCTGTGCCCTCGGGTTATGAGTCAGAATTTGGTTTTTCTACCTGGGTACAGATTTTTTTCATCGACCCACGTCCCTCGTTCGCCCTGATTTGTTATACCTACCTGATGTTTTGCCGTACACTTGAACCCCGGGTGGTCCACTGGGTAAGAAAAGACCACTATGGACTCACAGGTCGCGGGAACGACTTTTCCCTAAATGACAGATTTCATTTACGGGTTTAAGTAAAGCTGGTGCCTGATCATAGCCAAAATCTACCCTGGCCCGTAGGAGAAGTCCAGAACAGAGACCGTAATTTTCTACTTATGTCTGAGATGAACGGTCTCCGGGGTCGCTGTTATTCGGGGCTTCATGTTGGTACCCAAGTTTCTATGGGAGTCCGGACCCGATTTTGTCGTCCTTACCCCGATCGGTTTGTCTCCGGGGGATAGTAACACCTTGACTTTCGGTCACGAAGGAGCCACTCCCATGCTGTCATAGGGTACTCAGTTCTCCGAGCTGTTCCTTAATGAGGAGTAGATGTTACGGAGTATATGCGACCCCAGGATTTTTCCACGGCCAGGGGTACCTTGTGAGGGGACAACGGACACTTTTTTCGGACCCCCTTGACTAAAATCTGTCCAAGTTCTAGATGTTCTTCAGTTGTTTACCCACTTACTATAAGTAGGATACCAAGGATTGGGAATATGTAACGATTCGTTGAACGGAGGTTTGATGTAAACCATGTGACAAAATCTAAATTTTCTACGGAAAAAGTCAAACGGAGAACGGGGGCGTTCGGTTCTCTAGAAACGGAAGCTTACCGTCCTTCTACCACCAGTCTGGGGACACGTCGACTGTACCTGAGGGAATGGTGTCCCAAAGTTTTTGAGCGGGTACAATAAATTACTCCGGGACCTGCTTCTGGAGGCACTCATAGCCCAACTTGTGGGATGGTGACAAAATAATGTTATACAACTACTGGAATACGACCGTCGCCGATGTCTCTTTCTCACGGTTCTCCGTTGTCCACTGGAAGAGGTTTGGAACCCCTGAAATCCAATGTCCCGATCACGGTTTTTCCGGGTCTAACGGTTCGTTCTCCAATGTATGGAGCCAATATTCTATTTTGTCCCGGTCTCCACCGATTGTGTCCGATACTTTCTTTGGTAGGAGGTCTAGGGACTCGGCCGATTGGGATCTGTTCACTCTCTTAAAGACCCTTGACACCCTATAACGGCCAATACCTAGAACCCCAAACGTTTTTTCCGGTCCGGAGATATACTTCCCTGGTTTCTTTTATTCCTGACTTTTACCTGACTCGGTTACTTTCTCCGGAAGGTTCTCGAGTCCGCTCGGAACGATCTACGAGGACGGGAACGGGAGGGACTAGGTAGATTCGGAAAGGTTAATAAACATCTACTTTTCGCCCCCTATCCCTTTCCCCATGATTGTGTCTCTACCCCTGGTACCTTCGCTGGACATCGAATGGAAAGGTTCTCTGACCTGAGTCACCGTCGGCCTACCGGTGGAACGGAGGTATAGTAGAACCGGTGGCGCGAGAATCAGGTGCTACGACTATTTGACTGAATACCTGTCTCTGAGAACTAGATGTGAGGAGTGCTGTCTCTCTCTCAAAATTTCGTTGGGGGTCCATTTACCTAAAGATTACGGGTCAACTACGTGATGGTCCGGAACGATGAACTGTGGTGTGCCTAAGTAAAGGTTTGCGGGACGTGAGATTTAGGCCGGTGAGAAAACGGGTTAGACCTTCTTTAATCGGGGGAGGTACTAACACTACTCTATGACCGGCCCCATTGTCGTTATACTTTCCTGAATTGACTATGAGGTGACCTATTGTCACTCGATTTTACCAAGTGTCTACCGTCGTCAATACATTTTCTACCTGTCTCTGCCCGCCCTCGGCGTCATCATCTACTGAGACCTGTCTACTATACCCGTCTCCGGGAAGGGGGCCTATGGAGTCGTGTTTTCCGTCTCAATTAAGGGGACTACGTTCGTAATCTCTCTCGGTTTTCTTTTTTTTATTGATAAAAGTGACTGTCAGCGATACGAAAACCGTGTCATGTGTAGGTCCCGGGCTATATAACCCTTGCCCCCAAAAACTGTCGATTCTTTTTTTTTAATTTTTGAACGGATTTTAGGCATCTGAAAATCTCCGACATGTCTACGGAGTCCGACACAGTTATCATGTGCATGGACCTGTAGTTTTCCCACTGTCGGGGTGCCGTGCTCCCTTAGCACGACGTCTGGACCGTCGAGTTTTTCATCGACTACTTCTAAAGTAGTGGGGACACAACCGCTAGCCTGAAGGTGGAGGTCCATACCCTTGAGACAGGGATTGGGGACTCATAAGTAGGTGTCTGGAACGAACCTAGGTTTTTGTGTGGTTGGAAGTTTTTCCATTTCTATCTACCATGGCTCTGAGTCTGCCGATGAACTATGAGGGACGAGTCAGCCCTGTCGTTGATACACTCGTAAATGTGAACAGATGAGTAGACCCTTTTTTTTTTTCTGAGACTACGAGAAAGTTTGACGCGCGGACGCTAAAGGGGCCGTGGTCTGTTGACATTTCTAGTATCACGTACGAACATTCCACACAGTTGTCTACTCCGGTTTTTTTCCTGTTGTACGTCCTGACTCCATAGCCCTTTTTTCTGGTCCCGTTGTAACCTTTTATCTAAAGTGGCTCTATTCCGGTCCAGCTGCCATAGCCCGGAACCCACGTAACGTTGGTGCATACGGGTCGACGAAGTCGTCTCGTTTTTCTGCGATTCTTTTTTACTTTTTGTAGAGACGTGGGTAGGTTGGGGGACTCCGGTTTCGAAGTTTCCGCGGTTGTTCTGATCCTGTCGAGCCGACCCGGCAGAACACCTACTGGGTCTGTCAGATAATGTCATCCCACATACTCCTTTTCTTCTTTCCGTTTTTTTCTGTTTCCTTTTCCGCCTTCAGAAGCGTTACCGATACTTTTTGCGAGAATTTGTCGGGCTCTTTTTACGGGTCTCCCTGGGTCCACTTTACCATACTCGAACGATAAAGACACCTCTCCTCCCCGTGGAGTTCGCCCTAATGGGAGTCCGTAGATTCGGCGGGGACCTAGGTGGAGACCAGACGTTTCCTGGTGTGACCTTCTCTCTGACGGGAGTCCGACTCCAGAGGCCCCAACCTGAGAGTTCTGTTAGTCCTGACTTCCACGTGTCCCCAGGGGTGTGTTCGAGGGTAGGATTAATGTGGACTCCTTGGGGCCCATAATTATTAACACCCCCCGGTTAGGCAACTAAAAGAAAATCTATGACCCCGTTGAATGAGACACGAATGACTTCGGGGACCGGGTGAAAGAAGGGCTAGGTGAAGGAATTACCCTGACAGACTTACTCGGTTTTCCATAATAAAGTCAATAAGAAATAGAACGTTGACCCTAAGACACGATAAAAGTGTGCTCAAAGACTAACACGGTCTCAGAGGGAGTGGGAAAAACCCCTCCCTATATGAATCGTTCCAGGTACGGAGACAAAAATACTTATACCTCGGGAGGGAAAGAGAGGGAAATCAACTTGTTTTACATTTAGGATCTCATACACGACTACCTTTAGGCACACAGCTCGTGTTTTACGATAAGGACATCAACAGTTCGAGTTTCTGGGCGTGAATAAAGGTGTATTCTTCGTCATAGGTGACTTTGGACTCCAATTCCTTCCCTATTTTGGGTAGTAACTTTTAAATTTCCTTGTCCCTGATAATTAAGAGGCATTGGCAGGAACGTTCTGAGAATAAAACGTATATTTTTTAGTTTACCACTTACCTCTGATCAAGTTCTAAATGTATATTATTTACTCCGACATCAAGGAAATGTGGGGCACCACGGATTAGGAATATGAGATAACAGACTTTAAGGACTGGCTTGGTTTATAAAGAGTCATTAACTAAATTTTCTACGGAAGATAAGTCACGGAAACCGCCTCCTTTCAGTTAAAGATAAACGGAAACTTCTGGGACACGTCGGTCGAAGAGTCAATTGGATCTGTCAAAACGGGGTCCCTAAAACATTATCAGGAGTGAATAAACCTGTTTCAAACAGTGCCCTAGATGTTTTGAAATTATCGAGACTTCGCCACTACAATGTCATACATCTACTATAAAACGAGACACGACACTATCTCCTTCGAACAAGCGAAAAGGGACAGTATCATTTGTCCATTCCTCTAATATTTCTAAAATTAGGTACTTTAATAGGGGTCCAAACCCGACGGTGTTTCGGAAGTCTCACTGTTACCGAGGTGGAAATTTCGACGACAGTGAGTCCCCCATAGATTTCGAGATCCTTATCTCATAGTGAATGTGACAAGGACCTCTGGGGTTAGGAGTCCTTTCCAACTTTTTCGATTACTATAATAGTTTTCTGTAGACGTGTTTAATTGAGTTCTCTGCGTCCTGTCAACTTAATTTCAGGATGGGTATCGGAATTACTCCCGAGCTTGACAGGGGTTTTTTCGTCCCTGACAGGGGGAAACTTACATAAATACCTTCCGGAAAGAATACATGTCTGTAACAATATCTCGGACTTCGGAACTTTAATTAATCAATACATTGAGTCGAGAGTCGAAAGGTTGTCTGTAATTGTTTTGAGGCCCTCTACTGAGGACAGGCCCAGAGACTCAGTTCGTTCGGAGATAAACTCGGTCCTTGACTCTAGGAGTATTTTTGAAACCCTAAACCCCCGGGTGGGGAACTCGGGGAGACCCTTCCGGGAATGGTCCGATAAGAAAGAAGAGGGTGTCGACAGTTTCACGGTCCTTTACTAAGCACCCATGTAGTGTGAGCTCAATTCTCCACCGTAGGACTGGTTTTGCTTCACTATAGAAAAATACAGAAATGAAAGATACGAGACTGAAACATGAAAAGTCTACCCGGATTATTGGATACACTCGAATGAAGACGACTGAGGTCTATAGGACTCAGACGGTAAACTAGGAGTCCTGTTACGGAAGGAAAGGGCCCGAGTGAGGAGGTGACGTAAGGTGTTAGCCAGATTGACGACCCAGACACCTCGTGAGGGGAGAAGTAGTCACCTTCCGAAGGGCACCACCTGAAGAGGTGAAGTTCTTTTTCTACAAGAGGTTCAGAGACTTGTGGAAACTGTTGTTAGTGTATACTACGGAGAAGAAGTAGACTACTGTAGATGGTTTGGATTTTACCTGACCATGTTGTCCATCGTGAAATTGATACCTGTATTACACTGAAAATTAAAACTAAAATTGAACAAAATTACGGATACAACGGAACGTAGACATTGACATATTGACCTAAACAAAGATCGATTTACTTTCAAAAATTCAATGTTTACTAACAAGTTTGAGGACCATGACGACGTTGAAGGAGGTTGATGATAAACCCCGGGGACCTAGTCTATAGGAGTTATACTCCTAATTCTCTTATACAACGGAGCGGTTAAATCCCTGTTGCAGGGAAGAGTCGAGGTTTCGTCAATACCTTGTTTTTACTACGGGGAAAAGGGATCCGTTGTATTAAGAGGATTTTTTCCCCCCTCTCCCCTTTACTATCCCATTGTCCGTCCTTCCGGTCGCCAGAGGTTTGCCTCCTTTATCGAACGTTCACAGTTCTGTAAAAATAGAGTGTTCGTCGTCCTTCTTTGTTTGATCCCTATAAAAAAGGAATAGATATGTTTAAATTTTCCTTCAAAGAGAATTTTAAGACACAACGGTATCACTGTCGACCAAAAAGGACTTCAATTGGTTACGGAAAAACAATACTTTTACAAATAGAATTCGATACGATTACAGGATACGTAAATGGGGTTTGAGACAGAAGTTCAGCCAAGGTGGAAAACCGAGTCTTGGAAGAAGTATTTGGTCATACAATATGAGTCTATAACAAGGAGATTAGATACATTTACTTTCATAAACATACCACTAGACGGGAAGAAGTTCTAAGTTCAATTAGTAAAATACCGGGTTCCACTTAGTAAACCACGGTTCTAATAGGGTTTTCCGTAGAATACCCACTCCCCGGATCACGGTAGGACTCAAAATTCTATGAGGAAAGAAAGTAATTGTCTGACGACCACTGGTATATTGTATGTCGACTTCTGATCGTCACTCAATAAGAAAGACGGGGGAAGACTATAGATACAGTCTTCGAAAGAGATAGAGGCAATATGAAATTATTTTAAAATAAATTGTTTTCGAGACTCGTTAGATCCAAGGAGAGACCGGGGTCTAACTTAAGAAGAGGAGGCCCCCGGTTCTTAGGGCCTCAGTACTAAGTTGTTTTTGGAAAGTGATAGAGTCGACAAGAGACTCTTCAATAAGAGCTCAGAGAAGTTTTCTTAGTCAGGAGCCTTTTTCTACCGTCTCCTTATCCTGCCCTTCTGGTGAAAGAGGGAGTGTTTAAGGAGTTTTCTTGTAAAGTTGCGACTCGTTTGAGGTGTTTTGTTGAAGACATCCGACCGTCTCCTGTAGTCCGTTGGTCTTTTCGTCTGGTAACAGAAGTTTTTGTCCATCCTTTTTTATATTTTCTGCTTTTTCCTCTGTTTCCTCCACCCCTCCCTCGAGGCAGGGCCCTTCCCTTCGAGCAGGGCCCTTCCCTTAAAATTCTTCTCTCCAAAGGTTTGTGGTCCTTTGTGAGAGAGACGGCTCAGACACCGCTCGGAACCTTTGTGTCTCCCGTTGTATTGTCCTTCTTTTTTTATTTCTTTATTAATTTTGGTTGTCTAATGTTCGGGTTGTCATTGAGGGGGTCGCCTTTTCGTCGTGTCTGCGGACGTAGGCGGTGACCCTTCACCCCCGTCCCGTCCCTTCGCGCCCTCCGCGCCCGACGTCACGAAACATTCTTAGCCCGTCCTTGCGGGGTGCGCGTTGGTCTTGCTAGATTGAACCCGATCGTTTGGTCTGACACCCTATCGATGGTACACTTTTCGAGCTTGTATTCTGTGGAGGTCCTGGCTCGTGTCTTGTTTCCTACCTTACCTTATTCGGTCGACGTCTGGTAGGGGGCGACCCCTGTCCGTCGGTCTCGACATTCCCGACCTTTCCCCGTTAACGTCTGGGCCTCTCTGAAATGAATGGATTGACGTTCGTCCGAGGAAACGATTCTGAAGACCCCCACGACCTGTCAGTGGTAGACGGAGTGCCCCCGGCGGTCGCCAGGTGGGTCTTTCGACTCGTCGTCGCCGTCTTTTCCACTGTTCAGAGCCGCTAGCGTGAGCGGTTTGAGGACTCGATGAGCCTGGACCCTTCCCGTGTTTCACGTCAGGGTCGGCTTAGACACGGAGACTCCCGACGGACTCGCGACTTGGACTCGCCGAACCTGGTCCCTTCACGTGCGTCGGATCCCGGCCGGGGTCTGCCAAGGGCCGACTCATAGCATCTCGGTCTCACCAAACACGCGGCACTCTTCCCTGTCCAGTTCACCCCGACTCTGTGACACACGTGTATTGTCACGATAAACAAACGTCGTAGGGGGGAGGGGTGCCGCGCTGACTTGATCACTCGGATTTTTTGGTCGTTTGTCTTCAATTTGTCCCTTGGTGGAACCTTCACTAGGGTGTGTCGGGTCTTGTAGTCTCTTCCCGATCTATATAAAAATTATAAAAATTTTAGTAAGGAAAAAAAAAGGGAAAAAAAAAGATTGAAAAAAATTTTAATTTAGAAGATAAAGAGGAGATTAAAAATAAAGATATTGGATGATAATGATAATTTTTTTTTTTTCCGTTTGTGGCATATATCAGAAACCTACCAACTACCCAAAAAAAAAAAATTATTAAGAACACACAAAAAAAAAAGAAAAGAGAGAGAGAGAGAAAGAAAAAAGAAAGAAGGAAAAAGGAAGACGAAGAAAAGAAATTATAACCTAAAGACTTTTAGGTTGGAGATGAGATCTAAAAATTAGAAACGAGAATCCAAAAACAACAGTTAAAACATGTAAATTTTTGGGTTTGAAGTGATGGGTTCAAATGGACTCTCGCTCTAATAACCGAACGGTGAGAGAGGAGGAGACCTGAGAGGAAAAAGAGGTGGTCCACCGGAGACAGAGAAAAGAGGGGGTAGAGAAGAGATAGGTTGAGACACTTAGAGATACACAAGGTCTGCCACCTCTTGTGGATTCCTTGACCAATGACTGTCCTAAACAGACAGAGGAAGAGTAAGGAGAGAGAATAGGAGGACCGGTGGAGACAGTTGAAGGAGGGAGAGGAGAAGGGGCATATTGAGGCATTTATGGAGACTCACCAGGTCTGATACCTTGCGTGTATTCCTTCACTGATGACCGATCGAACGAGAGAGGAGAAAACTAGAGTTGCGTAGAGTAAGGTCAATGGAGATTGATGGGGGAGGTAGAAGAGAAGAGGAACATTGAGTCACTTGGAGAGACTCACAGGGAGTTACACCTCTTTGAAAAGTAGAAATTGGATCTTCAAAATAGTAGCCACGATATAACTACCTCTTCAGATCTCCGATGACATTTTTATTTTGACTTTTGGTCTTCGTCCTCCGAATTTAGGTTTCGGACTTTTGTAATCTCTTGAGAACTTAAGTCCCTTGTAATTCGTTATCCTCGAGTAGTTTACGGAAGTATGGATGTGACTTTGGTTCGAGGTGGGTTCCTGGTTGTTCAAGGTTTTGTTCTGTATGGTGCGTTTTAAGAGGTCGTTGTGTCCTTGTGAGGCGACTCGAAGTTGTATGTCCGTCGAGTTTTAATAAGGTTTTGGAAACTACAGAGTATTGGGTAATGACCAGTGAGGTAACGTGAGGTCTCTCTTCTTTGGGTCGAGGTGGGTGGTCTTGAGGTTGTGTTCGGAGGGATTGGTCCTTTGGAACTGTTCGGTGACTATCTTGGGGTAGGTGTCACTCCTTCGAGGTATTATTTCTCTTGGGGTGTTTAATGGTCTTATATTTTTCCGCTGGGGTTTACGTCGTTATATTGGTTCTACTTCTCTGTCTCCTTATGAGTCGTTCATTTCCTTGTCCTCTCAACAGGTGGTTTGGTTTGTTTTCTCCTTCTTCATCCCTTAGATGGCCTCTTCCTTAAGGCTTATAACTATCACTTTTACTAGGTTTTAGAACTTTAGTTTTACCTTAGTGTCTATTTATCGGATCTCTGTTCCTAACTCTTCTACATTCTTTCCAAATTGTTCCTGGATCTTCTTTATTTTTTCTCAATTTTATATTACTTATTGTGTTATCTACTCTAGTCTTTGTGAGACCTCCGTTGTTTATCATCTTATTGTCTCCGTCTTCCATCCTAATCACTTTATCTTCTATCTTACCATCTTTATTTACTTAGTCTCTCCTTTGTTCTTTTTGCTTAATTTTCTTTACTCCTGTTAGAGTCTCTGGAGGTCCTGTTATACTTTGCGAGGTTGTAAGCTTAATATCCTCAGGGTCTTCTTCTGTCTTTCTTTCTAGTACTCTTTTAGGAACTCCTCTATTATCAACTTTTGAAGGGATTTTACCCCTTCCTTTATTAGTGGGTTCAGGTTCTTTGTGTCTCTCAAGGTTTATCCTATTTGGGTTCCGCTTTGTGGGGTTCTGTGTATAATTAGTTTAATTGTTTCTAGTTTGTGTTTCTTGTTTATAATTTTCGTCGTTCCCTTTTTGTTGTTTACTGTGTGTTCCCCTAAGGGTATTTCTATTGTCGACTAGAAAGTTATCTTTGAGAAGTCCGGTCCTCCCTTACCGTTCTGTATGAATTTCACTACTTTCTGTTATTGGATGTCGGGTCTAATGACATGGGTCGTTCCTAGAGTAAGTTTATGCTTCCTCTTTAGTTTTCGAAATGTCTGTTCGTTTTCGACTCTCTTAAGTCGTGGTGGTTTGGTCGAGAGGTTGTTTAAGATTTCCTATAAGAGATCTGTCCTTTGTACTTTTCCCACATATTTGGGCTTGGGTTTTGTTATTTCTTTTACCACTGCCCTAGTATGAATAGTTATTAATGGAATTTGCATTTACCCAACTTACGGGGTTGGTTTTCCGTTTCTGACCGGCTTACCTATGTTTTTGTTGTGGGGAGATATACGACGAATGTTCTCTGGGTGGAGTTTTGTTCCCTGTGTATGTCTGACTTTCACTTGCCGACCTTTTTCTATAAGGTGCGTTTATCTCTGGTTTTCTTTCGTCCTCACCGTTATGAGTATAGGTTATTTTATCTGAAATTTTGTTTCCGACACTTTTCTCTGTTTCTTCCGGTGATGTATTACTAGTTTCCTAGTTAGGTTCTTCTTCTATATTGTTAATATTTATATATACGTGGGTTATATCCTCGTGGCGTTATACATTCTGTTTACGATTGTTCATACTTTCCCCTTTAGTTGTTATTGTGTTATTATCACCCTCTGAAATTATGGGGTGAGTGTGGATACCTGTCTAGTTGATTTGTCTTTTAGTTGTTTCTTTACGTTTGAAATTTAGTATGTAATCTGGTCAATCTGGATTAACTATAGATATCCTGTAAAGTGGGGTTTCGTTACTTAAAGTAGAAAAAGAGTTCACGAGTACCTTGGAAGAGGTCCTATCTAGTGTAGGACCCGGTATTTAGATTTGAACTATTTAAGTTTTTTTAGCTTTAGTAAGGTTCGTAGAAAAGACTGGTATTACGTAATTCTAATCTAGAGTTAATGTCCTCTTTTTGATAATTTTTAAGGTTGTATACCTCCAACTTGTTGTGTGAAGACTTATTGGTTGTTTAGTGTCTTCTTTAGTTTTTTCTTTAGTTTTATACGTATCTTTGATTACTTTTACTTTTGTGTTGTTGGGTTTTGGACACCCTGTGATATTTTCGTCACGATTCTCCTTTCAAGTATCGTTATGTCCGTATGGAGTTCTTTGTTCTTTTTTTGTTTCTTTTTTCAGTTTATTTATTGGATTGAGATGTGGATTTTATTGATCTTTTCCTTCTTAACCTCTTCGGGTCTCAATCATCTTCCTTTCTTTAGAATTTTTAATCCCGTCTTTATTTACGTTTTCTTTGTTTTCTCTGGTATCGTTTTTAGTTGTTTCGGTTTTCGACCAAGAAACTTTCCTATTTATTTTAACTGTTTGGTAATCGGTCTGAGTAGTTCTTCGTTTCTCTCTTTTTAGTTTAGTTATTTTAATCTTTACTTTTACCTCTCTAGTGTTGTCTGTTGTGTCTTTATGTTTCCTAGTATTCTCTGATAATAGTCGTCAATATATGGTTATTTTACCTGTTACACCTTCTTTACCTGTTTAAGGATCTTTTCATGTTAAAAGGTTTAGACTTGGTCCTTCTTTATCTTTTAGAATTGTCTGGGTAGTGTTCGTGCCTTTAACTTTGCCATTAGTCTTTAGAAGGTCGTTTGTTTTCGGGTCCAGGTCTGCCGAAGTGTCGACTTAAGATGGTTTTTAAAGCTCTTCTCGATTGTGGATAGGAGGAGTTTGAGAAGGTCTTTTAACGTGTCCTTCCATTTGAAGGTTTGAGTAAGATACTCCGGTGGTAGTGGCATTATGGTTTTGGACTGTTTCTACAGTGTTTTTTTCTTTTGATGTCCGGTTATAGTGACTACTTGTATCTACGTTTTTAGGAGTTGTTTTAAGATCGTTAGTCTTAGGTTGTTGTGTAATTTTTCTAGTATGTGGTACTGGTTCACCCGAAATAGGGTCCCTACGTTCCTAAGAAGTTATAGGCGTTTAGTTAGTTACATTAAGTGGTGTAATTGTTTAACTTTTTATTTTTGGTATACTAATAGAGTTATCTACGTCTCTTCCGGAAACTGTTTTAAGTTGTAGGTAAATACTATTTTTGAGAGGTCTTTCGTCCTTATCTTCCTTGTATGGAGTTGTATTATTTTCGATATATACTGTTTGGGTGTCGTTTGTAATAGGAGTTACCACTTCTTAACTTTCGTAAAGGGGATTTCGGTCCTTGTTCTGTTCCCACAGGTGAAAGTGGCGATGATAAGTTGTATCAAGACCTTCAAAACCGGTGTCGTTAGTCTCGTCTTTTTCTTTATTTTCCTTAGGTTTAACCTTTTCTTCTTCATTTTGAGAGTGACAAACGTCTACTGTACTAGGAGATGTATCTTTTGGGATTTCTGAGGTGGTCTTTTAATGATCTCGATTAGTTACTTATGTCATTTAAACGTCCTATATTTTAGTTGTGTGTCTTTAGGGAACGTAAGGATATGTGATTATTACTCTTTCATCTTTTTCTTTAATTCCTTTGTTAAGGTAAGTGGTAACGTTGCTTTTCTTATTTTATGAATCCTTATATAGATGGATTTCTTTGATTTCTGGATATATATCTTTTGATATTTTGTGACTACTTTCTTTAGTTTCTCCTGTGATTATCTACCTCCTTATATGGTGCAAGTACCTAGCCTTCTTAGTTATATCACTTTTACTCATATGATGGGTTTCGTTAAATGTTTAAGTTACGTTAGGGATAGTTCGATGGTCGGTGTAAAAAGTGTCTTGATCTTGTTTATTAAAGTTCTAAACATACCTTTATGTTTTTTGGAGCTTAACGGTTTCGTTAGAACTCTTTCTTCTTACCTTGAGCTCCTTAGTTGAACGGACTGAAGTCCGAGATGATGTTTCGGTGTCAGTAGTTTTGTCATACCATGACCGTGTTTCTGTCTGTATATCTAGTTACCTTGTTTTATCTTTCGGGTCTCTATTTAGGTGTGTGTATACCTGTGGAATAGAAACTGTTTCCTCCGTTCTTATATGTTACCTCATTTCTGTTAGAGAAATCGTTCACCACGACCCTTTTGACCAATTGGTGAACATTTTCTTACTTTGATCTAGTGAAAGATTGTGGCGTGTGTTTTTATTTGAGTTTTACCTAATTTCTACATTTACATTTTGGTCTTTGATATTTTGAGGATCTCCTCTTGTATCCGTTTTGTGAGAGTCTGTATTTAGTGTTGTCCTAGGAGACACTAGGTGGAGGGTCTTAAGACCTTTATTTTCGTTTTTATTTGTTTACCCTAGATTAATTTTAATTTTCGAAGACGTGTTGTTTCCTTTTATATTCGTTCCACTTTTCTGTCGGAAGCCTTACCCTCTTTTATTATCGTTTACTTCGTTGACTGTTTGTTGATTAGAGTTTTTATGTGTTCGTCGAATACGTCGAGTTAAGGTCTTTTTATTTGCTGGGTTAGTTTTTTACCCGGTTTCTTGATTTATCTGTAAAGAGGTTTCTTCTGTATGCCTACCGATTGTTTGTGTACTTTTCTACGAGTTGTAGTGAGTAATAATCTCTTTACGTTTAGTTTTGGTGTTACTCCATGGTGTAGTGTGATCAGTCTTACCGACGCTAGGTTTTTAGACGTTCGTTATTTACGACCTCTCCCACACCTCTTTTCCCTTGGGAGGATGTGACAACCACCCTTACGTTTGATCATGTCGGTGATACCTCTTGTCACACCTCTAAGGAATTTTTTAACGTTTATCTTGATGGAATACTGGGTCGTTAGGGTGACGACCCGTATGTGTGGCTCCTTTGGTCTTAACTTTCTCTGTGTACATGGGGTTACAAGTAGCGTCGTGACAAATATTATCGGTCCTGTACCTTTGTTGGATCTACAGGTAGTCGTCTACTTACCTATTCTTTCGACACCATGTATATGTGTTACCTCATAATGAGTCGACGATTTTTCTTAAGTAAACTTAGTCAAGACTACTCTACCTACTTTGACCTCGGCTAATATGTCTCACTTCATTCGGTCTTTCTTTTTGTGGTTATGTCATATGATTGTGTATATATACCTTAAATCTTTCTACCGTTACTACTGGGACATAAGTTCTGTCGTTTTTTCTGTGTCTACACATATTACCTGAAAACCTGAGTCTCCCTCTCCCTCTCCCACCCTACTAAACCCTCTTACCGTAACATTTGTACATATGACAGTACATTCTTAACTTAGCGGTCAGGTACAGACTGCATCCCACGTCGAACGAACCCCGACCACGTACCCCTACTGGGTCTCTCTACAACACCCCTCCCTCCACCCTCCCCCCAAGTACAAACCCTTGCGTACATTCTTAATTTCTAAAATTTTAATTTTTTTTATTTTTTTAAAATTTTTTTTCTTTTTTTTTTTCTTAGTCAGGAAACCTTTTGAATCCGACGGATTCGTTACGTTAAAGTGTGTGGGTGGAACAAAACAAAGGAATGATTTCTCGAAAGTCTACGTCCTCATTTCATAGGGGGAAATGGGGTCACTTCTGGGTGTGACTCCTGAGGGAACTCCGTCGTCGTAACCAAACGAGAAATGACCGGACACAGGTGGTCGACTTCATCACTTAGACCGGTCAGACAGGATAATCCAGTACAATCTCCTTTACCGAGTTGTTTAGACTTTAGTGAGTCCACCAGTCAATCCCTCCACTAGTGTCTCACCAGCAAGCGACTACGACTGTAAGTCTTCGACTTACGATACAACGTTTTACTGTGAAAATGATTTATCCAACTCTTTCTTATTTCACATCCTGCCAATAAACAACTCGTTGCTGTAGATTATGATAAATTGTATATTAGGAATCCTATAATATTTTACTTCGACATTTTAATTTAAACACACAAAATTATGGTCGACCAGTAAACACAGTCTGACAAAGATCTACACACACACACCCACAGTAAAGGTCTACTCTAATCTTAATCTAGACACCTGAGTCATTTCATCAAACGAAAAAGGTCCCACCCACTCGTAGTAATAAGTTAAACAAAGTCCTAGACCTTTCTTGTTTGTACACTTTCTTCCTTCTTAAGCAAGAAGGACACGGAGGGACGGAGGACCTCGACTCTACGAGAGAAGATAACGTAAATCTGATCTGACATGACACCGGGGACTGAACCCCTTAAAACTCGTTGTTAAATGATCACACACTCTACTCACGATAACACACCAGCAAAGTCGTAAGAAACCGTAACGGAAAGAAACCCTAACCTTATTTTTGACTGGAAAAGGTAAGGACACCGGTGAGGACTCAAAAGGTTTAAACAACCGTATAACTTACGTCGTGAAAATGTCGTAGTAGAAAGTCCTGAACTTTGTCGAGTTGACCTTACGATAGTGGAGGTGATCTAAACAAGTATCACTACGAAAGATTCCGGGTGAACTGAAGTGTAAGGTCCTACAGACCGAGATCTAATCACTAGTGTGGTAGTACTAATAGGTCCAGTACTTCTAAAAAAAACATGTCAAGGAGACACATAAGAACGATGGAAAAGAATTATAGAAGACGAAGACAATCCAAGTATGGTAAAGACAGGAAATAGCTCGGGTAGAAACGTACTTTACAAGGGAACCATAGAGATTAAAAGAACTTCTCTAGAGAGTAGAAAGGGTAAGACAAGAAAAGGAGATAAAGAAACGTAACTAGCGACTCCTTCCGAAAGAATAGAGAGGAACGATAAGAAACTTTGAGACGTAAGTTTACGAATATAGAAAGGAAAAGAGGAAACGAAAAACGACGAGAAGAAAAGTGTCGATAAACATTCCGGAGGGGTCTCTCGGTAAAACGAAAAAAACGTAAAGAAAAGGTACCCCTACCAGAACTAGGGACAGAGGACATGTTACAGTGCTTGGAGTAAGGTATCAAGTAGTCCGTGGGATAGATAGTCTAGATCCGGGAATTTAGATAAAGAGTGAAGGTGACGTTTTAGTATTCCCTAAACTAAATCCAGTATGGACTTACCAGATCGCCAAAAGAGATGAAAGAAGTTAAGTTCAGACTTAAACCATTATTCCTCAAGTATTAGACTCGGTCTCAGTAGAGGACCAGAACAAAAAGAACCCACATATCTCGAGATAGAAACTGACGTTTCTTATATTAGTTAGACTAAAGTCATAACTGGTAGACCACTACAGGTACACATCTCAGAAGAGAACACAACAACCTTCTCCCACAAAGGATACTGGTTACGTAAAAGAACCGTTTTGAGCTTATCAGAAACGGGACGAAGTAAGGCGTAAGACTCCGGTTTAAACGGACAATGAGGTCCACAAAGAACTGAAGGATGAAAATGTAAGGTCAGGGGATATTACTTTTCCTATAAAAAACCCCCCATAATCAAGATTTTCCAGAATATCCAGAAGTATTTGGGTAAGTTGAAGTCGAAGAAGTCACAATGACCAACCCCGTGTATGAACCTAATGGCACTATGACTTACCAAACGGAACCTTTACTTGTCTCTAGTAAGACAGTAAAAACTCTGACGAAGGTTCATAACGTAAAACCTGAGAAACAACTGGTCCTACCGATGAGGCAAAGAAGACTCCATAAGGACGGACGTCATCATCTTTTTTACCATGACACTCAATTTAAGTGGATAAGGTCAGGTAAAATCAATCAACTAAGGATCTTACAGCTGTAAGTGAGAACGGTAGAGAACAAACTGGTGAAGGTTAAACGGAACTAAGTACCTGGATTGTAGGGTCCAAGGATACGTTATAACGAGAAATGTCGTAGTCTTGAACGAAGGTAGTGGTCAGTGTAGGTTTCGAACCATAACAAAAACGAAACCGAGGTAGGGAAGAAAGAAAGACCTCAATAAAGAGGAGACTAGAGGTCATCGTATAACCCGTGGGTGATTGGACCCTTAAGGAGAAAGTCATAGGATAGTTACAGTTTCTTATGACTTTGATGACGTGTTAACATGAGTAGGTGTACGATCATTTCATTACGAGTTTTAAGAGGTTCGGTCCGAAGTCGTTATGTACTTGACACTTGAAGGACTACAAGTTCCACCGAAATCTTTTCAGTCTCCTTGGTCTCTAGTTTAATGGTTATAGGCGACCTAGTACCTTTTTCGTTCTCTCAAGGTCTTTTCGTAGATAAAGACGAAATAACTGATACTGTTTCGGAAAGTAACACACCTAGTCTTATTTAACCTTTAAAGACTTTCTCTACCCTTATGGTCTGGTGGACTGGACGGAGAACTCTTTAGACATACTCCCAGTCCTTCGTTGTCAATCTTGACCTGTACCTTGTTGTCTGACCAAGGTTTATCCCTTTCCTCATGTAGTTCCGACATATAACAGTGGGACGAATAAATTGAAGATACGTCTCATGTAGTACTCTTTGCGACCTGACCTTCTTTGTCTTCGACTTAAGTTCTAACGGTCCTCTTTATAGTTCTTGGGGTCTATACGTCTAATGTGGTGGGAATACCGTCTTTCACTTCTTCTTGATTTCTCGGAGAAGTACTTTCACTTTCACCTCACCCTCTTTCAACCGAATTTCGAGTTGTAACTCTTTTGCTTCTAGTACCGTAGGCCAGGGTAGTGAGGTACCATTTATCTACCCCTTTGTCACCTTTGTCACAGTCTGAAATAAAAACCCCCGAGGTTTTAGTGACGTCTACCACTGACGTCGGTACTTTAAATTTCTGTGAATGAAGAACCTTCCTTCCAATACTGGTTGGATCTATCGTATAACTTTTCGTCTCTGTAATGAAACGGATGATTTCAGGTAGAGTAGTTCCGATACAAAGCAGGTCATCAGTACATACCCACACTCTAAACCTGACACTTCTTCCGACTCGTGGCTTCTTAACTACGAAAACTTGAGACCACAACCTCTTTTGAGAACTCTCAGGGAACCAGACGCTCCTCTAGGTTGGTCAGGTAAGACTTCCTCTAGTTGGGACCCTAAAGAAACCTTCCTTACTCCGATTTCGACTTCGAGGTCATGAAACCGGAGAAGTACGTTTCTCAACTGAGTAACCTTTTCTGAAACTACGACCCTCCCTAATCCCCGTCCTCCTCTTCCCCTGCTCACTCCTACGCTACCGACCTACCGTAGTGTCTGAGCTACCTGCACTCAGACTCACTTGAGACCCTCTACCACTACTTGTCCCTCCGGACCGTACGACGCTAAGTATCCCACGTCTCAACCTGTGTTGACTCGCTGACTTGACTTGACTCATTAATCCATTCTAACTCTTAAAAGGTATCAAATAACACTAGGTGTGTCAGTTTCCGAAACCGTATCAGTTATTTCGTCTATAAAAAGACCTTGAGAGAACGAAAAAGGTACTAGGTCTCCTACAACCGTTAAACTAGA
Organism: Capra ibex; assembly: GCA_006410555.1. Classification (NCBI taxonomy): domain Eukaryota; kingdom Metazoa; phylum Chordata; class Mammalia; order Artiodactyla; family Bovidae; genus Capra; species Capra ibex. The sequence continues at coordinate 19,885,453 of SJYO01033645.1, read as the reverse complement.
GACCAAGGAGACGGAAAAGATTCAGGTAGAACTTGAAGACCCTCAAGTGTCAAGTGCATAACGACTTCGGACCGAACCTCTTAAAACTCGTAATGAAATCATCTCCCACTCTACTCACGTTAACACGTCATCAAACTCGTAAGAAACCGTAACGGAAAGAAACGTTAACCTTACTTTTCACTGGAAAAGGTCAGGACACCGGTGAGGACTTAAAAGGTTTAAACGACCGTATAACTCGCGTCGTGAAAGTGTCGTAGTAGAAAGTCCTAAACTTTATTGAGATGACCTTTAGGTAGTGGAGGTCATCGAAACAAGTATCACTACGAAAGATTCCGGGTGAACTGAAGTGTAAGGTTCTACAGACAGAGATCCACTCACTAGTGTGGTAACACCACTAGACCCAGTACTTCTAGAAAAAGCATCTCAAGAGACACATAAGAACGGTGGAGAAGAATTATAGAAGACGAAGACAATCCAGGTATGGTAAAGACAGGAAATAGCTCGGGTAGAAACACACTTTACAAGGGAACCATAGAGATTAAAGGAACTTCTCTAGAGAGCAGAAAGGGTAAGACAAGAAAAGGAGACAAAGAAAAGCAACTAGCGACTCCTTCCGAAAGAATAGAGAAGAACGATAAGAAACTTTGAGATGTAAGTCTACGAATATAGAAAGGAAAAGAAGAAACGAAAAGTGAAGAGAAGAAAAGTGTCTATAAACATTCCGGAGGGGTCTGTCGGTAAAGGGAAAAAAAGTAAAGAAAAGGTACCCCTACCAGAACTAGGGACAGAGGACATGTTACAGTGCTTGGAGTAAGGTATCAAGTAGTCCGTGGGATAGATAGTCTAGATCAGGGAATTTAGATAAAGAGTGAAGGTGACATTTTAGTATTCCCTAAACTAAATCCAGTATGGACTTACCAGATCGCCAAAAGAGATGAAAGAAGTTAAATTCAGACTTAAACCGTTATTCCTCAAATACTAGACTCGACATATAACAGTGGGACGAATGAATTAAAGATCCGTCTCATGTAGTACTCTTTGCGGCCCGACCTTCTTCGTGTTCGACCTTAGTTCTAACGGCCCTCTTTATAGTTCTTGGAGTCTATACGTCTACTGGGGTGGGAATACCGTCTTTCACTTCTCCTTGAGTTTTCGGAGAACTACTTTCACTTTCACCTCTCAGTTTTTCAACCGAATTTCGAGTTGTAAGTCTTTTACTTCTAGTACCGTAGCCCAGGGTAGTGAAGTACCTTTTATCTACCCCTTTGTCACCTTTGTCACAGTCTGAAATAAAAAGACCCGAGGTTTTAATGACATCTACCACTAACGTCGGTACTTTAGTTTTCTGTGAATGAGGAACCTTCCTTTCAATGCTGGTTGGATCTATCGTATAAGTATTCGTCTCTGTAACGAAACGGTTGTTTCCAGGCAGATCATCCGATACCAAAAAGGTGACCAGTACATACCTACACTCTCAATCTGACAATTCTTTCGACTCACGGTTTCTTATCTACGAAAACTTGACACCACAACCTCTTCTGAGAACTCTCAGGGAACCTGACGCATCTCTAGGTTGGTCAGGTAAGATTTCCTCTAGTCAGGACCCACAAGAAACTTTCCTTACTACGATTTCGACTTTGAGGTCATGAAACCGGTGGAGTACGTTTCTCAACTGAGTAACCTTTTCCGAGACCACGACCCTTCCTAATCCCGTCCTCCTCTTCCCTGCTGTCACCTAATCTACCGACCTACCGTAGTGACTGAGCTACCTGTACTAAAACTCACTTGAGGCCCTCAACCACTAACTGTCCCTCCGGACCGCACGACACTAAATAAGCCAGCGTTTCTCAGCCTGTGTTGAATTACTGACTTGACTTGACTTGACGTCTAACTCTTTTTTTTAACGTTAAGAAGTTAGTTAAATAAATCAAAGAATTTTGTTTCTTTATGACACCTTTTATTTCATTGTACAAGACTTTTATTAAATAAAGTTAGTGTCACTCCTCCTTAGTTTTTCCTTATCTGTAAATATGACCCGAAGGGGATACCCGATCTTTAATGTCTTCAATACCGTTTACAATATAACAAATTAACAGTGTTATAATTAGTCCACTAAAAAATTTATTCTTTGACTTGAGGTATCTTAAAGCAAATGAACTATTCTCGATAATACATCTTTGTATTCTTAATATTATTTTGAGAAACTAGTGTGTTTATATGTCAGTGTGTTAAGAGGTACCGTCCTTCCCCATCTTATCAGAACTGTCGTCGTGTTTCCATAGATCCTAGACTTTTTACTCTGAAGTCACTTTTCTTGGTATCATAAGGACTTCCTTGTTTAGACAAATTACTTTGTGACCATATCCATAATAACAAATCATTAATTATCTATTTTATAAATCATAACTCTGTCAATATGCGAAATGTGAATCAACGTAAATAAAAAAGTATTACTAGAATACATACCATGTTAAAATATAATTCTAATAAAATTCTTTTATTTGTAGTGAATTTATACGATAAGTTCAAATGTGAAGATTATACATCTCTGTCCCGAACTAGAATCTGGGAGACTTGTGTTTTGATACTAACAGTCATGTACAGTAAATACTATAAGAAGGGAGTTAAAGAATTACTTGTACCCGTAGTACCTATTTGACTCTGTCTCGAGTCGTGAGTGAGAAATCACTTCCTGAGGATATAATCCAGCTTATATGTTTGTAAAAACTTTTCGAAAGAAAGTAAAAGAGTCAGTCACCGCCTCATTTACTCTAACATTTTAAACCGTTTCCATAATGTAGTATGACGAGAAAGAAATACCCCGTAGGTAGTAAAATCGTACCTCATGCCTTTTAATTCTAAAAGATTGTGTAAGTACTATAACCCCTTTTATTCTGTGTTCCCTTTAACAAGTGGGAGGATTACTTACTTCCTACAAGTTTACCTTTTTTGCTCTCCGTCGTTCCGGTTGGGCATTCATACAACGTCTATTCGTGTCCACACAATCTACGTGGATGTCATTCTCCGTGATATCTCCTCACCCACACTCACATTCTTCTGAGTTGTCGAACCACTCGTGTGTCAGTACCCCCGTAGTGTCAAGTATCCTAACTTTATACCTTGATGAAAGACTCCTTTCCTTGTATTTCTTTTAAATATTTACCCTTTGGGTATCAACCACTGTAACTCTTTATTCTGTCACGCTCGGAGTATCAGATCCTTTTGGGGTTGTGCTACCCCTCTTTGTGGGTCCCTCTCCCAATTTTAGGGTTATGGATTCTTCCGTAATATGTGTCTTAGGACAAAATTGGGATACTGGGTTATCGGTAAAAATCCAACTATAGAACTTATTTGTAAAAATGGCAAAGGTGTTAAAGGTAAAAGTCCAAATACATTACTCATTTGTAAAACTGTTAAAAATAAAGGTATAAAAGGTTCAACATTACAATTGAAGTACTATAAAAGTGTCAAAAGTAGTGTATAGGCGTCCTAGGTCCGTGCAAAGAGACTGTGCAGATGGAGGGTCATTACAGAGGGACTACACTATTGACCCCTCGGGTCCTGTGGTTTTAGAAGTATTAATAGGAAGCTTATACGTAATATCGTAACCATTGACCTACGTATAGAGTGAACAGAGACTAGGCCTCTTTACTGTAAACGTAAGAACCCTCTTAAGTCCCAGTGGACTTGACAACTTTTTATGTCCGAACCCAATCCCATTACTACATCAAAAGAACACTGTAAAACTTTCCCTAGAAATCTTACTGGACTGACCTTGTCATTATACAAACGTACACAATCCTCCCTTTTGTACCGAATTTTGTACTCTGGATGATCTTTTACTTTTTAATATTTTCTACTACTCTTGTCCCACAGAACTAATATGACACTACAGAGGAATGGGGTCATCACAACGTATAGACAGTCGAGACTTTACTATTTTTTTTTAGGTGTTATAATTTATATTCGTTATTTTTTTATTTATATTTGTTATCTTAGTCGGGACTTTAGATAAAGGAAGGTCAACTCCCCTTACCGATACTACTCCATCACTTTACCACTTGTTGTCCTACTTGGTTCGGGGGGCAGTAGCGGGTATTTATACTGGTGCAGTGATCGTGTCTCACAGACCGAAACGAGAGAGGTAGGTGTGTATCTTTAACCTCGGAGGATGGGTAAAAGGGAGGTAGTTTCTTCGGGAGGACGTGGGTGAACCCATCGTAAGGAGTGGTAATTTGTGTGCGTCATAGAGAGAGTCTAGTCCTCGAGCTTTGTGAGAGGAGACAAGGAGCCCCTTTCAAAAACCGAGAAAGTCTCGGTGCCAAAGTGAGGATCCCTTCTATTTCAACCACGAGTGTTTACACTAAAAAAAAGGGGATTTGGTGACCGAACGATATACAAGTGGGACAAATACCCGGACTTAACAGAAAGGACCTATAGAACCCTTTCTTCTCTCACCTACGGAGTAGAACCTCGTTCTTTCTTGCACAAGTACAGATGGAAGGGTCGATGGGACACACACTGAACCTATCAGAATTTTACAGTCTTCCCCTCAAAAGAAGGAAGATATTACTTTAGTAATTGGGTGGTGTGAGGTGGAGGATCCCTAGTATACTTTAATATAGTTCGTTACCTAAATTGTTTTGTTTTACAACCATAGATTTTTGTTTATTAAACACCTTATAAGGGACGTGTCTATACACAAAGGTCCTTCCTCAGTCTTTCACTCCAACGGCTTAGACCGAGGACCCATAAACTCTGTATGGTCCATCCTCTTGTGAGAGATCTCGGGGTTCTAGAAGTTTCAGACGATAGGTTATCTCTCCGAGAGTGACCTCGGTGCTCCTGAGATCGCTCGCAAAGCCAACAAATGACCTTCTCATCCTGCTCACAGAAGAGCTGGAGCTTCTCTCCATGGTGAGCACAGAGATTTCTCTCTTGCTCCGCCTCTGGGCTCACCTTAACCTCTCNCTTAACCTCTCGGAGCCTCTGCACTATATTGGCCACATGCCTGTTAGGCCGCAGGTTCCCAGGCTCAAAACTAACTCTGCAGACAGGGCAGCTTTTCTTCCCCTCTTGGCCAACTATGGATTCCTCGTTGTTTGCAGTGATACAGGCTTGACAGAAGGTGTGGCCACAGTCAAGGCTCCGGGGTTCTGTCAGCAGCTCCAGGCAAATGGGGCAGGTCACTTCCTCTTGTATGTTCATCAGGATTCCTGAAGCCATGGCAGTGGCTGACCTGCTCCTCACTGTCTAGATTTCTGACAGTTCTCTCGTTCACAGATCCTTGAATGACTGGAAAGGTTACAAGTGTAGATTAAGACAAGTAGAAGCAAAATGACACTAGTTATCCAGAAATCAAGGATGACCCAAGAACAAATGTGGAAGGAGAAAAAATAAAAAAATAAAAGGATAAAAAATAAAAAAGAGCTTTGTGACCTGGTAAAATGATTCTTTTTATAATAATTCTAAACATTTTATTTTCAGTTCATGTCACATGACAAATTTCATCTATCCTTATCTATGCGTTGATTGCTATTTTTCTTTACCAAAACAAAAACTAGTGAGCTTTTCTTACTGAGATCTGTGAGTGACCCACCGTCTATCCTGCTTTTTCTCCTCCATGCTAAAAGTACATCCTCAATGTAAAAAGCCCTAAACCAGGTAAGTATTTGGGCTTTTATACCTGCTCATGTCTCGTCATGGTGTATCAGTATTACTCACTCTTTTTTTTTTTTTAATTGAGGTGTGGTTGATTTAGAGTGTTCTGTTAGTATTAATGTGTGACCCCATAGACAGCAGCCCACCAGGCTCCTCCGTCCCTGGGATATACCAGGCAAGAACACTGGAGTGGGTTGCCATTTCTTTCTCCAATGCATGAAAGTGGAAAGTGAAAATTGAAAGTGAAGTCTCTCAGTCATGTCCAACTCTTAGCGACCCCATGGACTGCAGCCTACCAGGCTCCTCCGTCCATGGGATTTGCCAGGCAAGAGTACTGGAGTAGGGTGCCATCGCATTCTCTGATATATATATATATTCTGTGCTGTGCTATGCTTAGTTGCTCAGTTGTATCTGAGTCTGTGACCACATGGACTGTAGCCTGCTAGGCTCCTCTGTCCACGGGGATTCTCCAAGCAAGCATACTGCAGTGGGTTGCCATGACCTCCTCCGGAGAATCTTCCCAACCCAGGAATTGAACCTGGGTCTCCTGCATTGCAGGTGGATTCTTTACCACCTGAACTACCAGGGAAGCCTATATAAATATAGGCTTCTGGGTTCAGTCCCTGGGTTGGGAAGATTCTCTGGAATAGGGCATGGCAACCCGTGCCATTATTCTTGTCTGGAGAATCCCATAGGGATCCTGACAGGAGAGTCCATGGAGTCTGAAAGAATCGGACACAACTGAGAGACTGGGCGTGCATGCATATGTATATGTGTATGTATATATATATATATATATACATATATATATATACACACACACAAACAGATATATATATATACAGATATGTGTATATGCGTATGTATATATATATATATACACACACAAACAGATATATATATATACAGATATGTGTATATATTCTTTCTCATATTCTTTTCCCATTAAAATTTATTATAAGATATTGAGTATACTTACCTGTGCTATATAGAAAACCCTTTTTTACCCATTTTAAGTGTAGTAGATTGTATATGTTAATACCAAACTCCTAATTTGTTTCCGTTACCCATTCACTTTGGTAACCATAAGTTTGTTTACTATGTCTATGAGTCTATTTCTGTTTTGTAAATCAATTTATTTGTATCTTTCTTTTAAGATTCTAAATATAGGTGATATCACAATATTTCTCTTTCTCTTTCTGTCTTACTTCACTGGATATAATAATTTCCAGGTCCATCCATGTTGCTGCAAATGACATTATTTCATCCTTTTTATGACTAGTATTCCATTGTATGTATCCTTTACCTATCTGTTGATGGACATGTAGGTTGCTTCCATGGCTTGGCTATTGTAAATAGTGCTACAATGAGTACTGGGGTGGTGCATGCATCTTTCTGAATTAGAATTTAATCTGGATATATGTCTAGGAGTGGGATTATACTGTAACGCTATTTTATTTGTTTTAAAATCCTCCATAATTTTTTCCATAGTGGCTGCAAAACTTTACACTCCCACCAAGAGTCTAGAAGGATTCCTTTTCCTCTACACCCTTCCCAGCATTTATTATTGGTAGCATTTTAAATGATATCCATTCTGCCTGGAGTATGACTCTCTCATACTTCAGGTCACTCTCTCTTTACATGTTCTTTTATCACATAGGCCCTTCTGATGACTTATTATATGGTAACTCTTACCACCATGTGTTGAATATTTACAATGATTTCCCTTATTATCGTGCCATAATATATGACAATAGTTTTGTGTAGATAGTAAAAAAAATTCCTTTATCAGATGTGAAAATAAAGATAGTGACCTACAAAAAGCATATATCATCAATACACAGAATGGGAATTCAGGGTCCTCCTTGACAGGTCTCTTAACCCAGTGAGTTAGTCAAAGACAAACAGAGGTGACTTCATGGACCCAATTAAACCAAGGCACTGAGGGTGTAGAAGTAAGGAGACCTAGCCCAGCGAAGAGGTCTTGGGTAGTCTCAAGTGTGTAAATATTGATTTCATTTTGGTCCAGAAATGTGCCAACCAAGGACATTGATAGGAGATTAATAACATGAAAGTATGAGGATGGTGAGGTGTGAGATGGTGCAAATAGATTCATAGGATCACATGAGTCAGATACATAAAAAAATAGAAACACAGATGAAATTAATGTTGCTTTTGAGAAAAAAATTCTCAAAATATTAAGCAAGATCATTCAACTAATTATGATTGCCAAAAAAATTGTGTATTGTCAATTGGACTAATATCCATACATAGAAAGTGGAAATAGAGTGTTTAAACTAAAATGAATGGGCTTACTAGTCACTTGGAAAGTAATAGCAAATTAAAATTCAGTTTTATATATATATATATTTACAAAAGGGTAGTCTCTTCTCATTCCCGTACTGGTCGACACGGAACCCCACACTCTACAACTTACCTGGGTCACACCTTAACCCTTCTAGTCCAGCCTACGTCCGAGTCGACGAGTCCCCTCTCTACCACTATCGAACTCCCTGTTCTACTACTTCCTTTAAGACTCGTCGTCCACTCTCACTCTCTACTCTCCTCCATTTTCCTGTCTTGACCCTCGACTTAATCTATACACCCTTTTTCGTAATTATAGTCAGGACTTGTAAAAGAAGGACATTTCTAGTCTAACGGGAATAAAAAAAGATTCCAAAAACAACAACAACAACAACGACAATAACAACGTACACGAAACACAAAGACCCTTTGGATAACCTAATGTTGTTTCACCTTTCAGTCGTCGGAAAGTACTGGTGTAACAACTGTCGTTCTGATTGGACTACGTACTTTACGTAAAACCGATCTTTCTAAAACGTACCTTAAATTTACTACTAACTACTTCTATGTAGAGTAAAAAGTGTTCCCTTAACACTCAGAAGACAGTCTATACAGACAAAATCCAGGGTTCTTCAACACGAGTACCAGTAAATGTTACCCAAGTCTAGAAATGTCTTGATTTCAATAGAGTGGACACCACCCAAGTGTAGGTAGGTAGATCATACCAAGGAATGTTTCGACTCTACTGTCCCTATTACAGGGAGGACATGCCTTGTAGAGACTCTCGAGTTGATTTCGTCGACACGGGTTTCGATACAGAGGACAGGACATTGAGGGTCGATTCGAATTGGGTGGACCGTCAAATATAGGATACTCCAACATACCCATCTTAACCACCAAGTCTAACCTTTGGTGACGAACACCAGTCAGCCACCCCGATAGCGTCTCACCATCGGGTCTCTACGAGTAAGGAGTCGGACCCGAGAGATACCGAGAGACCGGTATCAGATTTGAGTCTCCCAGATAGTCTCCAAGGTCCGTTTCCCCTGATGCTTCGTTGTTTGTTCTTTTCCTTCAAGAGTTTACTATAAGGAGAGACTTACCAACGGTTTCAAACTACTGTTTTCTTTCTAGAGGTCACACTCTGTCGATTACTCAGAGACAAGTGGGCCTTGTTCCGCTACTTTCGATATGTCGGACGTGTCTCAATTTAACTCTGAATGACTTTGAGAGGTCGACACGGTACAAGTAGGATGTACTTCCTAGGACTATTTCTACTCCGACTTAATTTTTCAGATGTTTGGTATTTACGACCTCTCCCACATTTTCCCTTGGGAGAATGTACCAACCACCTTTACGTTTGATCATATTGGTGATGCCTCTTGTCACACCTCTAAGGAATTTTTTGACCTTTGTCTTGACGGTATGCTGGGTCGTTAGGGTGACGACCCGTATGTGTGGTGCCTTTGGTCTTAACTTTCTTTGTGTACATGGGGTCACAAGTGACGTCGTGACAAATGTTATCGATCCTGTACCTTCGTTGGCTCTTCAGGTAACCGTCTGTTTACCTATTCCTTCAACACTATGTTAATGTGTTACCTTATAATGAGTCCATATTTTTTGTTACGTAAAGTCAGCCAAGATTACTCCACCGCCTTTGACCTCGGATTATATGTCTTACTTCATTCAGTCTTACTCTTTGTGGTTATGTCATATAATTCTGTACATATACCTTAAATCTTTCTGTCATTGCTGAGATATGTATTCTGTCTGTAGGGAGACCCCATCCCTCCGTCCACCCTCCCCCCAAGTTTTCACCCCACCTGTGTACGTAGGCACCGACTAAATATAACTACATACCGTTTTAGGTCGTGTTTTAACATTTCATTAATCGGAGGTTACTAATATATATTTTTTCTACTCCAACTTTCACTTGGTCTTTATATTAGGTCGATTACAATGTCTATGACTTTTATACATGAAACGGGGACCGACGTTTCTAGTTCATGGGGTCTAGTGAGAGACTACTTATTTTAGTCTCCAGTTGTACTGAGTTTAGTTACTGATTTTGATAATATGTTTAGACCACTCCCCGGAGGTCAATATAAAGTTACGTAAGTTCTAGGTTGGTTACGAGTCGACGTAGTTCTTGGATAGCTCTTCCCTCCTAGTCTTGTACGTAAGTCTGTACCCCTCCGTCTAAATGAAAGAGACGTCTCTATTCTCGATTGCAGTTTCGTCACTACTGGTGTCTGTGTCTTCTTTGATCAAGAGTGTATACTGCACACTATGGGGTGGTGATGGATTTGTCACTGGGTTGGAAGGGGGCTGTTCGTCCTTCTGTCTACACCCTTGTACTCAGTGGAGACGGACTATTTTGGAAGTCCACTAACGTGGAACGTCCAACCAGGAGACTGTAAACTCGAGTTCTCTTATGTTTGAGTATCATAGAGTCTCCATGGTTGATGTCTAGTTGTTTTTTCCTGTATTTTGATGTTATTAATACATTTTCAGGTTTGTCCTTTACATATTCGTCTTGAAAGAAGACACTGACGTCCTTCGACAAAGAGAATTACACTCTCTCGGTGTTCAAGGACTACAACGTACCCTTTGGTAGTAAAAACTCTTAGTTTAACCTTTCACTTTAACACGGAACAAAATACGCGGTCCGTCAAAAGATGGTAATATATCACATTTGATGAGTGTTGTGAACGTTTTATTTGGACTTCGTCATTTCCTTGTTTAGATAAACTTTTAGTCCATCATTACTGGCACTGTCCAAGTGACCCTTAAGTCTTCGACAAAGATTGTAGAAGACACCGACTCTCCCGCTGTTCCTTACACATCGTCCTCACTATTACAGGTTTATTCTAAACCAGTTGTCTCTTCTCCAGTACCACTCTTCTTTCTAAACTGAAGACAAAGACACGGAACTCGTGTCACCCATGTCGACGTGGGAATATTCTTTCTCCTTCCATCTATTTATACACTAAGGAGACTGAATTGAAGGGAGTATTCAGAGTACTACACCATATTCTTATGAAGAGATTGTAGAAAACGATAGGAATCATTGTTAGTTCATTGTTCAGAAATTTTGAATTTCAATCTACAGTGACAATGATCTGTAATCTACGAAGGTCTACCGTGAAGACCTTCAAAAAGGGTACACAAGAGGAACGGGGTTAGAGAGTCGACTCGACGAAGACCCACCGTGTAGGGTGACTTCCTCTTCGTACTTGTCCAATCCCTTACATTCCTTCACGTCGTAAAGGGACACAGACCTGTTCTCTTAAGTACTCTCCGACGTCTCGGACGGTCTACAGTGTCGTAGACTAAGGATTCGTGTCCTTTTGGACCCCTTACTCTTTACTAGATATGTCGGTAGGTCTTTATGACATAAAGATGTGACTATCTTTACTTTTATAGTCCTGACCTTCTGGAAAGTCGGAAACTGGACAATAACTCCTTTCCCTGCCAGATTGAGACTTTCTGGTTTCTAAGACCGACAAGTGTCATACAAACTAAGCATGAATGTCTTAAGTTTCAGAGACACCCATCTAAGTCGGATATCTTTATGTCAGGGAGGTTCCTTGTTTGTTTCAGAAAGAAAAGAAGGTTGGTGGAAAGAGAATTCTGAAAGAGAGATGGTCTGACTAGAAGTCGGTCGTCAGATTGGTCCTTCGGACGTTCGACTTGGAAAGGGGGTAAATCTTGTCGAATTCAAGTCAAGTCAAGTCAGCGAGTCAGTACAGACTGAGAAACGGTGGGGCACTTAGCGTCGTGCGGTTCGGAGGGACAGGTAGTGGTTGAGGGCCTCAAGTGAGTCTAAGTGCAGGTAGCTCAGTCACTACGGGTAGGTCGGTAGAGTAAGAGACAGTAGGGGGAGAGGAGGACGGGGGTTAGGGAGGGTCGTAGTTTCAGAAAAGTTACTCAGTTGAGAAGCGTATTCCACCGGTTTCATGACCTCAAAGTCGAAATTGTAGTAAGGAAGGTTTCTTTAGGGTCCCGATGTCAAATGTCTGTTGTGTATTTTGAGTGGATTCGTCTAAGGCAAAAAAGAACACATAGAAAGTTTAAGACGGGAGGTGTTTGGTGAATCAATAAGAGTCTATACTTACCTCTGCAACAGTAAGGAACCTCTCCTCATTTGTGAACAGAACTTGTATACACGAGTCCTAAGTGAGCGGAGTGGTTCTCGGACTTCCTTTGACTTTCAATTTAAGATCACCCACCTCAAACCGATCCTTTCCTCCTCTCTTTGATATTCCGGTCATTCTCCGTAGGTGTATCCCGGAGACCTTTGATTGCTCCGAAAACACGGACACGAACCACTCAGTCACTCACGAAAAATAAGAATCGAGAAGAGGCTCTTCGATAAGAGTTCAGAGAAGTTTTATTAGTCTGGAAACCTTTTGAATCCGAAGGATTCGTTACGTTAAAGTGTGTGGGTGGAACAGAACAAAGGAATGATTTTTCGACAGTCTACGTCCTCATTTCATGGGAGAAATAGGGTCACTACTGGGTGTGACTCCTGAGGGAACTCCGTCGTCGTAACCGAACGAGAAATGACCGGACAAGTGGTAGACTTCATCACTTAGACTGGTCAGACAGGATAATCCAGTACAATCTCCTTTACCGAGTTGTTTAGACTTTAGTGAGTCCACCAGTCAATCTCTCCACTAGTGTCTCACCAGTAAGTGACTACGACTGTAAGTCTTCGACCTACGATACAACGTTTTACTGTGAAAATGATTTATCCAACTCCTTCTCATTTGACATCCTCCCAATAAACAACTCGTTACTGTAGACGACGATTCAGTGAAGTCAGTACAGTCTGAGACACGCTGGGGTACCTGCCGTCGGATGGTCCGAGGGGACAGGGACCCTGAGAGGTCCGTTCTCGTGACCTCACCCAACGGTAAAGGAAGAGGTTACGTCCTTTTACTTTTCACTTTCACTTCAAAGAGTCAGTACAGGTTGAGAAGGGTTGGGGTACCTGACGTCGGGTGGTCCGAGGAGGCAGGTACCCTAAAAGGTCCGTTCTCGTGATGACAAATTGTATATTAGGAATCCTAGAATATATTACTTCGACATTTTAAATAAAACACACAATTGTGGTTGACCAGTAAACACAGTCTGACAAAGATCTACACAGACACACCCACAGCAAAGGTCTACTCTAATCTTAATCTAGACACCTGAGTCATTTCATCAAACGAAAAAGGTCCCACCCACTCGTAGTAGTAAGTTAAACAACGCCCTAGACCTTTCTTGTTTGAACACCTTCTTCCTTCTTAAACAAGAAGGACGAGGACAGACCGATGAACTCGACTCTACGTGAGAAGATGGCACAAATCTGATCTGACATGACACCGGGGTTCGAAACCTGAACCTGACTCAATGTATCTAAAGGTCCAACGTCTGACGTCCTGACCTTAAAGAGTCCCAGACATTAATACACTCGGTTATAGAATGTAATTTCTTAGAAGTTTATTTATAAGTGCTACTTTTATCTATATATTTATCTATAAGACAAAGAGACTTCATGGAACTTATTATGTGATTCCTTTCTTAAGACACAAAAAAGAACCGTCTCCACTTGATATTATTTCTATTACTGTGGCTATTCGTCGTTAAAGGTCTGTACTCGGTTTGTCACTATAAAACACAAACAAACAAACAAAAACTATAACTCAACATACTTGACAAATTTTAAAGCCCATAATTGGGTCATAATAAGTAGAGTCAACGTTTAAAAGAGGGTAAGTCATATAGAATAAAACAGTTTACAAAGAAAGTGACACACTTACGAAAATTAAGTCAGAATAAACAAATGAAGACGAAAATAAGGAAACGGAAACCTATATTTAAGTTTTTGTATAACGGCACTAAATACACTTTGTCACAGATTAATACAAGAGCAGATACTCGAAACACCAAAGTCCTGAATGTAAATCCGGAAATTAGACAGAACTCAAACGGAAACATATACCACTCTCCTTTACATGCCAAGAGTAAGAGTACACACGTCAAGGTGTCAAAAGGGTCGTGGTCACTGACTCCTCGAAGGTCCCGTGGAAGAAGTCAGAAATTGGTTCTTTTCTTGTACACTGACCCTTTCTGAATATTCACAGTATAAGAAAACCCCTTTCCCGAAGTGAAGACCCCGGTCACTTTCAGTGAGTAAGTACCGACTGAGAAACGTTGGAGTACCTGACATCGGACGGTCCGAAGAGACAGGTACCTTAAGAGGTCGGTCTTATGACCTCACCCATCGGTAAGGTAAGAGACCCCCTAGAAGGGTTAATTTGGTTCCAGAGGACGTAACGTCCACCTAAGAAATGGTCGGTTCGATGGTCCCTTTGGGTCCTCAGGACAAATTTTCCCTTACGGGGAGACACGCGTCTAGAAAAGACAACATATGTTTTTAGGTCGAGGAGTCAAAGAGGATTGATCCATGAAGGAGGACTTGACCTCTTGACTCGTAAGGTCATTTACTTTGTCGTAGTCACCGGGATCTCTCAGTAAACAGTTTTTAAGTTCTCATGTCTTAAAAGGATCACTCAGTCTTACGGTCAGTAACATCGTAACTCTTCTATCCTTCCGTCTCTAGTTTCCTTCATAAATTTTCTGGTTAAAAGGGAACAAAGGTTCCCACTCGCGATCCTGTGTCTACACACGTATGTGTGTGTCTGTGTTTTTGACCTTTTTAAGGAGAAACCTTTGGGAACAGTTCAGTTTCAAGTAGGTTTCCATCTTTTAACTCTTAAGAATCCCTGCTCATACCTATTCTCTTTTATTTGACCTAGGTGAATTTTTTTTTATTAAAACTGAAGTATCCCTAATTTTTAAGGTTTTCTGTACTCCTAGGGTGGTTCGGGACTTACTTGTAGGTCAAGTCTTCACTAAGGGGAGAATAGAGTGACTTCTTTCTATATGAAAAAGGAAGTAAGGACTCTTGAAAATTGAATAATTTTTTCATTCCGACTGGTCCTGTGTTTTTATGGATGGATTTAGTCACAATTCTTTAGAGTGTTAATATGAAGACTCAGAATTACATAGTGACACTTACCATTGAAACCCCGTTTGTCTCGGATTTAACTTTAAACTTAAGTTTCTTTATCTTAATAACATGTTATAAAACTTTTTTATTTTACGTGATAGGTCTTTGTAAATAAAATATTAATCCATTCTAAATTTATTTTAACATTAAGAAAGTAGTTACATACGACAAAGATTTCGTATCTCTCCCAATAGTACAACTTATATCAGATTATAGATAAGACTTTTACTGAATAAAATCAGTGTCACTCTCCCTTCGTCTTTTACTTATGTGTAATATATCTCATGGTGAAAACTCGATCTTCAATGTCTTCAATAATGTTTACAACATAACAAATTATGTGTATTACTATTGATCCATTTAAGACATATATATATAAAGTGTTTATTCTAGGACCTAGAGTGTCTTAGATCAAATGAATCATCCCGAAGAGATCACCGAGTCAACCATTTCTTAGACAAATGAATTATCCTCGTCAAGTCAAGTCAAGTCAAGTCAAGTCAAGTCAACGAGTCAACACAGGCTGAGAGACGTTGGGGTACTTAGTATCGTGCGGTCCGGAGGGACAGGTAGTGGTAGAGGGCCTCAAGTGAGTCTGAGTACGGGTAACTCAGTCACTACGGTAGGTCGGTAGAATAGGAGACAGTAGAGGAAGAGGAGGCCGGGAGTTAGGGAGGGTCGTAGTCTCAGAAAAGGTTACTCAGTTGAGAAACGTACTCCACCGGTTTCATGACCTCAAAGTCGAAATCGTAGTAAGGAAGGTTTCTTTAGGGTCCCGAATAGAGGAAGTGTTACCTGACCAACCTAGAGGAACGTCAGGTTCCCTGGGAGTTCTCAGAAGAGGTTGTGGTGTCAAGTTTTCGTAGTTAAGAAGTCGCGAGTCGAAAGAAGTGTCATGTTAAAAGTGTAGGTATGGACTGGTGACCCTTTTGGTATCGGAACTCATCTATCTGGGAACAACTGTTTCATTACAGAGACGGAAATTTTATACGATAGATTCAACCAGTATTGAAAGGAAGGTTCCTCATTCACAGAAAATTAAAGTACCGACGTCAGTGGTAGACGTCACTAAAACATCGGGTTTTTTATTTCAGACTGTGACAAAGGTAACAAAGGGGTAGATAAAGGGTACTTCACTACTCTGGTCTACGGTACTAGAAGTAAAAGACTTACAACTCAAAATTCGGTTGAAAAAGTGAGAGGAAAAAGTGAAAGTAGTTCTCCGAAAAGTCAAGGAGAAGTGAAAGACGGTATTCCCATCACAGTAGACGTATAGACTCTAATAACTATAAAGAGGGCCGTTAGAACTAAGGTCGAACACGAAGAAGGTCGGGCCGCAAAGAGTACTACATGAGACGTTATTCGTCCCACTGTTATATGTCGGAACTGCATGAGGAAAAGGATAAACCTTGGTCAGACAACAAGGTGTAGGTCAAGATTGACAACAAAGGACTGGACGTATATCCAAAAAGTTCTCCGTTCAGTCCACCAGACGTCTCAAGGTTTCTTATCGTTCTTCTCTATTCTTTCGGAAGGAGTCACTAGTTACCTTTCTTTATCTCCTTTTGTCGTCTTACCTTTTCTGATCTCTAGAGAAGTTCTTTTAATCTCTATGGTTCCCTTGTAAAGTACGTGTCTACCCGAACTATTTCGTGTCTTTACCATACCTGGATTGTCTTCGTCTTCTATAATTCTTCTCCATCGTTCTTGTGTCTTCTTGTTTTTTCTCGAAGTACTGGTTTTATTAGTACTACCATGCTAGTGAGTGGATCTCGGTCTGTAGGACCTTACACTTCAGTTCACCCGGAATCTTTCGTAGTCATACTTGTTTCGATCACCTCCACTACCTTAAGGTCAACACGATAAAGTTTAGGACTTTCTACTACGACACTTACACGTCGTGAGTTATACGGTCGTTTAAACCTTTTGAGTCGTCACCGGTGACCTGACCTTTTCCAGTCAAAAGTAACGTTAGAGTTTCGTCGTGTTTCCACTAGATCCTAGACCTTTTACTAAGTAGTCACTTTCCTTAGGAACACAGGGACTTTCGTGTTTGGACAAATTACTCTGTGACTGTCCAACATAAAAAACCATAAAACACATAAGTTATCCAGTTTATGAACAATAACTCTGTTAATCTACGAAGAGCGAATCATAGTAAAACAACAATTCAGCGAGTTAGTACAGACTGAGATGCTAAGATACCTGACGTCGTATGGTCCGAAGGGACTGAAAGTCGTAGAGGGCCTCAAACGAGTTTGAGTATAGGTAGCTCAGTCACTACTGTAGGTCGGTAGAGTAGGAGACAGCAGGGGAAGAGGAGGGCGGGAGTTAGAAAGGGTCGTAGTCTCAGAAAGGTTCCTCTTTTATAGTACATAGTAGACTGTTATTATAATACATACCGTGTCAAAAATATAGTACTAATGTAATCATTTTATTTGTGTCGTCAATTCCTACAATAAGATCCAGTGTGACGATTATACACTTCTGTGAAGAACTTTATTCTATGAGGTCCGTATTTTGAGGTGAGTCCAAACATCTTGGACCCACAAACTCTGTATAATCACACACAGTTCTCAGGGGTACGCAAGTTTCCGATGAGGGGTTTTCCCACCCACAGTTTTATGGGACTCTAAAGTACTATGGATCCTTATTAATGTTTGGGGTCCTTTTCTACTGTAATACTTATGATTTACTTCTCACCAAACTTAAAGTACACGAACATTTCTAGAATTGCGACTGTAAATCCACACGTTTATGTTTGTGTTACTACGACAGAAAGGTAAGACTGAAGAACTCATACACTGGTTTACCTAGTTACTAAACGTCGTTCCGTTTTTATAAGAAATTTTATTTCAGACAAAGACCTTTAGATATGTTTTTCTATGTTCGAGAGAAGATATGAGTCCCCTTTTAATTTTACATTCCCTTAACAGAGGTTAAGATCCAGAGACCGTCCATTTCTTCTAAGGTGAAAGGGTATTCAGTTCGTAGATACTTTATACCCTTGGACTCGACGTACTCTCATTCTCACTTTCAGTGAGTCAGTACAGACTGAGAAACGTTTGGGTACCCGATGTGTGTGTCAGTTACCTTAAGAGGTCCGGTCTTACGACCTCACTCATCGGAAAGGGAAGAGGTCCCCTAGAAGGGCTGGGTCCCTAACTTGGGTCCTGAGAACGTAACGTCCGTCTAAGAAATGGTCGACTCGGTGTTCCCTTCGGGTTCTTATGACCTCACCCATGGGATAGGGAAGACGTCGTCTAGAAGGGCTGGGTCTTTCACTTGGTCCAAGAACACGTGACGTCCTCCTAGGAAATGGTTACCCCGATACTCCCTTCCCCCGACGTCCCGTGTTTCGTTGGAGTCACTGTTGTGGTCTTTCTCGTGTCGGTGTGTCTTCTCTACCTTACAACAGAAGTAAAAAGAGTCCAGAGTTCACGTCCCGGAAGGAGGAGTCAAAATGGACGTCGTAGAGCAAGAAACCAAGGACTTTTACTACGAGGTGTAGACTCTACTCAGAGAGTGGTTGACCGAGACGACCTGGTCGAGTAAGAGTCTCAGTCGGTCCAATGTATCTGGTTGGAGGAGGAGTCAGAAGTCCAAAACGGTAAGGAAGTTGAGGAGTGACAAGTCCTAGAGAGAGTCCAAAATTTTGAGACGGACCTATAAAAGAGAGAGTACAACATAAAGTAAGAAATCCCTACTCTCTCTCTCCTCCTCCTTTCGTTACGAACTCCTTTGCCTAAAAAGGACAAAAAAAAAAAAAAAAAAAAAAAAAAAAAAGGACAAAAAAAAAAAAAAAAAAAAGAGAGACCGTGAAAAGTTCCCAAAGGGATCATCGAGTCAACCATTTCTTAGTCGGACGTTACGTCCTCTGGGCCTATGCTAAGGACCCAGTCCTTCTAGGGGACCTCTTCCTTTACGGTGGGGTGAGGTCATAAGAACGGACCTCTTAGGGTACCTGTCTACTCGGACCGTCCGATGTGTCAGGTATCCCAGAGTTCTCAGTCTGTGCTGAATCGCTGATTTGGCGATGGTGGTCGTATAAAGTGCAATTACCGGAGTTCAGACGTAATGGCTCCGATTGGGAGTCGATTTTCCTCTAGGAGTACTCATATCGAACCGGTAGTGTGTAGACAGGTCCTATCAGTACGGAGGGACGTAATGAGTCCTGGGGGAGGGAGGAAGGAGACGGTTTTTCAACTCGTGACTCCTGTCTTGGTACTCTGTAACGGTTTACCTAAGGTTCTTCTCAATTTCCGATTATTTGTACCGTCCTTACCTTACACTTTAAGTGGTCAATAGGAGTGGTCTTTCAGGGAGAGACACTTGTGGAGGGAGGGTTATAGACATAAGAAAACACTATATAAGGGATAAGTCGTGGGTGAGGATAGTACCTTTACCACTTCTTCTCCTGATCGGTTCACTGATTAACAGTACCTTGTTTCTTCTTCCGTCGAGGAACACTAGTTGGGTTCCAGGACGAGTCTATAGATTGAGGAAGTCCTTCACGGAGGAGGATGGAAGGTTCATAAGTAGAGAGGAGACTGAACTCGGAAGTCGAAGACTCGAAGGAGGACGAGGGAGGAGTCGGAGAAGTTTTTAAGGACCTCAAAGGTGACACTTATTTCTTAGGGTAGTCTCAGTTCGATACCAAAAGAGTTGTAGTTACATCTTTTATTTACCATCTGTTTACTTCTACAAAAGGTTTCACTTATCTGAAATGTCTTGACTCTTGTCGTTAATCTTAGGCACTGAAACCCCCCTTTTTAGTCTATCCCATACACAAGAAATGTTGAGTTCGTTATCTTCAGTGGTATGTGAACGGTTCTCTTCTGACCAAGAGAAACAAGAGTCTGTTTGGACTAGGATATCGTTCCTTTGTTAAAGATAGAGAAGGTGGATCACAGGATCAATGGGAGTACAAGTTTCCTTATTACAAGAGAACTTGTAGTCTAGAGGTGGATAATCACGTTCCATGTACTTACAGATGAAGACCGATTCACAGACACACGTCCCAGCTTCACAGGTTCACAACCAGTGAGAGACTGTACAGCCTGAGAAACGTTGGGGTACCTGATATCGGACGGTCCGAAGAGACAGGTACCTTAAGAGGTCCGTTCTTATGACTTCTCCCATCGGTTAGGGAAGAGGTCTCCTAGAAGGGTTGTGTCCCTCCCTTAGGTCAAAGGACGTAGCGTCCGTCTAAGAAATGACAGACTCGGCACACATCCCAATAATGAAATACTAACCTCCTTACGTGACTTTACAGGGAGTCTGTAGTCTTTGACTCGTATACCTCTTTTCTCTAGTGTTCGGAGTCCAAGTACCACTTGTTCAATAGTTTCAGGTCACGTTTCATCTGTAAAGGGGAGTTCATGGTAAAGACGGAACACAAAGGAGGTAAGACTAGAGAATGGACCGTGAAGACCCGTTGGAGGAGGTACTCCTTACATACCACTGGTACCACAAGGACTCTGACGAACGTTTCGGTCGTTTACTGACAGTAGGAGGAGTGTCTTCTCGTCCTGAAAGAGAGGTACCGTGTCTATCTAAAGAGAGAACGAGGAGGTCCAAGTGGAACTAGAGGGACTCGGTGAGGTGATACGACCGGTCCACGGTTACTCCGACGTCCAAGGGTCCAAGTATGAACTAAGACTTATGTCCCGTGGACGAGAGGGGCAGATCCGGTTAGTACCTGAGTAACAACAAACGTCACAACGTCCGAACTGTCTTCGACACCGGTGTCAGTACCGAGTCCCAAGACAGTCTTCGAGGTCCTTTTACCCCGTCCAGTTGAAGAGGACATCCAAGTGACTAAAAGGACTTCGGTACCGTTGAACAGGGGAGGAGGATGGACAGGACTTAAGACTCGTAAGAGAACAAGTGTCTATAAACGTAATAACCCTTTCTATTTTCCCCGTCTAATTCTTTCCATCTCATGTACTAGTATTAACGAATATTTACAATATGTCCGGTTCTTTATACCTCCTGGATTTTCTTTAATATCTCTTTGCCCTTTCCCTTTTACTCCCTTTGTTCCCTGGACTAGTTTTACTGTAAAGTAGTATTAAAATTCGTGAAATGATAGTCAAGAACTAAGTATAGTATAGTTTAAGGTAGGAATAGACACGTCACTAAGAACGATGAATTTAAAATGGTTTCTTTTCAACGGAACTATGAAAAAGATGATTCTATGAATATACTACGTGGTAGGTAGGACGAAAAAGAAAGGTCACGGGTCCTTCGTCAGAGTCATAGTTTTCTGACTTTGGTGAATTTCGGTACCCCGAAAATCTAGGTGAGAAGAGAGTCGTGGCCTACGACGGTGACTGTAGGTATACTGAGAGAGAATATCAAGTCATTTGACAGAAGACTGTATCAGAGAGTAGTATTTCTGGACGAGATAGATTTCATAAATGTCACATTGGTACGGTAGTAAACGATACGTGACTGTTGCTAAAGGGTATAGTAGCACTGGAGTATATACTGTTACACAAACATACATATTCTCCTTTGGGAAGTAGATTACATATTTACCTCTGTTACTGAATGTTTCTAGTACACATAAGTCAAATGTCTTACTCCGACTTGAATTATACAATCCCCAAGAGGAAGTCTCTGGACAGAGGATAGGGTGACTCACTTCCTTTCTTTGAAGTGTCTAGGTTAATTGTGAGTCTCGTTACTCACTTGAGACGATCCAAGACAGATATATTTATCACTAAAGTGGAACCGGATTTTTCTAAGTAACTTAATATCTTCAGACTATAGATTTTCGTATATTTGTATCTATTTTACTTACAGTCAGAACTCTTTTTTGTAGAGTTTTATAATCAGGTCCAGTAATTTGATTAATAGTAACTACTTAACACACGACCATCATCCCGATTATAGATATACTTCATTCTACTTACATTTTTCTCCTGAATCTAGGTTCTACTGTCTCCTCATCCACCTACACTTCGTGTAGACAGAGGCACCTATGTAGTCCTTATGCGGAGGTCTGTGTCTTCTAGCACGTCTTGTGGTCGATTCTTACCTGTCCTTATGGACTGGTCGTCTTTTCGTATACATTTTGGTACGTTTTGAGTTCTCCTGTTTCCTTCTTCCCACCTTTTCTCCTCTCATCCTGACCTAAATGGGGACCTCCCACCTCCTTGACTTCGTCCCCAGTCTAGGTGTGTAGCCCTGTTGACAAAGCCCATCTCCACTTCGTAAACTCCGACAACTCTCACTTCGTCGACCAGACAGCGTCAGACTTACCTTACTATTAGTGTGTCTGTTGGGAACGACGTCGGTATATATGAGGCCTGTCCCTGTCTTCAGGGGATCTTTCACGTCGTTGACCCTCGACCTCGTGTCTCGAACCTCTCGTTAGGGTCCCGTTCGAAACGACAACTGACGTCCCTCTGTCGGGTTCCCCTAACACCCTCCTCTACGTCACCCTTTACAAACACTTCCTTTCGGTTCGTTTGTACCTCAGTCCCACTATGACGACTCAGTGTGTGTCCTCTGTCTCGGTAGAGGTATCGGAGAGAGAGGGGTGCGTAGTAGTGACCTGTCGCCCCTGGGACAGGTCTCTGTCTCTGTTTGTGGGGTCTCTCTAACCGGGACGTTCACGGACTACGTGGTTCGTCGTCTCTTCC
Organism: Capra ibex; assembly: GCA_006410555.1. Classification (NCBI taxonomy): domain Eukaryota; kingdom Metazoa; phylum Chordata; class Mammalia; order Artiodactyla; family Bovidae; genus Capra; species Capra ibex. The sequence continues at coordinate 19,862,773 of SJYO01033645.1, read as the reverse complement.
TGAGGTCGGTCCCACCGGGAAATTCACGAACTACACGACTCTTTGTCTCTTCCGGAGGTCTCACCCCCTCCCAGGACATTCAGGGCCTTCAGGGTTCTTTGTCCCTTCCTGGGGTTGACCTCGTCCCCCCTCAGGACATTTACTGACTTACCCAGTCCGTTGTCTCTTCCGGATCAGTTTCTCCGGGAGATTAACGGTCGAGGGTCTCCGAAGGGACCACCGAGTCTGTCATTTCACAGACGGACGTTACACCCTCTATACCCAAGTTAGGGACCCAGTCCTTCTATGAGACCTCTTCCCTTTCGGTTGGGTGAGGTCATGAGAACGGACCTTTTAAGGTACCTACCTCCTTGGACTATCCGATGTCAGGTACCCTAGCGTTTCTCGTCCTGTGCTGACTCACTGAGGAGAATCTCCGATCCTCTTCTGAGAATTATCCTGACATCGAGAACACCGACTCCGTCAACTACTGGGACTCGTGAACTGTGGTGGTCTCAAGGGTGCTCGGTTCGTCGACACAGTAGAGGTACGAGTTAGGAGTGACCCTGTCTCGACGGTCTTCGTTCAACACCCGGAGGCACCACCGAGTCTGTCATTTCTTAGACGGACATAACGTCCTCTGGACCCAAACTAGGGGCCAAGTCCTTCTAGGGGACCTCTTCCCTTACCGTCGAGTGAGGTCACAAGAACGGACTTCTTGAGGTACCTTTCTCCTTGAGCCGTTTTGGGATTATCGTGGTATAGAAGACACTGTCAACGGTGACCGTGGAGATACATAGGTCGTAGCGGTACCCAGGTTCGAGGACACGGTGGGGGAGCTTACTCGGGGTGAACCTGTCTCGTCGATCTCCGATCCTTTTTGAGATTCCCGGGGAATAAGGGACAACAGGATCGGTGACCAAGGAGAATCATGGGTCATGACGGTCCCGGGGACGCTAGGTTCGTCGACGTGACGGGGGTATGGTCCAGGAGGGACCCCGTTTAGATTCAGGAGGTCTCGTCGGAGTCCTCGTTTCGGGATATCTGGTGAGTGTCCGTCTCCACGTCTATTTTGGTGGCAACTTTAGGTCCCCATCACACCGATTCCTTCTCTTGGGTCTTGGAAGGGTGTTCACCATTTTCGACGTCTAATTTAAGTGCACTAGTTGATCAGTCTGAAACACAGATGCCCTATATATATTCCTGTTGCTCTCCAGGACGTTTTCTTTTACGCGATCGTGTCCGGCTACGTCTGTAATCTCTGTTCTTTTACGTCCTCATCCCGGTCTAATCTTTGTCCAGATCTCTGATCGGGTCATAACCTCCCGTAAGATCCCTCCACTCCACCTGATACTGTCACTCCCTTTTCTGCGATTGTCTATTGTAGGTTCTTTTTGCAAATAATAAGAATATAAAATTGAACAAGACAGTAACAAAGACCTAAAAAAAAAAGAGAAAAGGAATAAAAGGGAGAACGACATCAACAACTAAAATAATTACGATAATTTAGATAAATTTGAAACCTCTTAAAAACAACAATAATTAGTTCGAAGAGTAAAGGAAATAAAACAGACGGAGATGTAACCGGAAAACGTCAACACTTCCAAAAAAGGGGGGTAAAAAAAATTAATTTTTTTAAATAATAATAATAAAAAGATGTATATATAAAACGAACGAAAAGAATAAGAAAAGGACAACATCAATAAGAAATCATGCATATTTAGAAGAAATGGATGAAGATAAATTGAAAAGTAAAGAAAGAAAGAAAAGAAGGAAAAGAGAGAAAAAGAGTGGTATAAATAATCAGACAAAACGAAAGTAACGAAATAAGGGGTCGACAGTATAACGAAATCAAAACAAAAGGTCGAATCCAAAATCAAAACAAAAATTGACCAACTATAGTAAAAACGAAAGGAAACGAGTGGTCTAGTTAGAGAAGATGAAAGAATTAAAGAAAAAGCTGACAAAACCAAAACCAATACACACATATGTTCACATGTGTATATTTCAAGTTTATCCTTTAAATATCTGTCTTAAAAGAAGAAAACACTAACGTCATTTTGACAAAGGTGATTCACGCTATTTTGGTGTTTAATACCTATAACATACCTTTCTCAGAAAGAAGAATTTATCTTGACATTTCACTTTAACACGAAACAAATAAAGGTTCCATCAGTAGATGATAATAAATTATATTTAAGGAACGTTACGACCATTTTATTTTGGGTTTTGTCATTTGATTGTTGAGTCAAGATTCTGGGATATCATTGACAGGACTGTCTCCACTTGACATACTCGAGTCTTCTGTTTCCAGATTTTGGTTGATACCAACTCTTCCTTACTCCTTATACATCGTCTCTACTATTAGAGGTTTCAGTCGTGACTACTTCTTTCTAAACTAGTCTTTCCCCCTTGAGGACCACTCCTTTCTCTAAACTGAACACAGACATGAACTCAGTGACCCAGCCCTTCTAGGGAACTCTTCCCTTACCGTTGTGTGAGATCATAAGAACGGACTTCTTAAGGTACCTGTCTCCTCGGACCACCCGATGTCAGGTATCTTAGTGTTTCTTGACCTGAACTGACTCACTGACCGTGAAAGGTTAAAGTGTAAGACACGGACTCATGTCACCCATGTCGACCTGTAAGATATTCCTCCTTCCCTTTATTTACGCCTCCGACGTGATTGAATAAAGGGAAATCCCAGATCACTACACCTATATTATTACGAAGAGACTGTAGAAAAATATAGTACTTGTGGTTAGTTCATTCATCTAAAATTTTCCCTTTCAATCTACAGGGACAATGATCTTCAATCTACGAAGGTCTGTAGTGAAAATCTGTAAAAAGGGTCCACGAGTAGAACGAGGACTAGAGAGTCGACTCGACCAAGACTCACCGTCTAGGTCGAGTATCTCTTCGAACTCGTCGTATCCCTACATTCCTTCACGTCATCAAGGTACAGACCGGGTCACTTATGGTGTCTCCTCTCGGACGGTCGACAGTGTAGTAGTTCGAGGACTCGTATCTGTCCGGATTCCTTACTCTTAAATAACTATGCTAGTACGTCTTTATGATGTCACTATGGGACTTACTTTACTTTTATTATCCTGAGTTCTCGGGAACCGGAAACAAGAACAATTATCTTCCCTAAAAGATGGAGAACTTTTTACTCCCTAGGACTGACTGGAGTCGTTCAACGTTAACTTTGAATTGTCTTACCCTTCCTCAACGCCCATCTAAAATCAGATCTCTTTGTTTATCAGGGAGGTTCCTTGTTTGGTTCGGAAAGAGAAGAAGGTTTGGGCGAAAAGGATTCTGAAGGGGAGGGACTCTGACGAGAAGTCAGTCGTGAGAGTCGTCCTTCGGACGTCCGATCCGGTAATGGGGGAAATTTGTCGAAGGTCTGTAGATTAATTTGAGTGAATTCGTCTAAAGTAAAAAAAGAAGAGACAGAGAGTCTGAGACGGGAGATCTTTGGTCGGCCGATCGGAGTGTAGGATTACCTCTTCAACACTAAGGAGCCTCTTCCCACTTCTGTCCGGGACCCGTCCTCACAAGTCCTAGGTGAGTGAAGTGGTCCCCGGACTGGAGATGATACTACTAGGCTTCATCTTCTACTCCCCTTTACTTTCAATGTAAGGTCCCCCACCCCAAACCTGTCCTTTCCTCTTCTCTTTAATATCTGGTTATTCTCCATAGGTGTATCTCGAAAACCCTTCACTGTTCCGAAAACACGGACTCAAACGACTCAGTCACTCCGACTCGTGACTTCTTAACTACGAAAACTTGACACCACAACCCCTTCTGAGAACTCTCAGGGAACCTGACGTTCCTCTAGGTTGGTCAGGTAAGACTTCCTCTAGTTGGGACCCTAAAGAAACCTTCGTTACTACGATTTCGACTTTGAGGTCATGAACCCGGTGGAGTACACTTCTCAACTGAGTAACCTTTTCTGAAACTACGACCCTCCCTAACCTCCGTCCTCTTCTTCCCCGACTGTCTCCTACTCTACCGACCTACCGTAGTGACTGAGCTACCTGCGTTCGGACTCACTTGAGGCCCTCGACCACTGCCCGTCCCTCCGGACCGCACGACGCTAAGTACCCCAACGTCTCTCAGTCTGTGCTGACTCGCTGACTTGACTTGACCTGAGTCGAGAAGAGGACCTTTGACGACAGTACAAAGAAGTTTGATTGGGTAGGAAACCTTTTGATCCGAAGGACTCGTTACATTAAAGTGTCTGGGTGGAACGGAGTAAAGGAATGTTTACACGATAGTTCTCCTCCCTCATTTCATAGGAGAAAAGGGGTCACTCCTGGGTGTGACTCCCGAGGGAACTCCGTCGTTGTGACCGTCCGAGAGGGGACCGGACACAGGTGGTCGACTTCATTCACTTACACCGGTCAGACAGGATAATCCAGCACAATCTCCTTTGCCGGGTTGTTTAGACTTTAGTGCCTCCACCAGTCAGTCTCCCCACTAGTGTCTCACCCTCAAGTGACTACGACTGAAAGTCTTCAACCCACGTTATATCGGTTTTACTGTGAAAAGTATATCTGATTCTTCTACTTTCACATACTTCATAGTAAACAACGTGTTACAGTAGATTATGATACATTGTATCTTAAGGATATTAAAATTGTACTATTTTTACTTAATTTTTTTAGTCACTCTACCAATTAAAATACACAATTGAACTGACCAGTGACCCACTGGTCTAATCCGTAAGAAAAACCCACACAGACACACCCACAACAGAGGTCTACTCTAATCTTAACCTACACAAGAACCATTTCATCAAATGTAGTAGGTTAGACAACTCCCGGACGTTTCTTGTTTCTAGAAGGGACATCGAGTCTACCATTTCTTAGACGGATGTTTCGTCCTGTGGACCCAAACTAGGGACCCAGTCCTTCTAGTAGACCTCTTCCCTTACCGTTAGGTGAGGTCATAAGAACGGACCTCTTAGGGTACCTGTCTCCTCGGACCGCCCGATATCAAGCACTCCAGCGTTTCTCCACCTGTGCTGACTCGCTGATTGTGACGATGACGTTTCTTGTTTTTAAAACACACTCTATTACAAATTAAGAGTAAAAGAGTGTACATTGACAGGACAAAAGACTCGTTGTTAATGACTTCTCCAAGGTCCTGTGGATGAAACAGGAAAGAGACTCTTCTCTCATAGACTGACCTTCGATGAATAGTTACAATATATGGAAGTCGTCTCCCGAAATAAAGACCCCGGTCCTCGGTGATGATCTTTCACTTACGGGGAGTCCCACGTCTAGAAAAGAAAAATTTATGTTTTTAAGTCCAGAAGTAAGAGAAAATTGATCAACGAAGTAGGACTTGACTTTCTAACCCGAGGGTCATTCACTTTTCAATGGTTACTGGGACCTCTCACTAAACAGTTATTAAGTTCTCATATCTAAAAAGGATCACATAGTCTCGTAGTGAGTAACATCGTTACCCTACTTTCCTTCCGTTTCCTATTTAAATTTTCTGGTCAAAGGGGGACAAAGGTTCCTACTCAAAATTCTACACCTACACACGTATGTGTGGTCTCTCCGTCTTTGACTTTTTTTTTTTTTTAAGAGTAATCTTAGGGAACACTTAAGTTTCTGACAGGTTTCAATTTCTTCGACCCTTAAACCCCCTTGATCGTCTTTACTCTCGTCCATATGAACTAGGTGAAACCGTAAACAAAAATTTGAAGTTGAGGTAACCTCCGACTTAACCCTAATTTTTAAACTTTTCTGAACCCCTAGGGTGGTTTGGGACTTACTTGTAGGGGACGTCTTTATTAAGGGGAGAATAGAGTGATTTCCTTCTATTGTGAAAAAAGAAGTAAGGACTGTCGAATACAGAGTGACATTTTGATTTCAACTGGTCCCGTGTGTTTTGTGGATGGATGCGGTAACAATTCTATAAGATGTTAATGTGAAGACTCAGGATTACATAGTGCTATTTGCTTTCGAAACATTTCGACCCCTTTCCCTTTCACTTTCAACAAGTCAACGCAGGTTGAGACATTGGGGTACCTGATATATCAGGTACCTTAAGAGATCCGGTCTTATGACCTCACCCATCGGAAAGGGAAGAAGTCCCCTAGAAGGGTTGGGTCCCTAGTTTAGGTCCAGAGGGTGTAACGTCCGCCCTAAAAATAGTCGACTCGGTGGTCCCTTTGTTTCGACCCCTTTGTCTCGGGTTTAATTTTAGGTTAAAGTTCCTTTTTCCTAATCACGTCTTGAAATTTTTTTTTATTTCGTCGATGTGTATTTGTAAAATGGTAATCCGTTTTAAATTTCGTTTACAGTAAGAAATTAATTAAATAACATAAAGAATTTTGACCTCCCCGTTATTACAACTTTTATTTCGTCGTACATAAGACTTTTACTAAATAAAGTCAATGTCACTCTCCCTTAGTCTTACTTATATACTGTGCAAAATGACGATGAAAACAGGATCCTCAATGTCTTGAATAATGTTTCTAAAATACTAAAGTACAAGTGTTATCATTAATACATTTAAGACATATTAGAAAAACATTCACTCCTTGACCTAGGGTATATTAAATCAAACGAAATATTTTCGGACTTACATCGTTGTGGTTTTAGTATTATTTTAAAATTGACACTAGTGTGTGTGTATACATACACGAAAAGATACTGTCTTTTCGATCTCACCAGAATTGTCGTTGTTTCTCCATGGATCCTATACTTTTAAATCTATAATCATCTTTCTTGGGAACACAGGGACTTCTGGGTTTAGACAACTTACTCTGTGACTCTATTTTCAATATAAAAAGTAATTAATTATCTATTTCATAAATAATAATTCAACTCTGTGAATCCACGAAAGATACACTATCGTAAATAGAAGACTGTTACTAGAATACATACCACGTCGAAAAATTTAGTTCTAATGAAATTCTTTTATTTCTGTCTAAAATCCCTACAATAAGATCCAATACGACGATTATTATACTTCTCTTTCCTCAACTTGAGTTCTGTGAGACCTGTGTTTTGAATGTGAGAATCATGTATACTCTATACTATAACAGATGAATTAAAGAACTACTTATTCTTTGTACTATCAATTTGTCACTGTGACGAATTCTACGTAGACAAATACTTACTGAGGATGCTGTCCAGGAGTTATTATACGTTGTCAATAACTCTTCGAAAAGAAGGAGTAGAATCAGTCACCGTCTCCTTTACTCTAACACTTTTAAACAGTCTTCACGACGGAACTATGATCAGAAAGAAATACCCCTTAGTCAGTAAAAGGGAACCACCTCCTTTTTACCATTTAAGTCTAAAAGAGGATTACGTTTGTGCTATAACACCTTTTATACTGTGTTACGTTTGACATTTGGGATAACTACTTACTTCCTGTAAGATTACCTTCTTTCCCCTCCGTCATTCCTTTTTTCCATTCTTACCACGTCTATTCGAGTCTACACAATCTAGGTGAGTATCATTCTCCGTGATGTCTCTCGACCTACACTCTTCCAAGTTTTCGAACCGCTCGTGTCTAAGTACCCCTGAAATGTCCAGTATCCTAACTTTATGCCTTTACACAAAACTCCTTTCCTTGTACTTCTCTTAAATATTTACTCTTTAGGTACCAAACACTGTAACTCTTTATTCTCACACGGTCGTGATATCAGATCCTTTTAGGGTTATGCTACTCCTCCTTGTGAGTCCCTCTCCCAATTCTAGTACCCTATACTCCTCCTTCTGAGTAGTTTTCGTAATATATGTCTTAGTATCGAATTGGGATACTGGGTCATCGGTAAAGATCCAACCATACAGCTCATTTGTAAAACTACTAAAGGTAGTCGAAAAAGTGGTATGTGCGGGTCCTAGGTCCGTGCAAAAAGACTGTGCAGATGGAGGGTCATTACAGAGGGACTACACTATTGACCCCTAGGGTCCTGTGGTGTTAGCATTAGTTGAAGAAGGGTTGTAGCTAATAAAGAAACCAGAAACATGTGTATATAGTGAACAAAAGCTAGTCGTCTTTACCGTTATAAAGCTAATGGGCAACATACTGAGTGCCAGTGCAGTTGACAACTTTTTACTCTCCCAATACACTCCCGGCACTACATCAAAATAAAGTCTGTAAAACTTTTGATATAACTCTTATTGAAATCACCTTTCTATTATGTAAACATATATAACCCTCCCTTTTACCTACAATTTTGTACTCCAGATGATCTGTTACTTTTAAAGCTTTTCTACTACTCTTTCCCACCAAACTACTTTTACAGGAATGGGGTCATCGCAACGTATAGAGAGTCGGGACTTTACAATTTTTAGGTGTTATAATTTATATTCGTTTTCTAAGTCAGGATATTAGATAAAAGAAAGTTTAATCCCCTTCCCGAGACCACTCCATCGCTTGACCACTTTCTATCCTATTTTGGTGTAGAGAACAGTGAGTGGTATTTTACTGGTGTAGTATTCGTGTATCATAGACCCAAAACAACAGAGATAGGTGTAGTTCTTTGACCTCGGAGGAGAGGTAAAAGGGAGGTAGTGTCTTTTGGGTTTCTGTGGGTGAACCCATCGTGAGGAGTGGTGATTTGAGAGCGTCATACAGAGAGTCTAGTCCTCGAGCTTTGTGTCAAGAGACAAGGAACCCTTAGCCCAAACCGAAGAAGTCTCAGTTTCAGAATGAGGATCCCTACTGTTTTTAACTACAGGTGTAGAGAGTGATAGATAGGGAGATTTTGGTGTCTGAGTTTTAAAAGTGGGGTAACTACGTGAACTTGTCAGAAGGGACGTCTGGAACCCCTCCATCTCTTACCTACGTACTTGAACCTCTGTCTTCTTAACGACGAATACAGGTAGAAAAGTCAATGGAAGACACACTGAACCCTACCAGAACTGGAGAGTCTTTCTGTCAGAGAAAGAAGATATTACTTCAGTAACTGGAGAGGGAGAGATAAAGGATCTTTAGTATACTTTAATACCCTATGGGTCCACCCTTGTCACCATTTCTTGGGAGGACGGTTACGTCCTCTGTATTCTCTGGACCCAAACTAGAGACCCAGTCCTTCTAGGGGACCTCTTCCCGTACCGTTGGGTGAGGTCATAAGAACGGACCTCTTAGGGTACCTGTCTCCTCGGACCACCCGATGTCGGGTACCCCAAAGTTTCTAAACCTGTGCTGACTTCACCGAATCGTACGTGTGTGTATCCTTTAACATACTTTCTCACTTAAATTGTTCTATTTATAAACCATAGAGTTTTTTTAGTCAAACACCTTTTCAGTGATGCATCTATACATAAAGGTTCTTTTACAGTCTTTCAACTCCACTGTCCTAGACCGAGGACCCACAAGATCTATTTAGTTCTTACTCTTATGACAGATCTTAGGGGTTTAGAAGTTTCCGACAAAGAACTATTCCTCTTATACGACTCTAAAGTCCAAGAGGTCTCTGTTTATTGGAACTTCTTTTTCGGTAATACTTATGATTTGATTATCACTGGACTAAAAGTGCACAAACATTTGTCGAACTCCGATAGTACATCCTCACGTTTAAGTCTGTGTTTCCACGACTGAAGGTTAAGATCGAATTCCGGGTGTACACGAAAACCTTTAGATTTGTCTTTCTATATGTTCCTGGACAAGATTGTATGGGTCCCTTCTTTAAGTTTATATTTCTTCAACAAAGATCAAGACCCATGAATCGTCTATTTCTTCTGAGTTTGGAGGGGACTCTTCGTATTGATTTATACCCTTGGACTCAACGTATCACTGTATCACACTTACTTTATAAACACCTCAGACTGTCACGTTAAGGAATTGGATTATAATGATAAGTGGGATTGAGACGTTGAAAGGTGTTCGTTTTAAGGGATGACATCTTAGAAAAAGTGAGAGTCATAAATATCTTGCTAGATCGGTACTAAACACTTATTTTTAAATTCCATTTAGATATGGGGTAAAAAAGTCGGGACTTGTAACAAAATAAGATTGACCAGTGGTCGATACAGATCCCAAAAAGAAAGTAAAAGTGTCGTACTTACCTGGTAGAGACCAGACAGTGTGTATGGAAAAGTTCTACAGTAAATGTAGGATCACTCTTTTCTCTTTTGTACTCAGTTCTTCGTATCCAAGGGGGTGTATGTTTCGAATAAGTGTAGGGGTAGTTGGGGACCAAAACCCTTATCTCTACTAGAGTTATATTCTCGGTTTTTCATTTCTGTTTTCACTCCGGGGTATTAAGGTCCTCTAAGTACACTACAACAGTCCAAAGGTTTTTACATTTTTTCGAAGTTGGGAACACCTTCATACTCCGAAGATCACAGACCTCTACTCTGTATAAATACCGTTTTTGTTCTCTAGACATTAAGACCAAGGGGTACTCCACTAGACTTATTAAGTAACAAGAAAGTAAATAAGTTGACCTGACACTTCACTGTGATAACATGTCGTTCGTAATTTGGTTCGAAACCTCTTAGTCTTTACTTTAGTATTAGAATTATAAGGTTCGATGTATCTACCGAAAACAACTCTCATGTTCGTTTGTATATATAGTTATATTCGAAAAGTCCTTTTTAGACTTTTTGAAATGAGAAAAGAGTAAAATATTAGACAGAAAATCACTAGAGAAGATAAGGGATTTCAGTCGTAGACATATACACGTCAACTAAAGGTTGAGAAAGAAAAAGTGAGTTGAAACAGAGAATATAATTAAATAAGTCATCATTTATTCGATGTCTTTAGTTATTACATCCTACAGATTATACATTGAATAATAAGTGGTTGGTTTAACAGAAGAGAGAACATGGGGTAAAAGTATTACGATAGTTATATGTGAATGACAAGTTCATGAACACGTAAATAGACGTTAAATCAGAGACGACTCAGACAAGTCAGGTCCAGGAATTGTCAAAAATCGGTAGATTAACAGAATTAGTAGTGAAAATGACAAAATAAACAAACTTGTCCTTAGACGGTGAAATAAACTAGAGAAAATGATTTCTAAATAAAGGTACAGTGGTTTTTGATCTTATCGACTCAAAGGTTTTTTTTTTTTTGTGGAAACATAATCACGAGAAAACACATATACTGTTTCTTTAGTTTATTTTGATGTTATTCATCTCTTTCTTATTCCTTAATCCCACCGTCAACGTTGAAATTAGTATCAAATTAAGACTTCGAGTTTGTAATAAGAGTCTTAGACCAGACACAGAAAGAAATTAAGATAAATAAGTTGGGGATTTCTGAATAAAAGGGCCAAATACTTCCTTTGTGTTTGGAGGACTATATTTGAGATCTTCTTTTCTCTCAAAAAAGAGGGTCAATATTGTTACGAACTTACGTCAATGGGTGTAATTTCTCTTTTATAAAAACACAACAACGACCTTCCATTACTTTGTCAAATCCAATCATAGTCAGACTTCATCTAGTATAGTCCGTCCTTTGTATAACATATATAATGTGGTTGGTAATCCTTTTTTTGACTTTTTTATGTCAGTCTGGATTTTAAAATATGATCTTTATATACAAATTCTGTTTTGTTTGATCGATTTCTCTTACTTTTCTTACTTTGAATGTTATAGGTATATCATTATCTTTCGTTTACCGTTTTCTCGTTTAAATTTATATTCGTATAATCATTAACGAAATTTAAAGTGCATAATTACGTCGTTAACTTTAGTCTCTAACAGTTGGACATATTTTTCGTTTTAAGTGGATAACGATAAATGTACTCTGTGTCAGTTCCGTGTTTTTCCCGTTTACATTTTCCTATCTTTTTATATATGGTACGTTCGTCATCATTTTTTTTCCAGTTTATAAATACGATTATAATTTGTTTTATATGAAATTCTACATAATACTTTTCTGTACTCCCACTAAAATATTAATATTTTCTAAGTCAAATAGTTTTTTTATGTTGTCAATATTTACACATACACGGATTGTCGTCTCGAAGTTTTATGAGTTTCGTTTTGGTTTTCCTTTTTGTGTGTTAAGTTATTATTGTCAACGTCTACAATTATTGAGTGAGAGTAATTACTTTCTTGTCGAATATACCTTTGTAAGTTTAAATGTCTTCTGTACTTGTTACGATGGTTGGTTGATCTGGATTGACTACAGACGTCGGGTAAAATGGGATATTTACTCTTTGTGTATTAGAAAATTTTAAGTATCATTTTAAAAAAGATCTATATGTTAAAAAATCCGGTATTTTTCATTGTTATTTGTGCTTTCAAATTTTATGATTTCTACACACAAGAAACTAAAACCGTTCTAATTTAAACTTTAGGAGTCTCTTCACTTTGAGTCTTTAGTGGTTCGTAAAAGAGTAAATGTTGTGTGAAATTTTATGGGATCCAAATTGTGTCTTAGTTTTAAAATTTTTCTTTTAATTTTTTTTTTTGACTTTTCCTTTAAACTCTTATTCAGTTTGACTTTCTTTTGTTTGTAATTTATTAGTTTTACATACTTTATGTTAATTAATTAATTTACGTCAAACGGTAATTTGTGATATAGTTTTCTCGAACAGAGTTTAGTCACCAGATTTAAAAGTGAAGTTCTTTCCTTATCATTTAACTTAGTCGTCGAGGGGGACGTGTGTACACGTGTTTATATATGTGTGTATGTTTATTTTTTTTTGTTATATACCCGGGTTCTTTGATAAAGATCCTCTAACCAGAGTTCTACCACCTCATCTTCCTACACATGAGTGGGGTAAGAACTCTCTGGTAGGCTTAGTGTTGGTGACTTGTCGGTAACTATTTTTTTATAGGACCTTGGATGGTCTTTTCTATGAGATGTAAGTTTCTGTTTTCTCTTTTGTCACTCTGCCCTCCTCCCCACGATAACGTTGCTTTAGTTTAGACTATGTGTTGTCCACTCGTTTGATGTTTGACCCCCTTTTTTTTTTTTTTTTGATGTCTTCAATCGGATGTCCTCTCTTTTAAGACTCGGGTTCAGTCCGAAGGGTCGGAACCCCAGGTCGTTACCTCCTCAGTGGTCTCTTAGACTGAAACTTTCGGTTTCCTCAGAGTAGTGTCTTTAAGGTGTCCTGACTCCCTTGGCCTTTAAGGTGAGAACCTCACATGCATGTTCCAGAACATACGTGGTCCTGATTTCCCTCTTTTCGTCACTGGGGTATTCTCTAACCCACTCCAGATGAACGATCCGGAGGACGTCTTCGTGCCCTACCGAAAAGTAACACCGTTTCTGTGACCGTGAGTAACCTCACTCGAGAGGACCCCCGGTGGTAATAGGGATCGGGACTAGTGTTCTCCCTACTCTGAGTCAAGGTGTGTGTGGTCAGAGAGGGTATTCTTTCGAACGTGTTTCGTGAATCTATTGAAGTAGGTGGTCTTCTGTCTGTCGTTTTCGTTCTGATGTTAGGTAGTCGGATATCTTACCTTTGTTGTTAGTCTCCATCAATCTTTTTGTTTTTCATTTTGTTGTCTTCTTATACAGGGTCTACTTCCTTGTTCTCTTTTGGCTTCTCTTTCTCGATACACTGTACCTCTATCCGTTGGAGATCTTTTTCTTAAACCTTATTACTATCGTGTCTACTAGGTCCTAGAACCTTTTCCTTACCTCCGTTCCTACTTCCACGTTCTTTACAAGTTGTTTCTAGATCTTCTTGATTTTTTGTTTGTTCCCACTTATTATGTCATAGACTTTACTGTCGATATGATTTTCCTTAGTTATCGTCTTATTGACTCCGTCTTCTAACTTATTCGTTGGACCTTCTGTCCCACCACCTTTAGTGACGACGTCTTGTCTTATTTCTTTTTGTCGTTGTTGTTTTTTACTGATAACCCCGTTGTAATTTACGTGTCTACTGAAAACCCCGTTGTAATTTACGTGTTTACAAACGAAAAATTCCCAGGGTCTATCTCTTCTCTTTTTATTTCCTAAACTCTTTTATAAACTTCTCTATTAACGATTTTTCAAGGGATTGTACCCTTTCCTTTGACGGTGGGTTCAGGTCCTTCGTCTCTCAGGGTCCGTCCTATTTGTGTTTCTCCTTGTACGGTTCCGTGTATCATTAGTTTCACTGTTTTTAATTTTCGTTCTTTTTTATAATTTTCGTTGTTATCTTTTTACTGTTTATCGTATACTCCGTTAAGGGTATTACAATAGTTGACTCAAAAGTTGTCTTTGAGACGTCCGATCATCCTTCATCGTATTATATAAACGTTGGTTTTTGTGAGATGGGTCGTTCCTAGAGTAAGTCTAAACGGTCTCTATATTTCTCGAAGTGTCTTTTCGTCTTCGATTCCCTTAAATCGTAGTGGTCTGGTCGAAACGTTGTTTACGATTTCCTTGAACAGATCCGTCCGTTCTCTAGTCGTTAGACTTTTCAGAACATTCATATATATGACGACATACTTTTACAGAGATGTTGTCGTTTACGGTTTTGATATTATCTACACATGTGTTTTTTCTTTTTCGTTCGGTTTGTGTGATTTCACAAGTAGTTCGGTGTCTTCTTCTCTTATTCTCTCTTTCCCTTCTTTTTTCTGGATGTTTTTGTTTTGGTTAATTCTTTTACCGGTACCCTTGAACGTATAGTTATTAATGGAATTTACATTTACCTAATTTGAGAGGTTTGTTTTCCTTATTGGACCGACTTACCTATGTTTTTTTCTGGGTATACATACGACAGATGTTCTTTGAGTGAAATTTAGATCCCTGTGTATGTCTAACTTTTGCTCCCCTACCTTTTTCTAACAACAACTATAAGTCAACGATTTACTACAGACTGAGAAACCCTGGGGTACCTGATGTCGTGTGGTTCGAGGAAACAGGAGGTGTTACAGGGTCTCAAACGAGTTTAAGTACAGGTGGTTCAGTTCCTACAATGGATTGTTAGAGTAGGAGACGGTGAGGGGAAGAGTAAAACGGAAGTTAGAAAGGGTCGTAGCCCCAGAAAGGGTTACTCAACCGAGAAACATAGTTCACCGGTTTTATAACCTCGAAGTCGTAGTCAGAAAGGTTACTTATAAGTCCCAACTAAAGGATATACTGACTGACCAAACTAGAGGAACGTCAGGCTCCCTGAGAGTTCTCAGAAGAGGTCGTGGTGTTAAGTTTTCGTAGTTAAGGAGTCGTGAGTCAGAAGAAATACCGGGTTGAGAGCGTAAACATGTACTGATGACGTTCCTCTAGGTTGGTCAGGTAAGATTTCCTCTAGTCGGGACCCTAAAGAAACCTTCCTTACTACGATTTCGACTTTGAGGTCATGAAACCGGTGGAGTACTCTTTTCAACTGAGTAACCTTTTTTGAGACTACGACCCTCCCTAACCCCCGTCCTCCTCTTCATCTGCTGGCTCCTACTCTACCGACCTACTGTAGTGCCTGAACTACCTACACTCAGACTCACTTGAGGCCCTCTACCTACTTGTCCCTCCAGACCGCACAACGCTAAGTACCCCAGTGTTTCTCAGCCTGCGCTGACTCGCTGACTTGACTTGACTTGACTTGACCTTTTTGGTATCGAAACTGGAATACCTGAAAACAACCGTTTCACTACAGAGACAAAAAATTATGTGACGGACTCAAACAGTATCGAAAGAAAGGTTCCTTATGCATAGAAAATTAAAGTACTGACGTCAGTGACAGGTGTTACTAAAACCTCGGGTACTTTTACGTTAGACAATAACGAAGGTAAAAAAGACGAAAATAAACGGTACTTCACTACTACTCCACCGACACTACTAGAATCAAAAAACTTACAACTCAAAGTTCGGTTGAAAAAGTGAGAGGAGAAAGTGGAAGTAGTTCTCCTAGAAATCAAGGGGAAGTGAAAGACGAAATCTCACCATAGTAGACGTTTAGACTCTAACAACTATAAAGAGAGACGTTAGAACTAAAATCGAACACTCACTATGTCTGGTCGTAAAACGTACTACATGAGACGTACATTCAACTTATTCGTCCCACTATTATATGTCGGAACTACATGAGGCAAGGGTAAAAACTTGGTCAGACAAAAAGGTACGGACCGGGATTGATAACGAAGAACTGAACGTATGTCCAAAGAGTCCTCCATCCATTCCACCAGACCATAAGGTATATTAATTTCTAAAAAAGTTTCAAACAACACTAGGTGTCTCGGTTTCCGAAATCGTGTCAGTTACTTCGTCTTCATTTACAAAAAGACCTTAAGGTAGTAAAAGAGATATTAGGTTACTTACAACCTTTAAACTAAAGACCAAGGAGACGGAAAAGATTTGGGTCGATGATATAGACCTTGGAGAGTCAAACACCTTTTTCCATAAGGTACCTTCACCTTTAATTTTTTTTTTTTTGTTTCCGACATCATCATTATGAGTACAATCTGTTTTATCTTCAATTTTATTTATAACAATATTCTCTACATACTTCTGTGATGTATTACTAGTTCCCTAGTTAGGTTCTTCAACTATAATGTTAAAAATTTTATATAACTGGGTTGTATCCTTGTAGAGTTATATATTCCGTTTATGATTATCGGTTTTTCCCTCTTTGACTGTTAATTGTGTTATTGTAGTCCCCTGAAATTGTGGGGAGAAAGTAGTTACCTGTCTAGTAAGTCCGTCTTTTAGTTGTGCCTTTGTGTCCAAAATTTAGTGTGTAATCCGGTCTACCTGAATTAACTATAAATATCTCGTAAGATAGGTTTTGTCGTTTTATGTGGAAGAAGAGTTCACGTGTACTTTGTAAGGAGTCCTAACTAGTGTATGACACGGTGTTTCACTCGGAGTCATTTAAGTTCTTTTAACTTTAGTATAGTTCGTAGAAAAGGTTGGTGTTACGATACTCTAATCTTTATTTGATATTCCTCCGTTTTTTTATGTTATAACATTTCATTAATCGGAGGTTGATTTTATTTATTTAAATATAAAATTTTTTTTGATATTCTTTTTTTTACGTTTTTTTTTACAGACACCTCCAATTCGTTATACGATGATTTGTTGGTTACCCTGGTGACTTCTTTAGTTTCTCCTTTATTTTTTCATGGGTCTCTGATTACTTTTATTTTCGTGTTATTACTAGGTTTTGGATGTCCTAAGTCGTTTTCTTCAAGATTCTTTCTTCAAATATCGTTAAGTTAGCATGTAGTTCTTTGTTCTTTTAAGAGTTTACATGTTGTATTGGACTACGAATTTCTTTGATCTCTTTCTTCTTGTTTGTTTTGGAGTTCAATCATTTTCCTTTCTTTAGCATTTCCAGTCTCGTCTTTATTTACTTCATCTCCGTTTCTTTTGTTATTGTTTCTAGTTATTTTGATTTTCGACCAAGAAACTTTTCTATTTGTTTTAACTATTTGGAAATCGGTCTGTGTAGTTCTTTTTTTCCCTTTCCTAAGTTTATTTATTTTAATCTTTATTTTTTTCTTCAATGTTGACTTTCACTTTCACTTCAGTGAGTCAACACAGGCTGAGAAACCCTGGGGTGCCTCACATCGGATGGTGCGAGGAGGCAGGTACCCTAAAAGGTCCGTTCTCATGACTTCACTCTACAGTAAAGGAAGAGGTCTCCTAGAAGGGTTAGGTCCTTAACTTGGACCCAGAGGGTGTAACATCCGTCTGCGAAATGGCAGACTCGGTGGTTCCTTCAATGTTGACTATGGCATCTTTATGTTTCTTAGTATTCTCTAATGATGTCCTTGACGTACGGTTGTCTTACCTGGTGGAGTTTCTTCACCTACTTAAGAATCTTTCTATAGAGGGTTCCGAATTGGTCTTTCTTTATCTTTTCTACTCGTCTGGTCAGTGTTCATAACTTTAACTTCGACGCTGACTTTTTTGGGTTACGTGTCTTCAGGTCCTGGCCTACACGAGTGTACACTTAAGATAGTACCCCTTTTCAGTAGTTGTTAAGAAGACTTCGACAAGGTTTTTAACGTCTCCTTCCCTTTGGTGGTTTGACCCTTTTGACCTGTTGATGTACATTTTTACTTTAATTTTGTGAAGAATTGTGGTGTGTGTGTTTTTTTTGAGTTTTACATGATTCCTACACGTATACTCTACTTTGTGATATTTTGTGAATCTCCTTTTGCAGCCGTCTTGTGAGAGACCGTTTTTAGTGTCGTTATACAAAAAACCTAGATAGAGGGTCTCATGACCTTTATTTTCGTTTTTATTTGTTTACCCTGACTTAGTTTAAGTTATCAAAATTTATCTTACTTTTCTGTTCGATGTCTAACCTTCTTTTATAAACGTTTACTACACTTAATATACCCTAAACAGAGGTACACCGAATTATAGTAGTTCTGTTTATTGGTTTAGTTTTTTGTCCGTCTTCTGGATTTATCTGTAAAGAGGTTTCTTCTGTATGTCTATCGGTTCTCCATAAACTTTTCTACAAGTTGTAGTGATTAATAATCTCTTTACGTTTAGTTTTAATAATCTCTTTGCGTTTAGTGGAGTGTGGTCAACCTTGCCGGTCATAGATTTTTGGGTGTTTGTTATTTACAACCTCTGACTCACCTCTCTTCCCTTGGGAAGACGTGTCAACTACCCTTACATTTATCCACTTCGGTTATTTCCAAGGAATTCTTTGACTTTTATCTCGATGGTATACTAGGTTCCGTTGGGTGAGGTCATGAGAACGGACCTTTTAGGGTATCTGCCTCCTCGGACCATCCGACGTCAGGTACCCCAGCGATGCTCAGCCTGTATTGACTTACTGAAGTGAAAGTAATAAGTGAAAGTACGTGACCTCTTCTTTTACCGTTGGGTGAGGTCATAAGAACGGACCTCTTAGGGTCCCTGTCCCCCCGGAACACCCGACGTCAGAGACCCCAGTGTGTCGTCGTAATAGGACGTTCCGGTGAGGATCCATATACGGACCTCTTTTTGTAATAGACTTTCCTATGTATGGGGTTGTAAGTGACGTCACGATAAATGTTATCAGTTCTGTACCATTGTTGAATTTACAGGTAATTGGTTCCTTACTTATTTCTACACTATGTATACACGTTACGTTACAATCGGTAATTTTTCTTACTTTGTTCCGATAAACGTCGTTGTACCTACCTTCATCTCTACCAGTATGACTCACTTCAGTCTGTATATTATATCACATATAATATCCATAGTAAATGTACTTCTTAGAAAAGTTTTTCTATGTTTACTTGAATAAATGTGTTGTCTTCGTCTGAGTGTCTGAATCTCTTGTTTGAATATCAAAGTTCCTCACTTCCTGCGGCCCCCTCACTGTCGTGGTCTTCCTCGTGGCGTTGAACTTTCGTTACCTGTGAAACGAAGTAAAGAGAACACAGAGTCTACGAGCCCGAAGAAGGGTTGAGAATGGACGTCGTAGACGTAACAACTAGGGGCGTCTGCTACGAGATAAAGACTCTACTCTAAAGAGTGGTTGACCGAGACGACCCGGTCGAGTAAGAGTCGCAAACGGTACCATGTGTCTCACCGACAGAGGAGTTGGAAGTCGAAAACATCAAGGAAGCAGAGGAGTGACAGGTCCTAACGAGAGTCAAAAAGTTTGAGACGGACCTGTAAAACAGAGAGTACAGCACAAACTAAGAAGTCATTACTCTCTTTCTCTCTCTCCTTCTTTTGTTAAAAAACTTTTCGACTTAAACGAAAAAAAAAAAGGATAGTGTAAAGTTTTATTGCGGAGGTTCAGACGTAACAATTCTTGTTGGTTCTCGGTTTTTCTAAGGTCGGAAGTGTGTAGATAATTCTTAAGAGTACGAAGGGACGTAACGAAGACTGGGGGTGGTTGGTTGGAGACGGTTTTTTCACTTGTGACTCCTGTTTTGGTACCCGGTAACAGTCTACAGAAAAAGTCTTTTCAGTTTCCCATTACTTATACAGTTCTTACCTTGTACTTTAAGGAATCAGTAGGGGTGGTCTCTGAGGGAGATTTTCTTATGGAAGGAAGGTTATAGATACAAGTAAACGAAATACAGGTGAAAAGTCGTGGGTGAGAATAGTCCCTTTGTTACTTCTTTTCCTGATAAGTTTACTGAATTGACAGACCCTTGTTTATCCTTCCATCGAGGAACACTAGTCGGATTCCAGGACGGGTCTATAGACAGATTGAGGAAGTCCTTCACAGAGGAGGATGGAAGGTCCGTCGTTAGAGAAGAGACTTCAGTCTGAGGTTGAGGAGTCGAAGGACGACGAGGACGAAGTCGGAGAGGTCTCGACAGACCTCAAAAAAGACAACTCTTTTCTTAGTGTAGTGTCAGTTCGATACCTAAAAGGATTGTAGTGACATCTCCTATTTACCTCCTCTTTACTCGGACTAAAGGTTTCTCTTATACGAAATGTCCTTGACTCTTGTCGTTAATCTGAGATAACAAACTTTCTTCTGGACTCCACCCCTTCCACAAGACATTCTGACTTCTCTCTTTTCAGTAGTAGAGGAGTGGATCTCTTCTGACCAACAAATTCTTCTTTGGACTAGGACGTTGTTCCTTTATCGAATGTAAAGTTAGGTGGGCCACAGGATCAATGGAGAGGACAAGTTTCTTAATTCCTTTCGAAGAGAACCCGTACTTAGAGATACATAACCGTGTTCCATGTACCTACATATGAAGATCCGATTCTCAGACACATATCTCAATAATGAAACATTAACATTTTTACGTGTAAATACAGGAAGTCTATAGTCTTCCACTCGTATCCTTCTTTTTTTTAGTGTCCGGGGTCCAAGTACCACTAATCCATTAATTTCAGGTTACATTACCTGAAATGTCACATTTCAGGTTTCATTTCATCTGTCAAGAGTAGTTGATATTAAAAGACGGGACAAAAGAGAGGTAACACCAGAGAATGGACCATGAGGACCCGCTGGAGGAGGTACTCTTTACATCCCACTGGTGCCACGAGGACCCTGGCGAGTGTTTCGGTCGTTTACTGGAAGGGTAGGAGAAGTGTCTTCTCGTCCTCAAAGAGAGGTACCACTCGTGTCTCTACAAAGAGAACGAGGACGTCCGAGTCAAACTGGAGGGACTAGGAGACGTGATACAACCGGTCCACGGTTAATCCGGAGTCAAAGGGTCTAAGTATTAACTAAGACGTGTGTCCCGTGAAAGAGCGGGGGAAACCCGGTCAGTGTCTGAGGAACGACAAACATCATTACGTCTAAACCGTCTTTGACACCGGTGTCAGATCCGAGTCCCCGAAACAATCTTCGAGGTCCGTTTACCCCGTCCAGTGGAGGAGGACATCCAAGTGGTTAAAAAGACTTCGGTATCGTGGACGAGTGAAAGAGGATGAACAGGACTGAAGACACACAAGAGAACGAGTGTCTAACGATGTCCTAACCCTTCCTATTTTTCCTTGTCTTATTCTTTCCATCTTTTTGTACCATGATTAACAAATATTTAGTTCATGTCCGGTTCCAGTTTAATAACTTCCTGTCTTTTCTTTTGCACCTCTTTGTTCCTAGAACCAATGGTTCAGTTTTCCTGTAAAGTATTAAATTACGAAATGATAGTCGAGTCATTTAAATTACTAAGAATAATAAATTACAATGAATTGTTTTCATATCCTCTTCCGTTACCATGGGGTGAGGTGTCCTCACCCGGGTACCTGTCTCCTCGGACCATCCGACGTAAGGTATCCCAGCGATTCTTAACCTGTACTGACTCGCTGAAGTGAAAGTGAAAAATGAAAATACGTAACCTCTTTCTTTACCGTTGGGTGAAGTCACAAGAACGAACCTCTTAGGGTCCCTACCCCTTCGGACCACCCGACGGTGGATACCCCAACGTGTCTCGGTCTGTGCTGACGTCACTGAATCGTCGTCGTCGTCGGTGCTTTCATACTGGACTTCGGAAAGAATGAT
Organism: Capra ibex; assembly: GCA_006410555.1. NCBI lineage: Eukaryota > Metazoa > Chordata > Mammalia > Artiodactyla > Bovidae > Capra > Capra ibex. Next base: position 19,840,995 of record SJYO01033645.1, on the reverse strand, counting down.
TCTATGAACATACTGTGTGGTAAGTTGGACTAAAAAGAAAGGGTACGGGTTCTTCATAGAAGTCATAGCTTTCCGACTCTAGTGAATCACAGAAACCCTAAAATATAGGTGAGAAGAGAGTTATACTTTACGAAGGGGACTATAGTCATACTGAGAGAGAATACGAAACCATTTGAGAAAGGACTACAAGAAAGTAGTGTTTCTTGACGAGATTGATTTCATAAATACATATTGGTGACGGTAATTAACGACCTGTAAACGTTACTAAAGGGTATAATAATACTGTATCATATAATGTTACACAAATATGTATACTAATCTCGTTTAGGAAGTAGTCTACTCATTTATCTCGGTCACTGAATGTTTTTAGTACGTAGAAATTATGTGACATACCCAACTGGGATTATATAACTGCTGTGAGGAAGTCTCCGGACAGAAGATAGGGTGACTTAATTAGACTCTGTTTGTCTTCAATGAAGTACCTGAGTTAATAAGTCTCGTTACACTTCCCCACACACCTTTACTTCTTTAGGTTTGGTCGACCTATCAAGATGTTTCAGAACTCACACATGTATAACTAAAGGGAAACCGGGTCTTTATAAGAATCCTCGTAACTATCCTCAGATTTTCTTCATACACATACTACCACTCCTCCTTCAATCATATTTGTCTGAGTATCTTATTGTCTTCAGTCTATATATTTTTGTATATTTGTATCTACTTTACTTACAGTCAGAACTCTTCTTTTTAGAGTTTTATAATCCAGTATAATAAGTTGATTAATAACAACTACTTCTTAATACACGACCGTAGACCTAATTATAGGTATGTGTCATTCTACTCAAGTTTTTCTATTAAATCTTGTGACATTTGAACTATAAGTGGACCTTTCATCATCATTTATTTTTAAGTCAGAATATATATGTTTTCTAGTATATATTTCTATGGTGATATCTCTGTATATACAAGTAGTCTCTAGTTTATTATCCCCAATTTTTTTTCCCCCAATAGGTTCTTAAAGTTGAACTTTTGTATTCCCGACTTGAGTTCCTTCTACTTCCTTTGTACCTTCCTTTCCCTCATATTTGTAAAATCCACATCCTTTACTGGACAAGGAACTTCTGTGTTGGAGCATATATCCAAAGTTTTCCGGTCACACTGTCCTCGTGTCTTTTCACGGTCCGGGAACTATAGTGTTCTCCGACGTCACTGTAATTAATACTATGAAGGATCTTAAACATTGTAAACATCTGGGTGGAGGCTTTCAGTCCTCTTCAATAGTTACAAAAGGGTAGTCTCTTCTCATCCCCGTACTGGTCCACCCTGGAACCCGACACTTCACGACCTACCTAGGTCACACCGTAACCCTTCTAGTCCATCCTACGTCGACGAGTCCTCTCTCTACTACTATCAAACTCTCGTCCCACTACTCCCCTTACGTCCCGTCGTATACTCTCACTCTCTATTTTTCCGTCCTACGACAAGATCTAATCTATACATCATTGTTGCCAATTGCAGTCCAGACCCGAGAAAGAAGGATATTTCTATTATGACCGATATTAAGAGGATTCAGACACACTCACACATACACACAACAAAAGACCCTTTGGATAACCTAATGTTAACTCATCTTCAAGACGTCGGAAAGTTCTTGCGTAATACCTATTGTGTTAATCAAACTATATTTGACGTAAACCCTCATCCTCCCGTAATATATCAAGAATTTATTTGTGTCAACCAATCTTATATCGAGTAATAAGTGTTCCTCTAACACTGATAGTAGTAGTTTATACAGAGAAAATCCATGGACTTTTGACCACGAGGACCAGAAAAATGTTCCATTAGTCGAGTGATCCGAATAGAGTGGACACCACCCAAGTGTGTGTAGGTAGATCACACCAAGGAATGTTTCGACTCTACTACCCCTATTACGTGGAGGACATTCCTAGTAGAGACTCTCGAGTGGACTCCGTGAATACGGGTCACAACACAGAAGACAGGACTATGGAGGTCGATTCGAATCATTTGAGTAGCCACTCTCATAGTTATCGGAACTATCCTTCCGGTTTCCCGGAGTTCACCGTCCTCCTTTATTTTGAAGTTACCGTCCGAAAAAAAAAAAGAAAAGAGAAGATTAGGACACTCCAGTACCACTATGGACCGAGGGAGACTTGAATTGGAATAGAGTTTGGAACTCGATTGGTTACGTAAAAAGAGTACATTTACAGAAAGAATTCGATACAATCACTAGACACAAGTAACCTTTTCTGGGACTACGACCCTTTCTAACTTCCGTCCTCTTCCCCTGCTGTCTCCTACTCTACCAAACTACCGTAGTGTCTGAGTTATCTGTACTCAAACTCGTTCGAGAACCTCAACCAGCACCTGTCCCTTCGGACCGTACGACGTCAGACACCCCAACGTTTCTCAGTCTGTACTGACTCGTTGACTTGACTAGACTGACTTACTTAATACGTAAACAACCTTTAGACGGAAAGAAGTTCTAAGTACAGTAAACAAAATACCGGTTCCTACTGAGTAAAACACGGTCACGATAGAGTGTTAAGTACAACACCCACTCTCCAGACCACTTTGAGAGAGTCAAAACTCCGTAAAGGAAAGAGATTAATCGTCGAACGATTAGCCATATATTGAGGAAGATTCTGATAGTTCCCCCGTGAGAAAGACAGGGGAAGACTACAGATATAGTCTTCGAAAGGGAGAAAGTATGAAATTATTTTGAAAAAAATATGTTTTTCGAGACTCACTAGTTCGGTGTAGTGACCGGGGTCTAACTTAAGGAGAGGAGGTCTCCGGTTCTTAGGACGTAGTAAGAGTCGAGTATCGTCGTTGGAAAGTCATCGAATACACGATACTCTAACACATTCACCCTAAACACTAGGTCTAAACTTTGGTGACGATCACCAGTCAGTCTCCCCCGTCGTGTTTCACTGTCGTGTCTCTCCGAGCGAGAAGTTGGACCTTAGTGACACCGAGAGACCGGTACCAGATCAGAGTCTACAAGACACCCCCGAAGTTCGCCTACCCCGATACTTTGTTGTCTGTTCCTTTCCCTTGAAGAGTCTACTATCAGGTATAGAGCTACCAACGGTTTCAAACGACCACTTTCTTTCTAGAGGTCATACTTCGTCGATTATTTAAAGGGAAACGAGACGGGTTCCCTACACCTTGAGTATGTCCGACTTATCTCTATTTAACTCCGGATAACTTTAAGGTAGACACGGTACAAGTAGGATGTACTTCCTTTGGATTATTTCTTACTCCGACTTTCACTTCGTCTTTACGATAGGTCAATTTCCATGTCTATGGGTTTATCGAGTCTTCGGTATACGTCAAACGGGTACCGACGTTTCTAATACTGGGTTGGTCTGAGACTACTTCTTGTTCTAGTCTCCACCTGTAATATAGTTAAGTTCAAGTAAAATAGTTGAGTTCGACTCAAGGTTTACCGTTGCCTCGTAGGTCGATAAAGAGAAGTTAGGTTGGTTAAAACTCTACGTGGTTTTCGTATATCTCTGTCCTCTATGTGTCGTTCGTAAGTCGGTACTCCGACGTCTTAAATATAAGGGAAGTCCCGAGGTTTCTCGATTATGCAGTTTCAACTACGCCGTGTTGACTGTACCTTCCTTGATCAGAGATATGTGCTTCCGACTTGGGTGGGGAGCTGAAGAGGGATTCGTCGCCGGGTTCCCGAGGTTACGTTACTCTCTCTATCTACACCCTTGTACTACCGTAAACGGACTATTTTGACATCCGGTGAACCGACGGTACCACAGTCCACTAACTTAGAATGTACAACAAAAAGAGTGTAGACTCGTGTCTCAATTTTATGGAGTCTCCTTTGTCGATATCTATTCATTTTTCCTGTATTTTTCTTTTATTAATACGTTTTAAGGAGCTTCATTTAAATATATATCTTGAAAGAAGAAAACACTAAGGTCATTTTGACAAAGAGATTCATCCCATTTCGGTGTCTAATACCTACAATATACAATGAACCTTTTACTTTAAAACGAAACAAAATAAAGGGTCCGTCAGTAGATAATAATATGTGGTATTTGAGGAACACTATGATCGTTTAATTTTGGACTTTGTCATTTGATTGTTTAGTTAAGATTTTAAGACATCAAAAACCGGACTGTCTCCACTTGACACACTCGAGTCTTCTGTTCTAAGATTGTGACTGATATCGACTCTCTCACTGTTCATTATACATCATCTCTACTATTAAAGGTTTCAGTTGAAACTTCTTTATTCTAACCAGTCTTCGAAGGTTGTAGGGAATGACATTCTGAGATGGAGGGTGTCTGACTACAAATCAGTCGTGAGATTGGTCCTTCGGACGTCCGACCCGGTAAAGGAGAAAATCTTGTCTGTTGTTTACTTTGAGTGGGTTCGTCTAAAACAAAAAAGAAGACACACAGAAAGTTTGAGAAGGGAGGTGTTTGGTGAGTCGTTGGGAGTGTAGGATTACGTTTTCAACACTTTTGTCCGTTACCCGTCTACACAAGGTCTAAGTGAGTAGTGTGGTCGTGGACTGGAGGTGATTCTAGAGATTACCTACTGTTCACTTTTACTTTCGATTTAAGATCTCCCACCTCATACCCACTCTTTCCTCCTCTCTTTGATATCTGGTAATTCTCCACAGATGGATCCTGTGACACTCCTTTGTTCCGAAAATAAGGACTCGGACCACCCAGTCCCTCATGTAAAATAAGAAAAGAGTCGAAAAGAGGATCTTCGACAAGAGTTCAGAGAAGTTTTATTATTTAGCAAACCTTTTAGTCCGAAGTATTCGTTACGTTAAAGTCTGTGAGTGGTACATAACAAGGTATAATTCCTCGACAGTCCTCCTCCCTCATTTCATGGGAGAAAAGGGGTCACTCCTGGGTGTGACTCCCGAGGGGACTCCGTCGTTGTGACCGTCCGAGAGGGGACCGGACACAGGTGGTCGACTTCATTCACTTACACCTGTCAGACTGAATAATCCAGTACAACCTCCTTTACCGAGTTGTTTAGACTTTACTGAGTCCCACCAGTCAGTCTCCCCACTAGTGTCTCACCCACGAAGTAACTGTGTCTGTAAGTCTTCGACCTACGGTATACCGATTTTACTCTGAAAAGGATTTATCCAACTTTTTTCTCCTCCCAATAAACAACCTGTTACCGTAGATTACGACAAATAGTATATTAGGAATCTCAGAATATTTTACTTCGTCCGTTTAATCAAACTACCGATTAAAACACACAATTGTGACTGACCAGTAAACACAGTCTGTAACAAAGACCTACACAGACACACCCACAGTAAAGGTCTACGCTTGTCTTAATCTAGACACCTGAGTCATCCGATGGAAGGGGTCCCACCCACTTATAATAGTAAGTTAAACAACTCCCTGGACTTTTCTTGTTTGTACACCTTCTTCCTTCTTAAACGAGAAGGACAAGGACGGACGTACGAACTCGACTCTACGTCGAAAAGGTACCAGAAGTCTGATCTGACATGACACCGGGGTTCGAAGTCTGAACCTGACTCAATGTATCTAAAGGTCAGACGTCTACTGTCCTGACCCTAAAGAGTTTCAGATATTAATACACTCGGTTAAGGAATATTAATTCGTGAAAGTTTATTTATAAATACTACTTTTATCTATCTATATATCTATGTATAAGATGAAGAGACTTCATGGGACTGATTATGTCACTTCTTTATTAAGACGCAAAAAAGAAGCCTCTCTGTTTGACATTATTACTATTACTATGTCTAGTTGTCGTTAAAGTTTTGTGTACTCGGTTTCTCACAATAAAAAGCCCAAACACACACACACAGATTATACCTCATCATACTTGACAAATTTTTAAAACTTGTGAGTCAAGTCAAGTCAGTCAACGAGTCAACACAGGTTGAGAAACTCTGGGGTACCTGACGTCGTGAGGTCAAGTTCCAGGTAGTTTTAAGGTTTTTGAATGAGTTTGAGTACAGGTAGCTCAGTCACTAAGGTAGGTTGTTAGAGTAGGAGACAACGGGGGAAGAGGAGAAAGGAAGTAGAAACGGTCGTAATCCCAGAAAAGTTTACTCAGTCGAGAAGTGTAATTCACCGGTTTTATAACCTCAAAGTCGAAGTTGTAACCAGGAAGGTTACTTATAAGTTCTGACTAACGGTAATCCTAACTGGCCCAACTAGAGAAACGTCAGGTTCCCTGACAGTTCTCAAAAGAGGTTGTGGTGTCAAGTTTTCGTAGTTAAGAAGACACGAGTCGAAAAAAATATCAGGTTGAGAGTGTACGTATGTACTGATGACCTTTTTGGTATCGGAACTGATCTGTCTCGAAACAACTGTTTCATTACAGAGACGAAAAATTATACGACAGATCTAACCAGTATTGAAAGGAAGGTTTCTCATTGGCAGAAAATGAAAGTACCGACGTTATTGGTAGACGTCACTAAAACCTCGGGGGTTTTTATTTCAGTCGGTGACAAAGGTGACAAAGGGGTAGATAGACGGTACTCCACTACCCTGGTCTACGGTACTAAAATTAAAAGACTTACAACTCAAAATTCGGTCGAAAAAGTGAGAGGACAAAGTGAAAGTAGTTCTCCGAAAAGTCAAGAAGAAGTGAAAGACGGTATTCCCACCATAGTAGACGCATAGACTCTAATAACTATAAAAGGGGTCGTTAGAACTAAGGTCGAACACGAAGTAGGTCGGACCGTAAAGCGTACTACATGAGACTTATATTCAATTTATTTGTCCCACTGTTATATGTCGGAACTATATGAGTAAAGGGTTAAACCTTGGTCAGATAACAAGGTACAGGTCAAGATTGATAACTAAAAACTGGATGTATATGTAAAGAGTCATCCGTCCAGGTCGTCAGACCATACGGGTAGAGAAATTCTTAAAAGGTGTGAAACACTACTAGGTGTGTCAGTTTCCGAAACCGTATCAGTTATTTCGTCTTTATCCACAAAAAGACCTTGAGAGAACGAAAAAGTTACTAGGTCACCTACAACCGTTAAACTAGCGACCAAGGAGACGGACAAAATTTAGGTTGAACTTGTGGACCTTTAAGTGCTAAGTGTATGACAACTTCGGACTGAACCTCTTAAAACTCGCAATGAAATGATCACACACTCTACTCACGTTAACACACCATCAAACTTGTAAGAAACCGTAACAGAAAGAAACCCTAACCTTACTTTTACCTAGAAAAGGTTAAGACACCGGTGACGACTCAAAAGGTTTAAACAACCGAAAAACTCACGTCGTGAAATTGTCGTAGTAGAAAATCCTAAACTTTATCGAGTTGACCTTAAGATAGTGGAAGTGATCGAAACAAGTGTCACTATGAAGGATTACGGGTGAACTGAAACGTAAGGTCCTAAACCGAAATCCACTTGTTAGTGTGGTGGTACAAATCGACCCAGTACTTCTAGAAAAAACGTATCAAGAAGACACATAAGAACGGTGAAGAAGAATTATAGAAGACGAAGACAATCCAGGTATGGTAAAGACAGGAAATAAACGTACACAGGTATAAACGTACTTCACAAGGGAACCATAGAGATTAAAAGAACTTCTCTAGAGAGCAGAAAGGGTAAGATAACAAAAGGAGATAAAGAAACGTAACTAGTGACTCCTTCCGAAAGAATAGGGAGGAACGATAAGAAACCTTGAGACGTAAGTTTACCTACATAGAAAGGAAAAGAGGAAACGGAAAACGAAGAGAAGAAAAGAGTCGATAAACATTCCGGAGGAGTCTGTTGGTAAAACGGAAAAACACAAAGAAAAAGAACTCCTACCAGAACTAGTGACGGAGGACATGTTACAGTACTTGGAGGTAGGTATCAAGACAAAATAGTTACGTAAGACAAAGATTTCGTCTCCTTCCTAGTATTACAATTTTTATTCGATTATATATAAGACTTTTATTGAATAAAGTCAATGTTACTCTTCCTTTTTATTTTACTCATTTGTAATATAATCTAATGGAAAACATGATTTTCAATGTCTTTGTTTGTAACATAACAAATTATACGTTATGATTAATCCATTTAAGGTATATTGAAAAAAACCATCTTTATTATAGGATCTAGAGTATCTTAGATCAAATGAATTATTGTCGTTCATACATCGTTATGACTTTAATATTATTTTGATATTGATATTAGGGTGTTTGTGTCTGTCTGTGTGTGTATCCGGGCGTACGTAAAGATACTGTGCGTCTCAACTTTATCAGAACTGTCGTAGTGTTACCACTAGATCCGAGAGTTTTTACACCACAGTCATTTTTATTAGAAACACAGGAACTTTCGTCTCTGGACAAATTACTCTGTGACTGTGTCCAATATAAAAAATCGTAAATTATCTAGTTTATAAATAATAATTCAACTCTGTGAATTCTACGAAATATGAATTATATTAAATAGAAAACTATTAAATACATAACATGTCAAAAATATAGATAGTTCTAATGTAAGTCTTTGATTTGTGTCGTTAATCACTACATAAGATCCAGTGTGACGGTTATACACTTCGCTGTCCTGAACTTTATTCTATGAGACCCGTATTTTGAAGGTGAGAATCGTGCATAGTAAATACTACAAAAGAACGCCCCTCGGTCGCACTCCTTGAGGCGGGTACCGTTTCCAGTACTCCTTCCTCCGAAGTCGTATACGTTTCCGTCCTAGCTCGGAGTCCTTTGGGGGACAAGGGCTCGTAGATGGGGGTTTTGGTCTCAGATGGATAAAATGACAAAGTACGAAAGTGGATGTGGAGACTGAAATACCCCCCGACAAGGGGTGGCTAAGAGAGCCTCTTCCTCATTTGAACGTCGAGGTCAGTTATTTTTAAGGACCCGCACTGTTCCCACAGAGTCCAGTTTGGAGAGACGACCGTCTGATCGAACACACTGTCCTAATAGGTGTGAGGACGGTGATACGTGTACTAACAAATGATGGACAGTTGGTATTTGTCGTGTCTCTCAAACCTCATAAAACTTTTAGAATTAATCGTATTCCGAAAAGAGTAACAACTCAGTTACTAACGGCGGTCCGGAGGTATAGGAATCCGTGGACCCTTATATAATTACATAAACCTTATATCTTTTCCTTTATATCATCAAAAACTACAATCGTTATGATCTGAAAACTCAAAAGAGAAAACAATATCTAGTGACATGAAACAATATTTAGTGACACAGGAACGATACATTTTTACGTTGAAATAGTGATAGAATTCTGATTTATCTAGAATTCCCCTTGTAACCACTTCCCAAAAGTAAACAACCCGACTACAAACGACCATTTAGAGGTATAAGGGACGGGAATATTACCTATATTGATTGTATATCCTCTTTATTCATAATTGGAAATTCTAATTAGTACAATTGGAATCCAATTTATTTAAGGAAAGAATCAATATTGGGTGATGTGGGGGTGAGATATCCTTACGTTGAAATAGACGATGGAAGTCTCCCACTACGGACCAAATTCTTTTTTGTGGGAACCTTTTTTATTCACAAAACCAATAGTCTTTCTTTTCTAGTATTTTACAGTCGTCCGGAGTACCGGTCTACTACATTTTGGGGATTCTGGAAAAAAATATGTAAATATACTTCGTGGACTAAAACTATTTCCAGTCCCGACGACTGGGGATGCACTGAATTTTTAAAGGTAAACAGAGATACACATTTTTTTCCATATATTCGTTTGGACTTTTATTTCTTTTACCTAGTCAAAGACCTTTCTGACTAAGGGGACACAGCAAAGAAAGAACGAGGGGCAAACAGACCGACTTAAGGGTAGACCTCGCACTCACGAGTGGTGTAGATGAATGAACGGGGCCGAAAATTCAAGGTCCTCTCTTCCTCGGGTCCCTCCCCGTGGAAGACTATAAGTTCACCGCGACCACCGGGTTGCATCTACCACGTTTAAGGAACAGAACCTTAAAATAACCATAGGGTGTATTTGGTTCAATAAGTCGGAGAAAAAGAGGTAATTATAAAGGATGATACGATAGGCAAAGATTAGAGAGATCTATAGACATTAATTTATTCAAAAAAGGATCCTGCGGTTGAGGCAGGGGGGAAGCTTAATGGGACCTAGGTGGCCCCGACCTGCTTATTCCCCGTATTACTCTTTTCACTCTATGACGAGTCATGAGTACGAAATCACTTACTGAGGATATGATCCATACAGAAACTATTATATAGTTTTTAACAACTTTTCGAAAGGAAAGAGAAAAATCAGTAAATAATTCTTTACTAACATTTTTAAACCGTCTCCACCAGGGAACTATTTTAGCATTAAATACCCCCGTGGATAGTAAAGAGAACCCCAACTTTTACCACTTAATTCTACAAGGGACGTACGTTTGTATTATAGTTCTATTTGTACTATTTTCCGTTTAGTATTTGGGATAACTACTTAGTACTTGTTAGTGTGTCCTTTCTGTTCTCCCACGTACCTTTTTCCATTCTTACCACGTCCATTCGAGGTTACATAATCTACATGGGTATCATACTCTGTGATGTCTCTTCACTCACACTCTTCCAAGTTCTCAAACCACTCGTGTCTCAGTACCCCCGTAGTGTAAAGTCTCCTGAATTTATACCCATTAAGGTCATTCCCTGTCTACTTCTCTTAAATATCTACTCTTCGGTACCAGACACTACAAATCTTTATTTTCTCAAGGTCGTAATATCTGATCCTTTTGATGTTATGCTGTCCGTCTATGTGAGTCCCTCTCCCAATTTTAGTTCCCTAGACTCCTCCTTCTGAGTAGTTTTCGTAATATATATCTTAGTACTTAATTGGGTAAAAATCATCAGTAAAAATCCGACCATAGAGCTCATTTGTAAAACTGTTACAAGTGACTAAGATCCACCTGTACAATACAATAACTATCAAAATACCTTCAAAAATGGTATACGGAGATACAGGGTACATTTTATACAACTTGGACCTGATTTATATCTGATTGAAACCGATGGTATCCGGGAGTCCTGGTCCATACAAAGAGACTATGTAAATGGAGGGTCATTGTAGAGGGACTACACTATTAACCCCTAGGACGACGACGACGACGACGACGACGACGACGCAGTGAAGTCAACACAGGCTGAGACACGCCGGGGTATCTGCCGTCGGGTAGTCCGAGGGAGTAGGGACCCTAAGAGGTCCGTTCTTGTGACCTCACCCAATAATAAAGGAAGAGGTTAAGTACTTTCACTTTTCACTTTCACTTCAGTGAGACAGTACAGACTGAGAATCACTGGGATACCTGACGTCGGATGGTCCGAGGAGGTAGGTACCCTAAAAGGTCCGTTCTCATGGCCTCACCCCACGGTAACGGAAGAGGTGACCCCTAGGATCCCGTGGTATTAGAAGTTTCAGTTGTAAGACTCTACGTAACGAACGAAGGTTTAACGTCTGTGTAGAGTGAACGTGGGCTAGGAGTCTTTACCGTTGTAAACCTAATGAACACTTTCTTAAGTTCCAGTGGACTTGACATCTTTTTAATGTCCTATTCCACTCCCGATACTATAGTAAACTAAACACTGTAACATTTTCCCTAGATATCTTATTGAACGCACTTTTTTGTACAAACACACACAACCCTCATTTTTGCACTCCGAATTTGACTCTAGATGTTCTTTTATTTTTTAAGATTTTCTACTACTTTTATCCACCGAACTACTGTGACATTACAGAGGAATGGGGTCGTCACAACGTATAGAGAGTGGAGACTTTACTATTGTTACGTATTATAATTTATATTCGTTTCCCCAGTCGTCACTTTACATAAAGGAAAGTCTAATACCATTCCTAATGCGAATCTATCGTTTGGTCACTTTCTCTCCTACTTGGTTCAGGGGCGAGTGAGGGGTATTTAAACTGGTGTAGTTGTCGTGTTTCATAAACCTGAAGTGACTGATAGGTGTGGATCTTTGACCTCGGAAGAGCGGTAAAAGGGAGGTAGTGTTCTTATGGCGTATGTAAGTCAACCCATCGTGAGGAATGATAATTTGCGAGCGTCATAGAGAGAGTCTAGTCCTCGAACTTTGAGAGAAAACAAGGAACCTTTTTCAAAAACCGAAGTAGCGTTACTTCAAGACCTCTTTTATTTTTAACTGGGTGTGTGCAGATGAATAGGGAGATTTTGGTGATTGAACGTTCCAAAAGTGGGGAAACTACGTGATCTTACCAGTAGGGACCTGTGGGACCCTCTCCTATCTCACCTACTGACTTACACGAGTACCGGTGGAAGAATCAATGTGACAGAAGGTACCCTTCCGGAACACTAAGACTGAACAGAAAAGGAGAGGTGTCGACTCAACTGACTTTTCCTTATAATTCCACGAATAACAAGAACTCTCCTCGTACTCTTCCGTGTTTCGGAAGACGTCGTAACGAGACTTTTATTAAGTAGTTCAATTAGTAGCTGTAAACAAGTTCCTGAAAATGTTTTCTCACAAGGTCCTACTCGTGATTCCGGCGTCGAACTTCGGATAAACGCTCCTCTTACAAATACCGTTTCCTCAAATGACTTAAATCCCGAATCTTTATTAATTTTGTCAATCTTCAATTTCTAAATTCCTTACAACATTTCAATCGTATAAAATGATATCGAATATCTTCAATCCTTAAAAAATCTCTGTGATATCGATCTTCGGAAAAATTCTCTATCACTCGAGTCCTACAATCCCCGTTTGTCCTGAATCCTTCTATTCATCATTTGACTCCTTACATCGTACTCAATGTCACATTAGTGTTCAATTGATATCCTGTGCAAGTCAAGTCAAGTCAAGTCAGCGAGTCAGCACAGGCTGAGAAACGCTGGGGTACTTAGCGTCGTGCGGTCCGGAGGGACAGGTAGTAGTTGAGGGTCTCAAGTGAGTCTGAGTACGGGTACCTCAGTCACTACGGTAGGTCGGTAGAGTAGGAGACAGCAGGGGAAGAGGAGGACTGGGGTTAGGGAGGGTCGTAGTCAGAAAAGGTTACTCAGTTGAGGAGCGTACTCCACCGGTTTCATGACCTCAAAGTCGAAATCGTAGTAAGGAAGATTTCTTTAGGGTCCCGACTAGAGGAAGTCTTACCTGACCAACCTAGAGGAACGTCAGGTTCCCTGAGAGTTCTCAGAAGAGGTTGTGGTGTCAAGTTTTCGTAGTTAAGAAGTCACGAGTCGGAAGAAGTGTCAGGTTGAGAGTGCAATCTCCTCCATCTATTATCTACTATTTCAACTAAGACTCTCTTAGTGACTTCGTCCTTGAGACTCCTCGTTGTCACTAAATACCTTTATTATTTACACCCTCTCTCCCTTGACTTTTACAGTTTGGAGACCGGATTACAAAAACAGCTTCATATTTTCTCTTAGAATTTGAACCTTATTTGTCCGTCAGGTATCCTTTTACTCTCCGACAGAGTAAGTGGCTGTGGTAAGTACAGAAGTCCAACTTAGGGACCGACGACCTCAACCTGAGACCGTCAGAACTGACAGTCTTCCTTTCCAAGAAGGAAGGTTTTACTTTAGTAATTGATCAGGGATAGTGATAATCTAATATACTTTAATGTGTTTTATTATGTAAATAGTTTTATTTAGTAGGTATGGATTTTTAAAATTGAACACCTTTTCATTGACGTATTTATACACAAGACTCCCTCTAAAGTCTTTCACTCAAACGTCTTCGACCGAGGACCCACAAACTCTATATAATCCATACTCTTGTGTGACAGATTTCTCAGGAGTACAGAAGTTTCCTCTGAGGGATTATGCTTCCGGGAGTCTTACGGAATTCTAAAGTGCTAGCGACCTTTATTAATGTTTGGGACCCCTTTCTTCTGTCATACTTATGATTTACTTCTCACCAGTCTTAAAATACACAAACATTTCTAGAACTACGACGGTACATCCACACGTTTAAGTTTCTGTTCCTATGACAGAAAGATAAGACCGAAGATCTCATACACTGGTTCTACCTAGTTACTAAACATCGTTCCGTTTTATAAGGAATTCTAAGTACAAACAAAAACCTTTAGGTATATCTTTCAATATCTCCCTAGACTAGAGAAGGTATGGGTCCCCTTTTAAATGTATATTTCTTTGACAGAGGTTAAGATCCACAAACCGTCTATTTTCTCTAAGCTGGAAAGGTATTCAGTTCGTGTATGATTTATACCCTTGGACTCAACGTGTCACTGTGTCTTACACTTAATTTAAATACTTCATTACCCCTGAACTGTGAGGTTACGAAATAAGGATTGTCACTGTGACTGGACTTTGAAGAATGTTGGTTTAAAGAGATGATATCAAAGACTAGGTAAGAGTCACAAACATCGTATTAGATCGGTACTAAAGACTTGTCTTCGAATTTCATTTAGATACGAGGCAAAAACACAGGACTCGTACCAAAATAGAATTAATTGGTAATCTATTGAGATCATCGAAATGCATTACAAGAGTCATGTTTTACTAGTAGAGACCAAAGGGTATGAGTGGAAAAGTACTACCGTAAGTGTAGGATCACTCTTTTCTCTTTTGTACTCAGTCTTCTTCATTATCCAAGGGGTGAATGTTTCGAATAAGAGTAAGGGTAGTCAGGACTAACACCCTTATCTCTACCAGAGATACATTGTCGGCTTTTCATTTTTGTTCTCACTTCGGTCAGCAAGGTCTTCTGAGTACACTATAACAGTTCAAAGGTTTTTTCTATTTTGTGGGGGTTGTGACTACCTTCGTTGTCCGAAGATCAATAGACCTTTAATCTGTATAAATACCCTTTTTGTTCTCTGGACCCTAAGACCACTGGGTGCTCTACTAAACTTCTTTAGCACCAAGAAAGTAAATAAGTTGTTTTGACTTCACTATATGATAGCATCCGGTTCGTAATTTGATCCAAAACCTCTTAGTTTGTACTTTTATATTAGGTTTATAAGGAGTTCAGTAAATATACCGAAAACAAGTCCCATGTTCGTTTGTTTACATAATTACATCCACAAAAATCCAGAGAGAGAAGAATAAATGTGTGGTGGATAATCGCTACAGAAGGTGAGGGAATTTAAGTCGTATGTGTGTACTCGTCAACCAAAGGTTAAGAAATAACAATAAGTTGAAACAGAAAATTTACGTATAATTATATAAGTAATCATTTACTCGGTGTCCTTAGTCATTAAAACTTACAGATTATACATTGTAATAAGTAGTTGGTTCGACAGAGGAAAAAATGAGGAACAAGTATTACAATGGTCATACGTGAGTGACGGGTTTTTGATCTCGTAAATGGACGTAAAATCGGAGATGACTCAGACATATTAGTCCAGGAATGATAAAAAATCGGTAGATTGGAAGAATAGTGTAAATTACAAAATAAAGAAACTTGACCATACATGGTGACATAAATTAGAGAAAACGAAGTCTAAATAAAGGAGATACAGTGGTTTTTGATCCTGTTGTAGAGTCAGAGTTTCTTTTTTTTTTAAGGGAGGAGTAATACCGATAAAACACATACACTGTTTTTAATTTAATTTGATCTTATCTCTTTCTTAGGGTCCACCATAATCACCATTCTTAGACGGACGTTACATCCTCTGTGTCTTCCGATCCCAAGTTAGGGTCCCAGTTTCTAGGGGACCTCTTCTTAACCATTGGGTGAGGTCATAAGGAGGGACCTCTTAAAGTACCTGTCTCCTCAGACCGCTCGATGTTAGGTGCCCCAGGGTTTCTTGGCCGTATTGAATCGTGTGTGTGTCGTGTCTGTTTCCTATTTCCCACCCCACCCTCACTAACGTTAAAATTAAGATCAAATTAAACTTTGAGTTTATAACAGGAGTCTTAGACTAAACACAGAAAGAGATTAAGATGAATAAGTTAGATATAACTGAAAGAAGGAGTCAAAGACTTTCTTTGTATTTGGAGAACTAATTTGAGAACTTCAAGAGTAGGTCAATATCGTTTTATAAACTTACGGAAGTCGGGAATCGGATGTCCTAGTCTACGGTTTTAATTTTCGTGGTGACACATCAACGACCTTCCTTTACTTCGGTACGACGTCCTCAAAGATAAAAATGACTTTGATTCAACTTTAATAAGACTTCATCTTGTCCTATCCTGTCCTTTATATAACTTTAATGACCTCGTTGGGTGGTTCATTTTCGATTTCTTTATGTTACTCTTTTATCCTTTTGTTTTAAAATATGTTATTTATAGACAAATTGTGTTTTCTTCCATTAATTCCTCTTTTGTCTTTTTACTTTTGATGTCATCGGGTTATCTTCCGTTTGTCGTTTTGTGATTTAAATTTATATTTGTATAGTTATTAACGTAATTTACAGTATATAATTATGGAGCTAACTTTAATCTTTAACAACTGGACCTATTGTTCGTTTTAAATTTATGACGATGAATATTCTCTGTATTAGTTTCGTGTTTTCCCGTTTCCATTTTCTCTAATGTACGTTCGTCATTATTTTTTGTCCAGTTTGTAAATATAATAATCTGTTCTATCTGAAATTCTATTTAGAATACTCTCTTACTCTCCCTTTACAATACTATTTTTCAAGTCATGTAATTTGTTTATATGGTCAATATTTACATTTACGTGGA
Organism: Capra ibex; assembly: GCA_006410555.1. Classification (NCBI taxonomy): domain Eukaryota; kingdom Metazoa; phylum Chordata; class Mammalia; order Artiodactyla; family Bovidae; genus Capra; species Capra ibex. Next base: position 19,824,370 of record SJYO01033645.1, on the reverse strand, counting down.
TTGTCGTCTCGAAGTTTCATAAGTTTCGTTTTTATTTTGCTCTTCATGTACTAAGGTATCATTGTCAAAGTCTAAAGTTATCAAGTTAGAGTTATTACTCTCCTGCCGGACATACCTTTTGGTAGTTCTGTACGTGGTATAATAGTTGATTTGACTGGATTCATTGTTGATGTTGGTATAATGGGTTACTTGCTCCTTGTGTAGTACAAAAATTTAAGTATTGTTTTTAAAAAGACTTGTAGGTCATAGAATCCAGTATTTGTTTACAGTTATTTGAATTTTCAAACTTGATTACTTTTCGTATAAAGAGACTAATGGTGTCTTAATGTCGACTTTAGGTCTCGTCTTCACTTTGAGTTTTTACTGGTTCATAAAACAGTAATTGTTGTGTGAAATTTTATAGGTTCCAAATTGTTTGTTTGGTTTTTTCTTTTGACGTTTCTTTTAAACACTTATTGAACTTAACTCATTGCTAATTTCGATTTGTTAGTTTTACATATTTTATATTAATGAATTTACGTGAATATAGTAATTTGTGATGTAGTCTTCTTTACCAGAGTTTAGTCACTAGATTCAAAGCTTAAGTTCTTTGATTCTTTCGTCTCATTTAATTTGATCGTAAGTGTGTGTGTGTGCCTGTTTATATAGATGTGTGTGTCTCTCTTTTGTCATTTACATTCTCATCTTTATTTATTTAGTATTTTCGAAATTTTATCTGTTTTATCGCTTTCAATACAAAAAATTTAGTTATTTAATTGTTTCGTATTGATTTGACTAGTTCTTTTTTCACTTTTTCGTTTATTGGTTTTAGTCCGTATTTTCTCCTCTGTAATGACACTTATAATATCTTTAATTCCCCTATTATTTCTTAATGACATTGATTAAAATACGGATGTTTGGTATGTTGAATCTTATCTGTTTAGGGGTGTTTCTCTACGTTTTTGACTGAGGTCCTAACATTTTCTAGATTTATTAACATTTTGTTCATTTTGTAAAATTTGTGAAATTTATTCTTTATTGGTCTCACTCTATTAAAGAGATCACTTAAGGTAACTTATGAATTTCTTATTTATTCTTAGAAAGTTTTTAAAAGAAGTCTTTGTCTCTTTCACCCTTTTTTTTAGAGTTCTCGAACTCCTCTTTTTTTTTTTCGGAGAACTATAGACTTTACTTAAACAGACGTCGTTTCGACCTTGTACATCTCCCTAGACTATTTACGAATTATGGTCGAGTGTCTATTGTTTGTCCTCGGAAATCTTTTGGTAGTTTGTGTTACTTAGAAGAGAGGTGTTTCAAGACGTGACTTATAAAATAAGAATTTTTTTATTTTTAAAGGGAACAATAAGGACGTAACTGAATAAGAATGTCGGAGACTTTATCTACGTCTCTTCCCCCTGACATCCAAGGTTTCGTTGGAATCACTCTTGTCGTCTTTCTGTGTCGTTGTGTCTTCTCTTCCTGTAAAAGAGAAGTAAAAGGAGTACAGAGTGTACGACTCCGAAGAAGGGGTCAGAATGGACGTAGTAGAGTCACCAACTGGAGACGTTGGCTACGAGGTGTACACTCTACTCTAACGAGTGGTTGACCAAGACGACCTGATCGAATAGGAGTCTCAGCCGGTCCAATGGGTCTGGTCGAAGGAGGAGTCAGAAGTCCAAAACGTCAATGAAGTCGAGGAGTGACAGGTCCTAGAGAGAGTCAAAAAATTTGAGACACATTTATAAAAGAGAAAGTACGACATAAACTAAGATGTCCTTACTCTTTCTCTCTCTCTCTCTCCTCCTCCTTGTAAAGAACCCCTTGTACTGAAAAGGACAAAAAAAGAAAAAAAAGAGAGGTAGTGTAACGTTTTATTACCGGAGTTCAGACGTAATCACTCCATTTGAAACTCAGGTTTACTTTAAGAACCCCCATACTGAGCCTGTAATGTGTCGACAGGTCCTGTGAACACGGAGGAACCTAATGAGGACTGGGGAAGGGAGGTGGGAGACGGTTTCTCAACTGTGACTCCTGCTTGGTTCTCGGTAACGGTCCACAGAGGGGTTCTGATTATCTGTCCTTTCCTTACCTATACGTTAAGGGATTAGTAGGAGTGTTCTCTCAGGGAGACATACTTATGGAGGGAAGGCGATAGACACAAGTAAACACTATATAAGTGAAAAGTCGTGAGTAAGGATAGTCTCTTTCCTGTTTCTTTTTATGTTCAGTTTACTGTGTCGATAGTCCCTTGTTTCTCTTTCCGTCAAGGAACACTGGTTAGGTTTCAGAACGGGTCTACAGATTGAGGAAGTTCTTCGTAGAGGAGTGTGGAAGGTCCATCTTTAGAGAAGAACTTAAAGTAGAAGGTCGTAGAGTTGAAAGGCGACAAGGGGGAAATCAGAGAGGTTTCTAAGGACCTCAAAGGGGACACTCTTTTCTTAGTGTGATCTCAGTTAGATACCCGAAAGAGTGTAGTGACATCTCGTATTTACTCCTTTTTACTCAGACTAAAGGTTCCTCTTATCTGAAATGTCTTTGACTCTCGTCGTAAATCTTAGACACTAAACCTTTCTTTTTTAACTCCATCCTATACACAAGAAATACTGAGTTTGTCATTTTCAGTGATATATGAACGGTTCTCTTCTAACTAAGGAAAATAAGATCTTCTTTGGACTAGGACGTCGTCCCTTTGTAGAATGTGTAATTAGGTCGTTCTCAGAATCAATAAGGAGGACAAGTTTCCCCATTACTCTCGAAGAGGATCCATGGTCTAGAGGCACATAATTGTGTTCCTTGTACTTATAGATGAAGACCGATTCTCAGACGTGTATCTCAATATTACAATATTAACCTCTTTACGTGTCTTTACAAAGAGTCTGTAGTCTTCCACCCGTATCCTTCTCTTCTCCAGTATCCGGAGTCCAAGAACCACAGGTCCATTAATTTGAGGCTACGTTTTATCTGTAAAGGGGAATTAATGGTCAAAGAATGGCCAGAAGGGAGACAATACCAGAGAATGGACCATGAAAACCTGTTGGAGGAGGTACTCCTTATACACCACTGAACTTTGTCGAGTGTTTCGGTCGTTTACTGGAAGGGTAGAAAGAGTGTCTTCTCGTCCTCAAAGAGAGAACGATGGGGTCCGAGTGGAACTTTAGAGACTTGGAGAGATGAATACAATCGGTCCACGGTTAATCCGGAGTCCAAGGGTTCGAGCACTGACCAAGATGTGTGTCCCGTCGATGTGCGAGAGAAAACAGACTAGTACCTGGGGAACAATAAATGTCACTACGTTCGAACCGTGTTTCACACTGGTGTCAATTCCGAGTCCCCAAGACAGTCTTCGAAGTCCGTTTACCCGTTCAGTAAAGGAGGACATCCAAGTGGTCAAAAGGACTTCGATACCATTGAAAAGGGGACGAGGATGGATAGGACTGAAGACTCCCGAAAGAATATGTCTAGGAACGTACTAACCCTTTCTATTGACCTCATCTCATTCTTTTCATCTTTATGTACTATGAAACAAGTCAAGTCAAGTCAAGTCAGCGAGTCAGCACAGACTGAGAAACACTGGGGTACTTAACGTCGTACGGTCCGGAGGGACAGGTAGTAGTAGAGGGTCTCAGGTGAGTTTGAGTACAGGTAGCTCAGTCACTACGGTAGGTCGGTAGAGTAGGAGACAATAGGGGAAAAGGAAGACAGGGGTTAGGGAGGGTCGTACTCAGAAAAGGTTACTCAGTTCAGAAGAGTACTCCACCGGTTTCATGACTCAAAGTCGAAATCGTAGTAAGGAAGTTTTCTTGTGGGTCCCGACTAGAGGTAATCTTACCTGACCAACCTAGAGGAACGTCAGGTTCCCTGAGAGTTGTCAGAAGAGGTTGTGGTGTCAAGTTTTCGTAGTTAAGAAGCCGCGAGTCGAAAGAAGTGTCAGGTTGAGAGCGTAGGTATATACTGACGACCTTTTTGGCATCGGAACTGATTTACCTGTAAACAACCGTTTCGTTACAGAGAGGAAAAGTTATACGATAGATTCAACCGGTATTGAAAGGAAGGTTCCTCATTCACAGAAAATTAAAGTACCGACGTCAGTGGTAGACGACAATAAAACCTCGGGTTTTTCTATTTCAGACTGTGAGAAAGGTGACAAAGGGGTAGATAAAGGGTACTTCACTACCTTGTTCTACGGTACTAGAAGTAAAAGACTTACAACTCGAAATCCGGTTGAAAAAGTGAGAGGAGAAAGTGAAAGTAGTTCTCCGAAAAATCAAGGAGAAGTGAAAGACGGTATTCCCACCACAGTAGACGTATAGACTCCAAGAACTATAAAGAGGGCCGTTAGAACTAAGGTCGAACACGAAGAAGGTCGGGTCACAAAGAGTACTACATGAGACGTATATTCAATTTATTCGTCCCACTGTTATATGTCGGAACTGCATGAGGAAAAGGATGAACCTTGGTCAGACAAGAAGGTACAGCTCAAACTTGACAACGAAAGACTGGACGTATGTCCAAAGAGTTCTCCGTCCAGTCCACCAGACCATAAGGGTAGAGATCAACGACGAACATTTAGTTTATGTCCGGTTCCAGTCCAATAACTTCCTATATTTTTCTTTGTAAGTCTTTGTTCCTAGGGTCACTGTCCCGGTTTTTTTGTAACATATTATTACAATTTGTGAAATGATAGTCAAGTACCAAGTATAATACACTGTTTAAGGTAGATATAGACCACGTCACTAAGAACGATAAATTAAAATGATTTGTTTTCAACAGGATTATGGAAAAGATGATTCTATGAAATACTGGGTGGTAGAAAAAGAAAGGGTACGGGTTCTTCGTACGAGTTATAGTTTTTCGCCTTTTATGAATTTCGGAAACCCGAAAATATAGGTGAGAAGAGAGTCGTAACCTACGACGGTAACTATAATCATACTGAGACTATAAAGTCATTTGAGAGAGGAGTGGTCAGTTAGGATTTCCTTTAGTCAGGATTTATAAGTGACCTTTCTGACTACGACTTCGACTTCGAGGTTATGAAACCGGTGGACTGTGCTTCTTGACTGACTAACCTTTTCTGAGACTACGACCCTTTCTAACTTCCGTCCTCCTCTTCCCCTACCGTCTCCTACTTCACCAACCTGTCGTAGTGCCTGGGATACCGGTACTCAAACTCATTCGAGGTCCTCAACCACTACCTGTCCCTTCGGACCTGACGACGTCAGGTACCCCAGTGTTTCAGTCTGTGTTGACTCCCTGACTGGACTGGACTTGACTTGACTTGACTTTGAGAGAGGAGTGTATAAGAGAGTAGTGTTTCTGGACGAGATTGTTTTAATGAATGTAACATTGGTAACGGTAGTAAACGACATGTAAATGTTACTAAAGGGTCGAAGGGACCGTCGAGTCGACTATTTCTTAAGTGGACGTCACGTTTTCTGGGATAAGTTAAGGATCCATCCCTTCTAGGGGACCTCTTCCCTATCCGATGGGTGAGGTCATAAGAACCCGAAGGGATCACCGAGTCGACCATTTCTTAGGTGGACGTTGTACCCTGTGGACCCAAGCTAGGGACCCAACCCTTTGAGGGAACCTCTTCCCTTACCGATGGGTGAGGTTATAAGACTGGTCTTGTACTGACTCGTTGAAAGTGTGTGTTACTAAAGGGTGACGTAGTACTGATTATATACTGTTACACAAACATATGTATTCTCTTTTAAGAAATAGACTACATATTTACCTCTACTGCTGAATGTTACTAGTACATAGAAGTTATATGTTTTACTTCAACTTGGATGTCTCTGGAAAGAGAATGGGGTGACTCAATTTCTTTCCTTTTCTTTTCTCTAAAGTACTTGGATCAATTATGAATTCTCGTTACCCATCATACCTTTACTTCTATACCTTTGGTTGACCCTTGAAGACGTTTCAGAACTGATACATTTGTCACTAAAGTGGAACTGGACTTTTATACAGTTTCTATAACCATCTTTAGATTGATACATAACATACTCCTACCACCCCTTCCTCGATCATATTTATCTAGGTCTCCTAGTGTCTTCAGTCTATAAATTTTCGTATATTTGTGACTACTTTACTTATAGTCAGGACTCCTTTTGTGGGAGTTTTATAATCCGGTCTAGTAAGTTGATTAATAACGACTACTTCTTAATACACGACAATTGTCCTGATTATAGATATGTTTCATTCTACTTAGATTTTTCTCCCGAATTTAGTGACATGTGAACTGTAAGTGGACCTTTCATTGTTATTTAGTTTGAAATCAGTATACAAATATATATATAAAGTATACATAGATATATAAATACTTTCTCGTCCACATTTTATATGATCATATCTCTGTATGTACAATCTAAAATTTATTACCCCATTTATCCCTAATAGGTTTATAAAGGTGATCCTTTGTATTCCCAACTTGAGTTTCGACTCCTTCTTCTTTCTTTATACGTTACTCTTTCACCTTTTTACAAATCTACCTCCTTTGTTAAGACAAGGATCTTCTGTATTGTAGATTGTATCTAATGATTTACGGACACACTAACCACCCATCTTTTGACAATCCTAGAACCACCACCGAGTCAACCATTTCTTAGTCGACGTTACGTTCTCTGGGTTCAAGTTAGTGTCCAACCCTTCTAGGGAATTGGGTGAGGTCATAAGAACGGACCTCTTAAGGAACCTGTCTCCTCGGATCACCCGATGTCAAGTGCCCCTACGTTTCTCAACCTTTACTGAATCGCTACTTGTGAAAGTGAACCATAGTGTTCTCCGACTTCACGGTAATTTATACTATGAAGGATTTTATACATTGTAAATCCTCGGGTAGAGGTACTCAGTCCTCTTCAATATTACAAAACGGTAGTCTCTTCTCATCCCCGTACTGGTCGATACGGGAACCCGACACTCTACAACCTATCTGTGTCATACTTTAACCCTTCTAGTCCATCCTACGTCCGTGTTGAGGAGTCCTCTCTCTACTACTATCGACCTCCCTGTCCCATTACTTCCTTTCCGTCCCGTCGTCTATTTTCACTCTCTCTTCTCGTCCATTCTCCCGTTCTAACCCTCAACCTACTCTATACACCCTTGTCCCAGTTGTAGTCAGAACCTGAGGTAGGACGTTTCTGTTATAACTTGATGATGAGAGGATTCACACACACGTGCACAGAAAATAAAAGACCCTTTGGATGTTGTTTCACCTTCCAGTCGTCAGTTCTGGTGTAATAACTATCGTTTTAATCAGACTCCATTTCACGTAAAGGATCTCCTCCCACGTCGTTGGGTGAGGTCATAAGAACGGACCTCTTAGGGTACCTGTCTCCTCGGACCACCCGATGTCAGGTATCCCAGTGTATCTCAGTCTGTACTGACTTCGTTGAAACGTACATTTCACGTAACCCCGATCCTTCTGAAATATATCTGGAACTTACAGTCAACCATTCGTGTGTGGAATAAAAAGTGTTCTCCTAACACTGAGAATAGTTGTTTATACAGAGAAAACACAGGGACCTTCGACCACAAGTGTCAGAAAACTTTCCATTAGTCAGGAAACATCGTGATCCAAATAGGGTGGTTACCCTTACAGTGTATATAGGTTAGATCAAACCAAGGAATGTTCGACTCTATTACCCCTACAATATGGAGGGTATTCCTGGTAAAGACTCTCGAATGGACTTTGTGAGTACGAGTCACTACATAAAAAATTATGGAAGTCGATTCGAATCGTTTGGACTATAAAATACGGAATACTCCAATTCACCCACCTTAAACACTAGGGCTAACCTTTGGCGACCATCCCCAGTCAGTCTACCTCATAGTGTCTCGCCATCGCGTCAGTTAGAGTAAGGAGTTGGACCTAAGTGATACCGGCCATTAATATCAGATCTGAGTTTTCAAGACAGTCCCTGAACTCCTTTTACCCCGACACTTCGTTATTTCCTTTTATTTCTGTTAGAGTTTTCTATCAGGTACAGAACTACCAACGGTTTCAAACTACCGTTTTCATTCGAGAGGTTATATTCTCTTTGTTATTCAACGACATATCCTGGTTGACGAGTATCACCTCTCAAGACTGTTTTACACCAGGTGACCTCCTCCCTTACCGTTTGATAAGGTCATAAGAAAGGTGTTCTTGAGGTACTGGTACTTGTCCTACTTTTTTGTTTTTTATACGGTGACCTTCTACTCGGGGGGTCCAGTCTTCCACAGGTTATACGATGACCCCTTCTTACCTCCCGTTAATGATTATCGAGATCTTTCTTACTTCACCGACCCGGTTTCTTCTTTGTTGTGAATCGACACCTACCCAGATCACCACTTTCATTTCAGACTACGATATTTCTTGTTATACCGTATCGGTGGACCTTACAATCCAGATACTTAGTTCCCTTTGTCCTGTACCAGTTCGTCCTCTTCCGTTCTCACTTATAGTGGTGGAATCCTTAGTCACTTGACTTTACCTTCTCGTACCCTTTTAAATTAAGTCTACTGGTAATACGGATGATGACACCCGTTCTTAGTGAATCTTCTTTACATCATAGGGAGTATCAGTTGTTTTCTCAGATTTTACGTCATGAACCCACGTTAGAGTTTTAACCGTTTTTCTAGAGTCAAGTAAAGGTTCCGTTTGATAAGTTGTAGTGTCATTAGGTTCAGATACGAGGGGTGGTGTCTACGTCTTCTTTGACTTCAAAATGACCAAGATCCTTCTGAAGGTTCTGGAAGATCTTGATTGTCGGTTTTCTACAGGACAAGTAGTGTCCCCTGACCTTAAGTTGTCATCCTTGAGTTTTCTATGGACCTTATTGTTCGTTCAAACTGAAACCTCATGTTTTGCTTTGTCCTGTTACTGATTCTAAACAGTTGTCTTACGTGACCAGTATCGTGTATAGGAAAAGGTCGTTGTGTTTTCTGTCAGATGTATAAGTGTAGTGGTTTAGTAGTTACGGGTTTAGTCTAACTAATATAAGCTTCCTGTACTCAAACTCATTCGAGGTCCTCAACCACTACCTGTCCTTTAGGACCGTACGACGTAAGGTACCTCGGTGTTTCTCGGTCTGTACTGACTCGTTGACTTGACTTGACTTAAAAGAACGTCGACTTCTACCTCTTCGAGATATGTTAGTCGGTTTAGTTCTGTACCTCGACTGACACCGAGTCTAGTTGTAGAAAAACAACACTTTAAGTCTGTATTTACCTTCTTTCGTCCCTTTTAGTGATCCGGTAAACCCATACTGAATTTATTTTAGAGAATATTAATATGTTACCTTCACTGTTTATCTAAGTTCCTTAATGTATACCATCCGTCTCACGGACTTCTTGATACCTGTCTTCAAGTGTTGTAACATCTCCTCCGTCACCGGTTTTGGTGGGGGTTTTTTTCTTTACGTTCTTCCGTTTCTTCAACAGACTCCTCCGAAATGTTTATCGACTCCTTTCTTCTCTTCACTTTTCGTTATTCCTTTCCTTTTCTATATGGGTTGACTTACGTCTCAAGGTCTCTTATTGTACCTCTCTATTCTTCCGGAAGGAATTATTTTTTCCGTTTTTTCATCTCCTTTTGTTATCTTACCCTTTCTACTCTCTAGAGAAGTTCTTTTAACCTCTATAGTTCCCTTTTAAAGTACGTTTCTACCCGTACTATTTCCTGTCTTTACCATTCCTGGATTGTCTCCGTTTTCTCTAATTCTTCACCACCGTTTTTATGTGTCTTCTTGACATGTTTTTCCCAGTCCTGTTGGAACTACCACACCAGTGAGTGGATCTCGGTCTTTAGGACCTTACACTTCAATTCACCCGGAATCCTTCGTAATGGTGTTTGTTTCGATCGCCTCCATTACCTTAAGGTCAACTCGATAAATTTTAGGATTTTCTACTACGACAATTTCAGATGTCATCATACAGTTGTTTAAACCTTTTATGTTGTGACCGGTGTTCTGACCTTTCGAGTCAAAAGGAAGATTAGAGTTTCTTCCTGTTACGGTTTCTTAAAAGTTTGATAGAATGTTAACGTAAGTAAAGTGTACGATCGTTCCAATACGAGGTTTAGGAAGTTCGATCCGAAGTCGTCATGTAGTAAGCTCTTGAAGGTCTACATGAAGGTCTACATGTCCAAATCTTTTCCGTCTTCTTGGTTTCTAGTTTAACGGTTATAAATAACCTAGTATCTTTTTCGTTCTCTTAAGGTCTTTTTATAGATGATGACGAAGTGACTGATGTGATTTCGGTAACTGACACACCTAGTGTTGTTCGACACCTCTTAAGAATTTCTCTACCCTTATGGTCTGGTGGAATGGACGGAGGATTCTTTGGACACACCCAGTTCTTCGTTGTCAATCTTGTACCTTTTTACCTGACCAAGTTTTAACCCTTTCCTCATACAGTTCCGACATATAACAGTGAGACGAATAAATTGAACGTACGTCTCATTTAGTACACTTTATGGTTCGACCTACTTAATGTTTGACTTTAGTTCTAAAGATCCTCTCTATCATTACTAGAGTCTATACGTCTACTATGGCGAGATTACCTTCTTTTACTTCTCCTTGATTTCTCGGAAAACTACTCCCAATTTTTCCTCTCACCTTCTTCACCGAATTTTAAGTCGTAACTTTTTTGATTCTAGTACCGTAGAACAGGTTAGTGAAGTACCGTTTATCTATCCCCTTTTTACCTTTGTCACTGTGTAAAGTAAAAGAACCCGAGGTTTTAGTGACGTCTACCACTGATGTCAGTGTTTTAATTTTCTGCGAACGAGGAACCTTCTACTTGATACTGTTTGGATCTGTCACATAATTTTTCGTCTATGTAGTGAAACGACTCTTTCCAGACGACTGTTTCCATATCAGTTTCGATACCAAAACGGTCATCAGTACATACCTACACTCTCAACCTAGTATTTCTTCCGACTCGTGGCTTCTTGAATACGAAAACTTGACACCCCGACCTCTTCTGAGAACTCTCAGAGAACCTGACGTTCAGGGAACCTGGAAGGAATCTGTCGTTCCTTTAGTTTGGTCAGTTATGATTTCCTTTAGTTGGAACTTATAAGTGACCTTCCCGACTACTACTTCGACTTCGACTTCGAGGTTATGAAACCGGTGGACTATACTTCTCGGTTGAGTGACCTTTTTTGGGCCTACGACCCTTTCTAACTTCTGTTTTCCTCTTCTCCCGTCGTCTCCTACTCTACTGATCTATCGTAGTGACTGAGTTACCTGTACTTAAACTTGTTTGAGACCTTCAATCATTTCTTGACTACTCGAACCTTACGACGTCAGGTAATCCAGTGCTTCTCAGTCTGTGTTGAGTCACTGATTTGTTGTTGTTGTTTCCATCTCTATGTTTTTTGTCGGATCTTCAGTACATATCGAATGGAGACCGACGTTTAAGATACCAGGTCTACCTCGAGACTACTTACTGTTTAAGTCTCCATTAGTAATATAGTAAAATAATGACTTCGACACTAGGTTTGTACCAACACCCTGGAGGTTTATAAAGAGTAGGGTAAGTTCTAGGTTGATTAAAACTCTACTTACATGGTTCTTGACTATCTCTTCCCACCTAGCCTCGTACGTAGGAAGGTGTATCAGTGTCATAAATAAAATGGACGTCGTGAGATTCCGGGATTCCAGTTTTACAGTTTACAGACTGTCTTACACCAGGTGACCTCTTCCCTTACCGTTCGGTGAAGTCATAAGAACGGAACTCTTGTGGTACTCGTCATACTTTTCCGTTTTATTATCCTATGACTTGTTCCTTGAGGGGTCCAGTCATCCACGACCTCTAGTCACCTCTTTATTGAGGTCTTTCTTACTTCCCTACCTTGGTTTCGTTTTTGTTATGGGTCGACACCTACACTGACCACTATCTTTTTTCCAGACTACGACATTTCTCGTTATAACGTATCCTTGGACCTTACAATCCAGGTACTTAGTTCCGTTTAACCTTCACCAGTTTGTTCTCTACCGTTCTCACTTACAGCTGTAAGATCCTTAGTCACTTGATTTTACCTGACCTTACCCACTTAAATTGAGTCTACTGGTAATATAGATGATGACACCCGTCCTTAGGGAGTCTTCTTTACCTCATCGGTAGTACCAGTTGTTTTCTCAGGTTTTACGTCATGAATCTATGTTAGAGTTTTTCCGTCTTACTAGAGACAAGCAGAGGTTCCGTTTGGTAAGTTATAGTGTCAATAGGTTCAGATACGGGGTTCGTCATTACGACTCCTTCGACTTCAACTTTCCACGATACTTCTGGCTGTTCTGGAACACCTTGATTGTGGGTTTTTTCTACAGGAGGAGTAATATCCCCTGACCTTACGTTTTCATCCTTCAGTTCTTTGTGGACCTCATTGTCCGTTTAAACCGGAACCTTACACCTTACTTCGTCCCGTTTTTGATTATCTTAAAACGGTTCTTTTACGTGACCAGTATCGTTTGTGGGAGAAGGTTGTTGTGTTCTCTTCTGAGATGTGTACCTGAAGTGGTCTACCAGTTGTGGCTTTAGTCTAACTAATATAAGAAACGTCGGTTTTTACCTCTTCGAGATATGTCGGTTGTTTTGTTCTGGCCCTCGACTGACACCGAGTCTAGTACTTGAGGAAGAACGGTTTAAGTCTGAATTTAACTTCTTTCATCCCTTTTGGCGATCTGGTAAGTCCATACTAGATTTAGTTTAGGGAATACTAATATGTCACCTTCACTCTTTATCTAAATTCCCGGATCTAGACTATCTATCTCACGGACTACTTGATACCTTACTCCAAGCACTGTGACATGTCCTCTGTCCCTAGTTCTGGTAGGGGTACCTTTTCTTTACTTTTTTTTTTTTTCTACCGACAGACCCCTCCGGAATGTTTATCGACACTTTTCTTCTCTTCGTTTTTCGTTTCCTCTTTTCCTTTCTATACTCGTAGACTTACGTCTCAAGGTTTCTTATCGTTCTTCTCTATTCTTTCGGAAGAAGTCACTAGTTACGTTTCTTTGTCTCCTTTTCTTGTCTTACCCTTTCTGCTCTCTAGAGAAGTTCTTTTAATCTCTATGGTTCCCTTGTAAAGTACGTTTGTACCCGAGTTATTTCCTGTCTTTGCCAGACCTGGATTGTCTTCGTCTTTTATAATTCTTCTCCAACTTTCTTATGTGTTTTCTTGACGTGTTTTTCCTAGAAGTACTGGTTCTCTCAGTGCTACCACACTAGTGAGTAGATCTCGGTCTGTAGGACCTTACACTTAAGTTCACCCGGAATCTTTTGTAGTGATACTTGTTTCGATCACCTCCACTACCTTAAGGTCACCTCGATAAAGTTTAGGATTTTCTACTACGACACTTTCACGACGTGAGTTATACGGTCGTTTAAACCTTTTGAGTCGTCACCGGTGTCCTGACCTTTTCCAGTCAAAAGTAAGGTTAGGGTTTCTTTCCGTTACGGTTTCTTACGAGTTTGATGGCGGGTTAACGTGAGTAGAGTGTGCGATGATTTCATTACGAGTTTTAAGAGGTTCGGTCCGAAGTTGTTATGTACTTGGTACTTGAAGGACTACAAGTTCGACCAAAATCTTTTCCGTCTCCTCGGTCTCTAGTTTAACGGTTGTAGACGACCTAGTACCTTTTTCGTTCTCTCAAGGTCTTTTTTGTAGAGAAAGACGAAATAACTGATACGGTTTCGGAAACGGACACACCTAGTATTTTTTGACACCTTTTAAGACTCTCTCTACCCTTATGGTCTGGTAGACTGGACGGAGAACTCTTTAGACATACGTCCAGTCCTTCGTTGTCAATCTTCACCTGTACTTTGTTGTCTGACCAAGGTTTATCCTTTTCCTCATGTAGTTCCGACATATAACAGTGGGACGAATAAATTGAAGATACGTCTTATGTAGTACTCTTTGCGACCTGACCTTCTTTGTGTTCGACCTTAGTTCTAGTGGCCCTCTTTATAGTTATTGGAGTCTATACGTCTACTGTGGTGGGAATACTGTCTTTCACTTCTCCTCGATTTTTCGGAGAACGACTTCCACTTTGTCCTCTCACTTTTTCAACCGGATTTCGAGTTGTAAGTCTTTTGCTTCTAGTACCGTAGGCCAGGGTAGTGAAGTACCCTTTATCTACCCCTTTGTCACCTTTGTCACAGTCTGAAATAAAACCCCCCCGAGGTTTTAGTGACGTCTACCACTGACGTCGGTACTTTAATTTTCTGCGAATGAGGAACCTTCCTTTCAATTCTGGTTGGATCTATCGTATAAGTTTTCGGCTCTGTAATGAAACGGTTGATTCCAGACAGATCAGTTCCGAAACCAAAAAGGTCACTAGTACATACCTACACTATTAACCTGACACTTCTTCCGACTCGCGGTTTCTTAACTACGAAAACTTGACACCACAACCTTTTCTGAGAACTCTCAGGGAACCTGACGTTCCTCTAGGTTGGTCAGGTAAGACTTCCTCTAGTCGGGACCCTAAAGAAACCTTCCTTACTACGATTTCGACTTTGAGGTCATGAAACCGGTCGTGTACGCTTCACAACTGAGTAACCTTTTCTGAGACTACGACCCTCCCTAACCCCCGTCCTCCTCTTCCCCTGCTATCTCCTACTCTACCGACCTACCGTAGTGACTGAGCTACCTGCACTCAGACTCACTTGAGGCCCTCTACCACTACCTCTCCCTCTGGACCGCACGACGCTAAGTACCCCAGCGTTTCTCACCCTGTGCTGACTCGCTGACTTGACTTGACTTGACTTACAGTTTCGACGACTTCGTACTGTCTGTACCTTCCTTGATCAGAAATGTACACTTCTTACTGGGGTGGTGAGTGATTTGTCACTGGGTTCCTGTGTGGGTGTTAGTCTCTCTGTCTACACCCTTGTACTCACCGTAGACGCATAAAATCTATTATAAAGTTTACAAACGTGGAATGTTCAACCAGTAAACTGTAGACTCGAGTACTCTTATGTTTCAGTGTCATAGAATCCCCAATATTAGATATAAGCAATTGTGCTTGTTATTAATACATTTTCAAGTTTGTCCTTTAAATATCTGTCTTGAAAGAAGAAAACACTAACGTCACTTTGACAAAGAGAATTCATGTTATTTTGGTGTTTAATACCTATAACATACTTTTCTCAGTAAAAAAGGATTTATCTTAACCTTTCACTTTAACATGAAACATAATAAAGGGTCCGTAAGTAGACGATAATAAATTGTATTTGAGTAACGTTATGATCATATTATTTTGGACTTCGTCATTTAATTGTTTAGTCAAGACTGTGGAACATCATTGACCAGAGTGTCTCCACTCTACATACTCGAGTCTTTTGTTCCCAGATTGTGACTGATTGCCACTCTCCCTTTTTCTTTATACATCGTCTCTACTATTAGAGATTTCAATTGGAACTACTTCATTCTAAACCAGTCTTTTCCCCTTCAGGACCACTCCTTCCTCTCAACTGAACACAGAGACAAGGACTCATGTCACCCATATCGACCTGAAAGATATTCCTTCTTCCCCTTATTTGTGTCTCCGAGGAGATTGAATGAAGGTAAACCCCAGAGTACTACACCAATATTAGTACAAAGAGTTTGGTGGTGTTATAACATTTCATTAATCGGAGGTTAATTTTAATTTTTTTAGTACGAAGAGACTGTAGAAAATTATAGTACTTATGGTTAGTTCATTCTTTTTAAATTTTCAATTTAAATCTAGAGTGTACAGTGAAGATCTTTAAGAAGCGTCCACAAGGAGAACGGGACTAGAGAGGCGACTCGACCAAGACCCACCGTCTCGGCCGAGTTTCTCTTCGTACTCGTCCAATCCCTGCATTCACGTCGTCAAGGGACACAGACCTGGTAACTTATGGTGTCTCCTCTCAGACGGTCGACAGTGTAGTAGTCCGGAGACTCGTGTCTGTCCGTCTTCGACACTCTTAAACAACTATGTCAGTACGTCTTTATGATGATTCACTATGTGACTATTTTTAATTCTATCGTCTTGAGTTTCTGGGGAACCGGAAACAAGGATGACCACAATCTTCCCTAAAAGATGGAGAACTTTTTAGTCCCTAGGACTGACAGAGTCGTTCCGCATTAACTTTGAATGTCTTACCCTTCCGCAACACCCATCTAAATCGGAACTCTTTATTTGTCAGGGAGGTCCCTTGTTTGGTTCGGAAAGAGAAGAAGGTTGGGGGGAAGAGGATTCTGAAGGGGAGGGGTTCTGACTAGAAGTCAGTCGTGAGAGTCGTCCTTCGGACGTCCGGTCGGGTAAAGACGGAAATCTTGTCGAAGATCTGTAGATTAATTTGAGTGGGTTCGTCTAAGGTAATAAGAAAAACAGACAGAGTTTGAGACGGGAGGTGTCTGGTGACTCGATAGGAGTCTATTCTTACCTCTTCAACACTAAGGGACCTCTTCCTACTTCTGTCCGGGACCCGTCTACACAAGTGCTAAGTGAGTGGAATGGTCCCCGGACTGGAGGTGATACTACTAGGCTTCATCTTCTACTCCCCTTTACTTTCAATTTAAGATCCCCCACCTCAAACCTGTCCTTTCCTCCTCTCTTTGATATCTGGTGTATCCCGGGGAGCCTTTTCTGTTCCGAAAATACGGAATCGGAGGAACCCAGTCACTCACATAAATTAAGGAGAGTCGAGAAGAGAATCTTCGACAAGAGTTTATCGAAGTCTACTTCGACGAAGTTTTACTTCGTCCTTTTATCAACTACCACTTAAAACACACAGTATAACTGACCAACGACCAACGGATCTAATCTGTAAGAAAGACCCATACAGACACACCCACGACAAAGATCTATTCTAATCTTAAACTACATACCTACGTCTTCAATTGAAAGGGATTTAATTCATCCGTAGTTTTTTAAACAACTCCCGGATATTTCTTCTTTTTATACCTTCTTCCTTCTTAAGTGACAAAAACGTAGAAGGACAGATGAAACTCGATCCTCTATCTATCTAAAAGAAGAGAGGGACCTTCTCCTGAATGTGGTCACCGATGGGACCAGAATTCGGAAATCTGAACTTGGTTTAATGTGGTCGGTGGTTGAAAGGGCACAGAGGTCAAACGGAACCCGTCTATTACCTTGTAGATTCCGAGGAACTAATTCACTTAATTAAGTAGAACTATTTATAATATGTGTGTGTATATATATACGTAAATATATATATACATATGTATTAATACTTCTTAGGGTACCTGTCTCCTCTGACCACTGTCAGGTATCCCAACGTTTTAGTCTATGTTGACTTCGTTGTATCGTACGTACATACATGTAATTGATTATATATATAGCATAATTAAGATGATGAGACAAGAAACCTCTTGTGATTATGTCATGACTTTTCACTTTCAGTGAGTCAGTATAGGCTGAGAAATGCTGGGGTACCTGAATCAGGTACCTTAAGAGGTCCGGTCTTATCACTTCACCCATCGGAAAAGGAAGAGGTCCCCTAGAAGGGTTGGATCCCTAGCTTGGGTCCAGAGGGTGTATCGTCCGTCTAAGAAATGGTCGACTCAGTGTTCCCTTCGGGTACTTTGTTAAGAGGTTAAGACGTAATCCACCGTGTCCTTGAGACAATTCTTATTACTGTACTGACTTAACAAGTTTTTACACACGGTTTGTCAGTTAACCATGTCAATTTCCATGTTCCTTCTACAACGTCCCTATTATTACAAGTTACATAGTTAGAATTAGATCATTCTAGACAAGTCTATACTCCTTCAGTCTCATTTGATTCTTTTACTTTACTTCTTTTTCTCGAAACTAACCTAAATGGTAACTCACTCAGTCAGACCCAACGTAGTTTCGGAGGGTTCTTCTCTCCATTATTCTATCAGTGAAGATAAAATTGGAGCAAAAGAGTATCCAGAGTCCTAGAACAATAGTACGATGAAGACTATAAAAAAGTGTACTAATTTCGGTTAGTTCGTAGAGAAACAAAATAATTTTCACATTTCTACAGGGACTACCTTTAAGAAGGATGTACAAGAAGAACGAAGACTAGAGAGTCGACTCGAGACATAGACCCAACGTCTACCCCGAGTTCTTCCTACTCGTCCCGATCACTAAACCCCCCTTGACATCATCTAGGGACTAAAATTTGAACCTATAGAACGTCTTGAACACTTGTGTCTTCTTTGACGTCTCGTCCCGTGGACAGTGTGGAAGTCCCGAAGGTTTGGTTCTTCGCTGACCCGTGACCTTTAAATACACCTCTCAGTACGTCTTTATACTTCGACCGGTTTTTCAAGTAACCCCAGAAAGGTATTCTATCATGTCTGTTAGGTTTACTTGAAAAACCGGTTGAATTATAATGTAATAATGTGATTGTCCACAATTTAATAATTCGAGACTGAAAGGGGATAAAAGGGTAGTTTCGTGAAGAATATAGGAACTTTTATTCCGAGTCTTGTCTATAACAAACCTGTTCATCAGGAAAAAAAAAAAAAAAAAAAGAGAGAGTCGAGAGTTCATCCAACCCTTTCTTGACCTTTACTTTTTCGGTTTTCTGCGTACCGACGGTGGTACACGACACGCACACGAGTGACATCGTTGTAAACAGGAAGATAGAGTGACCTCCTACTCTGGTCCGAACTGAAGTAAGACTCCTACTGACGTCGAAAGGTGGAGTGATCTTTCTCACTCCGACCGGTTCTCGTCCTTTGTGACTGGATATGGAACCGACTCCCTCGGGTCTTGTCTTGAGGACTTGGAAGAAGAAAGTACCATCTAGTATCACACTTGGTCCTGGGACTTTTTACCTCTACATAGACCCGTTTGTCTTTTTGTCAAAAGGTTACTTTCTCTTGATGTCGTTTTTATCTTTTTTTTACAATTTAGTTGAAAATCGATCATATAAGAATGTAATTTCTTCGTCAAGGGTATTAATTTTATTTTCGAACCCATCAATGCTTCTCTATTTTGAAGGAAAATGTTACTTCTATAAAAATAATGTACGTGTTATATCATAACAATGGATGTCCGTCTTACGACATGTCATCTAGGATCTTGAATAGGTAGAACACATTGACTGTGAAATGTAATTAACTTGTCGTTGAGGAATTGTTAAAAGATTCTCCAATCTAGAGTACAATTTATAAGAATGGTGGTATTTTCTCGGGTACACTAACTATCGTCTCCTAATTTATCATCTTAGTGTATCTTACAAATCTCTTTTGTTTAAGTCTTTTGATAGACATTTCATTTTCATAAATTTCTAAATTCTTTTTTTAATATGTTTTACTAAACATTAAGGAATTAACCCAATAAGAAAAATTATACTTAAATAAATAGACTGACGTATTCCAGAATCGACACCGTACACCCTAGAAGGGGCTCCGTACCCCCGAGAAGACAACGCCGTGTACCGAAGAGAGATCACACCACGTACCCGAGGTCTCGTGTGTCCGAGTCATCAACAACACGACCCGAATCAACGGAGTACCGTGCACCCTTGAAGCAAGGGACTGGTCCGTAACTTGGAAACATGGGACGTAACCTTCTACCTAAGAATTGGTGACCTGATGGTCCTTTCAGGGATTAGTTCAAAAAGGAATAGTTTCGTTTCGTTTCAATGATTACAAATTTCACCTAATGGGAAAGAAGAAGGTGAAGACCACGACGAACACACGAGTGACCCAGGAAAACACTTCGTCTTCGACTCCTCTGAGGTCAGGAGTTGTACCACCTGTTTTTCGGGTTCCTTCTACAGTTCTGACTCTTGTCGTTAGTTTAATTAAACTTCCACCACCTCGTCCTACCAAGACATCACATCAAATTCTAATTCTCCGTATGTGGTACATCCTTCGATTATTTACGGATAACACTTACTGTTCTAAATAATTACCCCGTCTAGTCTAAGGTTCAACTACCCGTCGGTTAGTTACTTTGTCTGTGTGGACGTGTCAGTTTCTACCTTCTATTTCTATGTTACTGTATAAGGTCGTCGTCCTTCAACCTCTTCCTTTACCGTTGGGTGAGGTCGCAAGAACGGGTCTCTTGTTCCTGTCTCCTCGGACCACCCGACGATAGATACCCCAGCGTGTCTCAGTCTGTGCTGACTTCACTGAATCGTACGTACGTACGTAACCTCTTCCTTTACCGTTGGGTGAGGTCATAAGAACGGGTCTCTTAGGGTCCCTGTCTCCTCGGACCACCCGACGGCAGATACCCCAGTGTGTCTCAGCTGTGCTGACTTCACTGTATCATCTTCGCCGTCGTCCTTCCTTCACAGATGATTTTCGTCTTGGACGATGAAATGTGGTCTTAAGAAACGGAGGTCTGGTTCTTCTGTAAGACAATCTTTTGGTGTTAAAACAAGGTGGTGTAGGACTGATGATGTCATATCTAAGAGATAAGAAAGTAAAGGGGACATGGGTAAGGAAAGAACATGAACTTCATTGACTACATACACGTGTTCGTACAACGTAAAAAAATTTGATTTACCGGTCACCATACAAAACGAGTTGTAGTTTGCCTCTACCGAACCCCTTTTTATGACTAAGACACTTTTATGGGTGAAAAGAGGTAATCACCGGACGAGTAGTCGAGAATAGAAATATGAGGTCATTCAATAAAACGAGAGTGACAAATTGTTTGTTTGTTTGTTTTTCTTGTTGTATTTTTAAGAACGTACGGAACAAACTAACCTCTTAAAATTACAACAAGCAAATAGTGACATTTTGGTTCCTGTTAAAATATTAAAAAACATGTATCCACAATGTACATCTCGTTAGACAGTAATTCATCCCTATTTAATGAGATTTTCTTTACTTAGGATCTGTCAAAAGGGAAGTTCAGTTCGTAGAACAACAAATTTATTTGAACAAATTTTACTTTTTTTTTTTTTTTCATCTAAGGATAAGCAAGAATTGTACGTAAAGATCAGCTTTTCTTTTAATTGACTATTGTTAGACCTAGTCACGAATGACGATCCTCTATTTCAATAATGTTTATAAGATAATAAATTAAGGGTGTTATCCGGATATTCCATTCAGAATCATGAAAATAAAGAATACTTTTTGACTTAGTTCAATTAAAATTATTCCCGATTATTCATACTATTGTTTTAAGATACAATAAAGTTTCGGGTTCGAGAATTGACAGGTGTCAAAAGGGGGTGACATTGTACACTGGACATCTTCGTGGGACGATACTTTATCGAGTTGAATTAAAATCGGTAATGACACTGGACGAGAACCAAGTAATTACCGAGAGGGAAGATGCGGTGTAGGATCCCTTAGACCGAGGATGGAAAAGAACCCCTCATAAGATAACTATCTCGTGAACACGACCTCTTTGTGTCAGGATCCGGATTAGTAGGATAGAAGACGTGACAGTCGGTACTTTACAACCCACATAGAGTATTCCAATACATAAGGAAATTACTGGACTATCCTTAAACAAGAAATACACCATACAAACTTCTAAATGACCATATTTCTACGAGATACATGTATGTATATAAATATGTGCATTAATATATATACACATGTACGCACGTACACACATACTCACACATATATATCTGGTAAAGGTCTAATGTACGACATAGTAAGGTGACCCTGTTCAATGATGAAAAGATATTAAACCCCATCTGAGACATATCATCAGATGAGATTGAATATTGCATATGAAGAGTTTCGTTTCGAACGAAGAAACGATAGGATCCAGTTAAAGAGTAGTATTTAAACTTTGATCAATGTTTCTTTTTCTTGTCTTGTCTTTTCACGTACCATACCGCATATGACCTCTTACACACACACACACAAGTCAGAACAGTTTGAGAAAAACTGGGGTACCTGACATCGGGTGGTCCGAAGTACATTTAAAAGTTCGTTCTTATGACCTAACTTAACGGTAAAGGAGGAGGTCCCTTAGAGGGGGTGGGTTCTTGACTTGTCCGCAAGATAAAATTCACCTAGTTTTTCCACCTAAGAAATAGTGACACGGGTAATTCTTCGGGATAAGACACTATATGAGTTCACAAAATGGTATTCGCTTTCCGGACTTTTGGTTTTGAGATAGGAATTATTCTTGTCGACAGGGATCTGTACCGAAGGAGACGATCTGTCTAAAGTCTTTGAGTATGAAAATATGGAAAACACTGGGTAAAGGTCATTTCGTGGAATTTTTACCAGGGTTTATCTTGTCGGAGTCATATTTTTTCAAGACATTTGGTTCTATCCTTGACCTCACCAGAACGGTCGGTTCAGACCGTTGAACTTTTTACTCGGACCTATCCAGCTAATAACAAGTAGACTTCCCGTGTTTATACATGTGTCCTGTAACTGTGTCGAATATAAAAAGTCATTAGTGTCTCGTTTAGAAATAATTTAACACGTCCTGTGAATTTATCAACAAAATGTGACTGTAAATCAAAATGTGTTACTAGAATTCTCAATCCGTGTCGAAATTTGGGATCAAACATAAATTCTTTTTTCTTCCAGTCTTAAAAAAGTAGTAATGTGTGAAACATGTCCAGTTCTGTCCTAATCTTGAGGTTGTGAGACTTGTATTTTAACAATAAGACACATGTCTATAACGAACACAAAAGGAAAGGTACTGGGAAACTATTTGACTCACACAGGACCCGTTGTCTGTAAGCGAGTTTATGAATCAACTACCATCATCCACCCCTCACTAACATCTAACAGGACCTATAGTATCTCCCACCGTCTGTCCGAAACGGTACAAAGAATCCAACCACTAGTTTTTTCTTTATATACCTCCTAATACTCCCGTTTCTGCAGTATGGTAATGACACAACAGAAGTCTTCCCTAATCTCCAGAGAGAAACTCTTATGTTCTCTCAGTTGTCCACTTAATCGTACAGACGATTGAGTTTCGTCTACGTGAGACGTAGGGTTTCTACTCGTGCTCAAGATTTCATCTCTACCCTCTGGCCTTCCTTCTCTACCACACTTACCGTGTCTACCCGAGTGCATATCTTCCACTTTAGGTACCGGTCCCAGTGATATTCTTCACCCTCTCCCTTGCCTTCAAAGTCCTTGAACCTCCCGTGTCACAGTACCCTCGACCTGTCAGGGTTCCTAACTTTATACCTATCCGTAAGGCTCTTTTCAACGTGAATCTCTTGGATATCTACTCACTGGGTACCAAACATTGTAACTTTTTACTCTGTCACGGACGAAGTATCAGATCTTTTTGTGGTTGTACTGCCCCTCCTTGTCAGTACCTTTCTCAGTTCTGAGGACTCAGTCCTACTCACCACCTTCTCAGGAGTTTCCGAAGTATGGATTTAAATAGGAAATTGGGATATTGGGTCATCGGTTTAACTCCAGACATATACCTCATTCGTAAAAGTCTTGAGAACGAAGCAACTTGTCGTGTGAAATATAATGTCCTTGCATAAGATGTCATATGGGGATCCTAGGTCCGTCAGAAGAACCTATGTAGATAAAGGGTCATCACAAAGGGACTCCTCTTTATAACCCTCGGGTTCTATGGTATTAATATTATGAATTGTCCGGTATAACCGTGTCTATCGTGAACAGAGACTAGAAGACTTTCCTGTTCTAAGTTTAAATCCAACTTACCTAAGTTACACTACAGGTGACGTCTCCTTTTTTTATTTTTATTTTTGTATATTGTTTATGTCCCATTCGAATAGGTCACTGTAATACTTCTCCCTTGAACCCTTAACTGACACTTCTTGAACACGACTACCTGACCCCTTTTCCCAAGTTTGTAATCTCACTGTATAATATACATACATAGTCCTCCACTTGTGCACCCCGATACTAGTTTAGATTAACTTTGACGTCTGAAGACTTTACCCCAGTCTTGTGTCATTAAACTTCTGGGTTATTTAGAAGAATGGGGTCACCGTGACCTGCGCACAATCGAGACTTTACTATTTTCTAAGTCACTACAACTAACTACGTTCACTGATTCGTGACTATGGATGAAGAAAAGATCCCACTCCCATCCCCCATCCCGGTGACACTTCGATACTTCACCACTTACTCTCCTACTTGGTCTTTGGATCGGTAAGAGGGAAAATATATTAGTGTAGGAGAAGTCGTTATGGGGAAGAGACTTATGGGAGGAAGAAAGATGGGGTTGAACACGGGTTTAAATCAGGTACCGTGGTGTTCTTAGGGTATAGGTGTGAGGACGGGACCGAAGGTGTGGAAATTTGTATACGTCGTAAGGTGCGTCTAGACCTTGTGCCTTATGTAAGAAGTCAAAGAACCTTTAGCAAAAACCGAAGAAGTCACAGGTCTAGAGTGAGGATCTCTACTATTTTTACAACTGGGATGTAGAGCATGTGTGGTAGGAAAATTATGGTGACGGAAGGAGAGGAAGGTACGTGACTGCGTGAATTTGGAAGAAGGGACTCTTTGGGCTCCTCCCCTCTTCGCTACCGAGACTGTGGTGTCTGTTTTCTTTACACGAGCGCAGATGGACGGGTGAATCCTTCTTCTGGAAGTGAATTTTTTTAATTTGTTTTTCGACAGAGGAAGATCTTTACCTTATATAATTGGGAAGAAAGCTATGAAGTACCTTACTTATTCTTTGATCCACTTTATGACATATCCTTTCCGAAAACGATGGAGACACAAGACGACACGACACGACACGAATCGACGAGTCAGTACAGACTTAGAAACACTGGGGTACCTGATATCGGGTAGTCCGAGAAGACAGGTACCCCTAAGAGATTCGTTCTTATGACCTCCCTTATACGGAGGTACGAAAGGACGTCTCATAAGGGTTGGGTCCAGAGGACGTAACGTCTACCTAAGAAAATGACAAACTTAGTGGTCCCTTTGGGAAACGATGGAGATTTTACCATGATTATACCTTTTCAGTAGTGTGTGCTACCCAGAGGGTCTACCTGCAAGGGTCCGTCTAGTTATCCCTCCGATGTCTAAGACTGACACCATACCCAGATAAAAACCTCTCGGTTATTCGGACACGGGACCAAGTTTCGAAATGAAGGTCCCCACACCGGGTGTTTGTTATAACCTTTAAAAATCCTCAAGACCCTTTTTCAATTTTTGAAGACCGTTTCCTCTTCAATACTGATGACTTTTCTTTTACCAATCTTGAAGTACACAAACATTTCTTAAACCACGACGATCCACCTAGTCGTTTGAAATCTGTGTTTCTGATGTGAAAGGGTATATTCAAAGATTTTACACACTGAACCTTTTCTAATTAATAACGGTGGTCTCAGTTTTGGTTATTGGAGTTCCGAGTCCAGACGAAAATCTTTAGATTTCTCTTGGAACACCTTACTGCATCAGGGTGAGATGAAGATCCATCCGTTTTAAATTTTGTTTTGTTTCGAAATTAAAAAAAAAGGAGAAATTTCGACTGGGCGTATTGATAAAATCCCGAACTGTTCCGGGTACACGATTGTGTTCGTGGTCACTTTATTTCTTTGGTTTCTTCCTGCCTCCCACTTAATTTACTCACTTCAGTGTTCTCAGATTGTCATTTTAGGAAATAGGAGAAATGGGAATATCTGGGATTGGCACTTAAGGTTGATGACTTAAGTAATTGTATCTTAGGCCGAGTAAGAGTTTTCTATCTCTTGTGATTTTAGGAGTAGACACTGATGTTAAATTTTATTATGATGTAGTTTTGAAGTAACAAACCCCTCTAAAAAGTAAGACTAACTGGTCTATTGAGAGTACCGATGTTTGGAAAGAAGTATGGTGTACTCGTACTGAGGACGAGTGGGTATGCGTGGTAAAGTACTAAGGTGAGTACAGGATCCTCCTTCTCTCTTTTGTGTTCAGTTCCTCTTATTTATTTTGTCGTCCTAATTCCTTCGTTTCTTATCCTTTTGATATCTCTTTTTGTCTCGTCAGTTTCAATAAACTTTAATAAACTTTTTTTAGTTATTTTATCTATTGCGAAATCGATTTATAGAGTTCTTTTTTTATGTATCCTCCGTTTAATGATTTTATTCTTAATTTCTTCTCTGTCATGATAACTTAATTGTCTTTAATTTTCTTATATTTCCGATACTTTTTAACATATGGTTGTTTGATCTATTATATTTAATTTACCTGTTTAAGGAAGTTTGTGTCTTTGATAGGTGTGACTAAGTGTCTCTTTATCTTTTTGACTTATCTGGATTTGTACATCTCTAACCTGACTTTTCGTTTTTGGAGGAGGTTTCCTTTCAGGTCAAGATCTGCCGAAGTAACCACTTAAGACTATCAAAATTTCGTTTTATTATGTTTATGAAGTGTTTAAGAAGGTTTTTTGTCTCCTCCTCCTTTGTGAAGGGTTGAGTAAAGTACTCCGGTTATGATAAGACTATGATTTTACTCTGTTTCTGTAATGTTCTTTTCATTTGATGTCCGATTATAGGGAATACTTATATCTGTACTTTGAAAAAGTCACTTTGTGATCTTTTAAATTAGGTCGTTTTATATTTTCTAATATGTAGTACGTAGGTACGTACGACTCAGCTAAGTCAACACAGACTGAGAAAGGCTGAGATACCTGACATCGGAGGGTCCGAGGAGACAGGTACCCTAAGAGGTCCGTTCTTATGATCTCATCCAACGTTAAGGGCTCTAGTTTGGGTCTGGATAATACAGAGGACGTAACGGTCCGTCCAAGAAATGGTGATCGCGGTGGACCCTTCGGGGTAATATGTAGTGTCAGTTGAACTTAAATAGGGTCTTTAAGGTCCAACGAAGTTGTAATCTTTTCGGTAGTCATACTCACTTTTATTCGAACTATATATAAAGTTTCCTCGGAGAATCACTGTTGTTGTCCTAATCTTGGGTTCCTGTGTCTACTCTTCCATTGACTGTGCCCAAGTCTTGACGTCCACCCTACCGGGGGGAGTGGACGTCGTCGAGGTGTCAACTGGTAAGTGACGCCGCGAGGTCCAGACTCTACTCGAGGAAGTCGTCGAGCGGGACGACGTGGTCGAGTCGGAGGCGGTGTCGGTTCGATAGGTCCCAGAAGAAGAGGAGAAGGAGGTTAGAGACGTCAAGAGAAGCGAGGAGTGACAGATCCTACGAAGATTCGACTAATTTGAGACAAACATAGGAAACAGAGAGTCAGACTTAGACTATGACATTCCAATCTGTTCCCCCTCTCCCTTACTTAGACAGTCGACCCCTCGGATGAACACATTCCCTAATTCTCGGTCCTTTTATAAAAAGTCCCCGAAGAATGGTCCTTCCTTCAATTTCATCCGTTCGTTAAAACCCCTTTCGAGTCTAAAAAAAAGTTAATAAAAGGGAGTCATGTTTAGTTTTTCCAAAGTCTGTTAGAATAGACGGTTGGGACCCGGTTTTACATTTTAGACTCACTCCAGACTCAAGACCTATCGACAGGATCTGTGAGTACGGAGGGACGTAATGACGTCAGGGATTCAAACTTGGAACTCTTCTTCGAGTCAGAAAACGGTAACAGAAGGTGACTTCCACAGTCTCTGAACGTCCTCCTCACCTTCTGTCTTAAGAGGTCTGAAGAAGTGGTATCTTCCGAAGGGACCACCGAGTTCTTGTACACACGTTACGTCCTCTGAGTCCTCTGAACCCAAGTCAGGGACTCTATTCTTTTAGGGGACACTTCTTATACCGTTGGGTAAGGTCATAAGAACGGACCTCTTAGAATACCTGACTCCTCGGACCGTCCGGTATCAGGTATCTCAGTGTTTCTCAGTCTGTGCTGACTCCGTTGACTCGTGTTGTGTCTGAGTGGTATTTCAGTCAGAAGTACGACTTAAGGCTTTGAGACACATACAAACTTTGTATAGGTGAGAGATCGGGGATGAAGAGTGTCTCTTTCCTGGTTCCTCTCTTGTTTATTTTATCGTGGACCTGAGTAAATTACGGTCCGTTGTTCTCCTTCCCCGAAGGAGTACTAATCCTGTCTTACTGTCTGCCAACACGACTGGGGATTGAGTCTTTAGGTAATTCTTCTCAGAGGCGGGTGGAAGGTCCTTCAAGAGAGAAGAGACTACAGTCGAAGGTTGAAGAGTCGGAAGACGACGAGGAAGGAGTCGGAGCAGTCTCGACGGACCTCGTAGAGGATATTCCCTCCTTGGTGTGGTCGTAGTTTGAAACCCGAAAAAGTCGTGGACCTGTCTCTTATTTGTCCCTTCTTTAGTACGACTAGAGTCTTCTCTGGTCAAATACCTTTAGTCAAACTTAGACTAGTAGTTTTAGCTACTGTGTCCTATCTTTTTTAAGACTCTTCCATTTACGTAACAAATAAGGATTCGCCACTTTCAGTGATAGGAACGGTTAAGAAAAAAAATCTCATTAATAGCTAAGACGAAACCGTTCCTTACAGGAAAAAAGAATAACTGTAAAAAATATACAAGTTAGGTGTCAGAAGTTGTCGTGGGTAAGACGACTCTCGATTAGAGTCGTTGATCTCGATTAGACCACTTCCTTAACGGTTAGTTGTGTTGTTTTCTCTGTTTTCTTCTTTTGGAGAGTGAAAGTCGGTTCTCAGATATGAAAACCGAGGAGGAAATACATTGATTTCTTTTTGTGTCCTTACAGGAAGTCTGTAACCTTCAACTCGTATGACACTCTCTGTATGTAGCCTCTAATGTCTCGAGTGATGATGCCACGGTTTGTCTCGTCAACTTTTCCACTCTCAAAGGTGGTTCATGATTAAAGGCAGGACCCGGGATGGACTGAAAGGACCTGCCGGAGAAGGTACTCCTCACACACCACTGGTACTACGAGGACTCTAGCAAGTGTTTCTGCTGTTTACTGAAAAGACAGAAGGAATGTCTTCTCGTCCTCAAAGAGAAGTACCACGTGTGTCTCTGGACAGAAGACGGGGAGGAGACGCGAGTGGAACTGACAAGACTCAGAGGGGTGATACAACCGGTCTACGTCTAATCCGGTGTCCAAAGGTTCACTCATGTCGCGTGGTGTGTGTCCTGTCGACGACAGAGGAGGATCCGACTACAGACAGAGGAACGACAGTCACTACGTTCAGACCGTCTTCGACACTGGTGTCGGATCTGAATCCCCAAGACAATTTTCGAGGACCGTCTACCCTGTCCTATGGAGAAAGACATCCAAGTGGCGTCATAAATTTCGGTATCGTCGACGAGGGACCGAAGGAGGATAGACCTCGAGAAGAACGAATTCCTAAGACCCTACCTACCCGTCTAACTTTTCTCTATACATTCTGACCGTATCTATTTTTTCTAAAGTTAGTACGTCTGTAATTTTTGACTAATTCTGAATTTATGACTTCTTGTTCTTTCTTGTTTACCTTAAATTACCGGACCCTTTCGGTGATTACGGAGTCCCGAAAACGTCAAACGAAAAGAAAGTGGGATGTCACTAGAAAGGGAACTATAAACGTACTGAAGGACAATACGAAGTATACCGAGGGAGGAATGTACCAGAGAGGAAACTTCCCGGAATACACTAATTGAGTAGATGTCGTGTTCGTAGTTATGTAGTGAAACACACGTGAATGGTAGAAAGGAATAATAGTGGCATATTATATAACTATGGAAAGAACTTCATAGAATGAGACTTTTACGTTAGACACATCTAACGACGATTCAGCGAAGTCAGCACAGGTTGAGACACACTGGAGTATCTACCGTCGGGTGGTCCGAGGGGACAGGGACCCTAAGAGGTCTGTTCTTATGACCTCACTCAACGGTAACGGAAGAGGTTACGTACTTTCACTTTTGACTTTCACTTCAGCGAGTCAACGCAGAGTGAGAAGTACTCGGGTGCCTAACGTCGGGTGGTCCGAGGACACATTTAATCCGTGACAAAAATAAGTGACGACATAGGGATTACGGATCGTGTCCCTCGTATTACAAACTACTTATGTATTTCCTAGAAGAGTGAAGGGGTCTCCTTTAATCTGGAAAGAAATTTTTTTTTTTTTAAGTCGTAAAGGAGAAAAGAAAGGCAATTAATCGACAAGAGGATATCCACTCGAAATCCTCGTGTCTATCCAAAGGTCACTTATAAATAGATACCCAGTTAGTTAGTTAAAAAGATAGACAGAGAGGGTTATATGGAAAGGTATTCCTCAAGAAGATGCATGAATATGAGTGAGGGGTCTCTGTGGGTGTCTGTCTCATTTGTAATATTCTCCTTCCATTAAAATACTGATTGTTAATAGAGTCAAGTCAAGTCAACGAGTCAACCTAGACTGACAAACACTGAGGTCCCTGACGTCGTTTGGTCCGGAGGGACAGGTAGTGGTTGACGTCCTCAGATGAGTTTGAGTACGGGTAACTCAACCACTACCGTAGGTTGGTAGAGTAGGAGACAGCAAGGGAAGAGGAAGGTGGAAGTTAGAAAGGGTCGTAGTCTCAGAAAAGGTTCCTCACTCAAGAAACGTAGTCCACCGGTTTCATAACCTCAAAGTCGAAGTCGTAGTCAAGAAGGTCACTTAAAAGTCCTGTCTAAAGGAAATCCTACCTGTTCAATTTAGAGAAACGTCAGGTTTCCTAAGACTTCTTAGAAGAGGTTGTAATGTCAAGTTTTCGTAGTTAAGAAGCCGTGAGTCGAAAGCAATATCAGGTTGAGAGTGTAGGTATGTACTGATGACCTTTTTGGTATCGAAACTGATCTACCTAGAAACAACCGTTTCATTACACAGACGAAAAATTATACGACAGATCCAACCAGTATTGAATAGAAGGTTCCTCATTCTCAGAAAATTAAAGTACCGACGTCAGTGGTGGACGTCACTAAAAACTCGGGAGGGTTTATTTCAGACTGTGGTAAAGGGGACAAAGGGGTGGATAAACGGTACTCCACTACCCTGGTCTACGGTACTAGAATTAAGTCAAAAAACTTACAACTCGAAATTCGGTTGAAAAAGTGAGAGGAGAAAGTGAAAGTAGTTCTCCGAAAAATCAAGAAGTGAAAGACAGTATTCCCACCACAGTAGACGCATAGACTCCAATAACTATAAAGAGGGTCGTTAGAACTAAGGTCGAACACGAAGTAGGTCGGGTTACAAAGAGTACTACATGAGACGTATCTTCAATTTATTCGTCCCACTGTTATATGTCGGAACTACATGAGGAAAGGGATAAACCTTGGTAAGACAAAAAGGTACAGGTCAAGATTGACAACGAAGGACTGGACGGATGTCTAAAGAATTCTCCGTCCAGTCCACAAGAACATAAGGGTATAGAAATTCTTAAAAGGTGTCAAACAACACTAGGTGTGTCAGTTTCCGAAACCGTATCAGTTATTTCGTCTTCAAGAAGACCTTGAGAGAACGAAAAAACTACTAGGTTACCTACAACCGTTAAACTAGAGACCAAGGAGACGAAAAAGATTTAGGTTGACCTTGTAGACCTTCAAGTGTCAAATGTATGACAACTTCGGATCGAACTTCTTAAAACTCGTAATAAAACGATCATACACTCTACTCACGTCAACAAACTCGTAAGAACCTACCGGGGTGGTCCGTACCGAATCAAAGTGACTCAATCTGTTCCGACACCAGGATCTCACTAATCTAACTGATCAAAGGACTCTAATACCAAAGTCACACAGACGGGAGACTACGGAAGAACGTTGTGGATGGCAGAATGAACCCAAAGAGAATGGAACCGTAGACCAGAGTAGTGAAGTACCCTTTATCTACCCCTTTGTCATCTTTGTCACAGTCTGAAATAAAACCCCCCGAGGTTTTAGTGACGTCTACCACTAACGTCGGTACTTTAATTTTCTGCGAATGAGGAACCTTCTTTTCAATACTGGTTGGATCTATCGTATAACTTTTCGTCTCTGCAATGAAACGGTTGTTTCCAGGCAGATTAGTTCCGATACCAAAAAGGTCACCAGTACATACCTACACTCTCAACCTGAAACTTCTTTCGACTCACGGCTTCTTAACTACGAAAACTTGACACCACAACCTCTTCTGAGAACTCTCAGGGAACCTGACGTTCCTCTAGGTTGGTCAGGTAAGATTTCCTCTAGTCAGAACCCACAAGAAACCTTCCTGACTACGATTTCGACTTTGAGGTCAGGAAACCGGTGGAGTACGTTTCTCAACTGAGTAACCTTTTCTGAGACTACGACCCTCCCTAACCCCCGTCCTCCTCTTCCCTTACTGTCTCCTACTCTACCGACGTACCGTAGTGACTGAGTCACCTGCACTTAAATTCACTTGGGACCTTCTACCACTACCTGTCCCTCCGGACTGCACGACGCTAAGTACCCCAGTGTTTCTCAGCCTGTGCTGACTCGTCGACTTGACTTGACTTGAACTCGTAAGAAACCGTAACGGAAAGAAACCCTAACCTTACTTTTAACTGGAAAAGGTCAGGACACCGGTGACGACTCAAAAGGTTTAAACGACCGTATAACTCATGTCGTAAAAGTGTCGTAGTAGAAAATCCTGAGCTTTATCTCGTTAACCTTAAGGTAGTGGAGGTGATCGAAACAATCACCACTACGAAGGATCCGGGTAAACTGAAGTGTAAGGTCCTACGACCCGAGGTCCACTCACTAGTATGTTAGCACTAATAGACCCAGTACTTCGAGAAAAAACATGTCAAGAAGACACATAAGAACGGTGGAGAAGAATCATAGAAGACGAAGACAATCCAGGTATGGTAAAGAAAGGAAATAACTCGGGTGGAAACGTACTTTACAAGGGAACCATAGAGATTAAAAGAACTTCTCTAGAGATCAGAAAGGGTAAGACAACAAAAGGAGATAAAGAAAACGTGACTAGAGACTCCTTCCGAAAGAATAGAGAGGAACGATAAGAAACCTTGAGACGTAAATTTAACCATATAGAAAGGAAAAGAGGAAACGGAAGACGGAGACAAGAAAAGTGTCAATAAACATTGTTAACAGATCGGTCAATCTTAAATATTCAGTGAAGTTGGATAAATAAGACGTATATTTTTAGAAACACTTTACTCATGAGGGAAATAAGTCTACGTATTTATCTTAGTTCACTGAATGTTTCTAGTAAGTTTAGTTATTCAACTTAACCCCACTGAAGGGACCACCGAGTCTACCATTTCGCAGACGGATGTTATGTCCTCTGAGTCCAAGTTAGGGACCCAGTCTTTCTAGAGGACCTCTTCCTTTACCACTGGGTGGGGTCATAAGAACGGACCTTTTAAGGTACCCGTCTTCTCTGACCACCCGATATATCAGGTACCCCACCGTTTCTCAGTGTGTGCTGACTCGCTGAAGTGAGTGAAGTGAGTATCACAGAAGTCCCAGGAGAAAGTCTCCGGACCACCCACACTATTTATGATAGTGAATCTCCACGTATAAAAACTCTTTAGTTTATTAAAAGGTTTATCCTCTTATAGCTTCTATAACGACGACTTATTCACTCTAAACTTACCTTTCGACTTACTACTCGTCCCTTGTACTTTACTCTCCTTTTTTTATAAAATCGCTCTTCCTCAGTGTATACAATTACAGGACAATCACTTTCCGTGTCGTAGAAGTTGGACGAAATTTTCCAGTCGGACTGACCATACGTCTCTCGACGATCCGAAAGTCTTAACGTTCTTGGGTCTTCCCTGGTCTTTAAAATGTGAAGGATGTACTACACTTCACAGGAAGGTTTCTCGTCTCCAAGTTACTACCTTCAAACATCCTTTTCAACTACCTTTGTTACCTCTCTTCGTCTTCTCTCACTCTCTACTCTGTTTTACTGTCCGAACCCTCAATCTCTAACACATATACCCTTACTTCCTAATAGTAGTCCGAATTCAAAAAAGAAGGACATTTTTCCTTCTGTAACCATACAGATCCTTCTGAAGAGGATCAAGAAATAAAAACAATAAAAACCATTTGTCTCTGGAGTCGAAGGAGTGTCTTCAACACTGAGAATATCCCAGTGGATATCCCAGGACCTTCGATACGAAGAGCAAGAATGTTCCATTACGAAGACCAAGAATGTTCCTTTAGTCAGACAACCGTGTTTTGAATGAATTTGATACAATCAAAATATGTATAGGTGGACTAGAACAAGAGAACGTTTACTGGACTTCTCTCTCTACTGCATGGATGATATGGTGTTATACCGGGGAGTGGCTCTCGGGTGGTCTCCGCCGGTATGACTGAAGACCCAGAGGAGAGGGGATACGGGGACGATCCGATTCACTTGGACCAACCAAAGACGGGACGGTTCTATGTACTCACCCTTACCGTTTGGTTTCGACTTTGATCACGATCACCAGTGAGTCTCCAGGACAGCGTCTCACCATCGTACCGCTACGACTGAGAGGCTTGGACCTGAGGAATCATGTTCCTTGATACTTCGTTTTCTAATGCTTTTATTTTTATTTCCTTATAAAACCATCTATAATTATAGAACCTTGAACGATACTACCTAAAAAAACAGAGGATACGTCTACGTAAGTGAACGAACTTACACTCGAATAAACTTTTGTTCCAGAAACGTCTACATTAGTTCAAATCTACTCTAATATGACTATGTTTCACCCGATATTTGTGTTACTGGTTATAGGAAATTCTTCTACTCTCACGTGTGTGTGTGACCTTTCTTCCGGTACACCGCTACCACCGTCTCTAACCTAATCACATCGGTGCTCCGTTCTTTACTGATTCTAACGACTTTCGGAGGTCTTTGATCCCCTACTCGTACCTTATCCAAGGAGGAACCTCGGATGTCTTTTCTTTGTTGAGATGTTGGTGAAACTACAACCTGAAGATCGGAGGACTTGACACTCTTTTATTTAAAGACAAGGAACTTGTTGGGTCAAACACTATGTAAAAAGAAACACTGTCAGGATCCTTTGCTTATGTCAACGTTTCCAAACTATAACTTTGTTTCTAGACTCCCTAAGTATTTGATATGTGAATGGGAACGAGATTTCTCAGCCCCTCTCCCCGTACTACTTTCGACGTACCTCTATTTAAATCCAGATCTTTAGACAGGTGAAGTGGTTAGTAGGTACTTCACTTGGACCACTCTTCATTTCGACCACCCATATTAGATCGGTTACCATCTCTATGACTTTTAACAGATTTCTGGCATACAACAATTGGGGACCGATGTCACTGATACACAGTCTAGTCCGAGACTATTGACCGTTCTGGTCCCCAAATGTATTATACTGTAACAGGTGGGATCGAATGTCGACTTCCATACTCGGTTGTAACCGTACTATACAAAAGTAAGATAACTCTTAGGTGAGTTATGACTCTTTGTGATTCTCAGATGTCTCCTCCCTTCTCATCTTGTACGTAAGATGACACCGCGAACCTGGAGGACAAATCTCAAACCGACGTTCCTTGTCTACAGTTTCACCTACAGTGGTATTTACCGACGTTTTCCTCTTTCCACGTCTCCTTGGTCTCGGGGGTTTGTACCCTTCACTGGGTTGGTTCTGGGTTCTTACTGGGGTTCTCGTCTCGTCGGTAGAAAGTCCCTGTACCTCTTCCCTTATGTTCCTCATAGATGGACTATCTTGAGGGTTCAGTCTGTCAACGGTACCACAGTTTACTTACGTAGGATGTGAACGTAAAAGAGGATTATAGACCTAAGTGCTATAACATTTGAGATACGAGGAGACGTCTAATCTGTCATTTTACTTTCACAGAGATCTTTCACCTCACGTCCCTTCTAACCGGGATCCTCGAAGATCTGTTGTAGGGTCTGTGAAGAGACACAAAGAACTCAGTCCTTGCCGGTTACTCTTTTCTTCCGGAAATTCAGCGAGTGTAAGTATTCTAACACGAGTTAAAAGAAAAGTGTTACTCCGGAAACCCTGAAGGGATAACCAGGTCACCAACTGAGGTGGAAGGTCACGTTCTCTACGTTCAAAAGGACCAACCCCTTGGATCCAGGATGTACGGTGTCCCACACTGGTTTTAAACATTTTTTATTTAGTTACCCCGAAGTTCTCGTGATGAAGTTTAACGTTCTGGAAATGACCCAGAAACGTCTAGGGAGTCGGACTCAGTTGTAAATTTTTTACAAGGAGGTATTATAATTAGTAGAAGAATATATGATGTAATCAAAACAAACAAATGTTAGAGAAGGGTCGATATTACATTCGATGATATACGTAAATGGTAAATAACATACAACTTATCTATAAGTGACATGAAAATTTTCGGTCGTCGGACGCAATCAAGGATACTTGATGTAGAATTTTTATTTACTTATTTAGATAAAAGGAGGATAAATAACGTCGAACAAAAACTGGGGCTCTTCTGTGAACAATAGACCCCTCTTCACCTAGGATAAGTTCTCATTCCGTATCTGAGTGTCTTTCCGTCATTGTTACTGAAGACTTTTCACCCGTGTGTCTTGTCTCTCCGGTACGTAGTCTCACAGTCATTCTATAGTTAGGAACGCATGTGCATCGTGTCGAAGAAATAGGTAGGAAGATAGTTACCTGTAATTCCAGGGTAAGATACTGTGTCCCTTGGTATGAGTTGTAGGATACTATTTGGATTACCTTTTCGTATATTTTTTATTATATATACATATTGACCTAGTAAAAGACGGATCGTCTTTAATTGTGTTGTAACATTTAGTTGATGTGAAGTTATTTTATTTAAAATTTTATGCTTTTTATTCCATCCTATTATTGTCATTTTTTTCTATAGTCAGTGACACTTTACGCTCGAATTCTACCCTGTACGAATCACAGTTAGCTATTCTCGTTTGAAGAAACATTCTGGTGACTCAGAAACCCGAGGAAGACTCGTTATTAGTTGAGGAATAATTAATCACCGGATAATATTTATTATTCATTAACTCCCTCGTTAGTGACGTTTTCACACGGATTCACCTTCTTCTTCCTCCTTCTCGAGGTTCCGTCCTCTCTGATTACTTCTCTCTCGTCGTCCAGATAGGTCCCTTCACGTTCGGCTAAGGACTCTGACCTGGAGTCGTCCTGTGTACTGTTCACCTTCGGTGTCTCCACCCGTCAACAGTATTGTAGGTTGGACGGTAGGAGTCCGTCCTGTCTTCGACTCCCCTACAGTCCTCCCGGTGTCTGTCGGGGAGTCACCACGGTCCTCCTCCCGGTTTCCTAGTTGAAGGTGTAACGGGGACCGGTACAAGGGTTCCGAGGTAAGACAGACTACGAGGTATGTTCTTCGACCCCGTAGTGTGTCAACCTTTTGTCCCTGGAGGAAGTGGTCCAAAAGAAGATTACTCCACCTCCACTCGTCTAAAAGACAAGTAGAGTAATACTCTCTCTCTGTGTGTGTGTGTGTCTATTTGTGTGTGTCTCTGTGTCTCTCTATCCTAAGATAAAGGAGAGTCCTTCCATCTGTTAGTTTCGATACCATATCCTTTCTCTGCACGTACCTGAGTCGGACCTCTTTATTCACGAGGAGGTCCTTCGTTCGTTCCGGGAGACGGAGAAGGTGTGAGTGAAGAAAGGTCCGGCAAGGAGGAGATCTGAGTCTCGACGGTAGACAGACGTGATTCGTCCAGCGGACGTTCTACCGAAAAGACTGGAAGCCTCGTTCGGACTCGGTGTTAAATTTGAGTAGGTTAATTCGGATCATGAAAGGAAGGTCTCAGAAGGCGGGAGACACGGAGGTGTTTGGAGGGTGTGTGGAAGTCGAAGGTCTCTTCTGAGAACCAAAGTCACCACTTCTTTTCGTCCCCGTTAGTACCAGTCTTAAGTGAGTGGTTTGTTCCGAGTCAGACGTACTTCGTCGAAGAATACTCCTCGACCGTCTCTTTGCTTTCACTTTAGAACCGGACCGTCCTTCTCCTTCTCCCGTCCTTGAGACCCGGTTCAACCGTCGCCAGGGAATCCCGGTGACCCCTCTCTCATTACAAAATTGGGTCCCCAAAAGTCCCGCCCCGCCCCCCGCCCCCCCGAAACCGAAGACACTGTTTAAACCAACACCCCCTACGATGACGGTAGATCACCTGTCTCTGGTCCCTATGTCGGTTGGCAAGATATTACGTGTACTACTAAGGGTGTTCACACAGGACAGGTTTAACGACTCCAACTCTTCGAGACAAATCGGTAGACGAGGATCTGGTCAACCTTCACCTCCCAGAGGTGGTGAAAGTATTAACACGTGTACGGGAGTTAGTCAGGTGGTAATTTTTTATGAATAAATAACTGACACTATATAGAATCAACATCGTACACCCTAGAAGTCAGAAGTAACGCCATGCATGCTAGATCAGGGGACTGGTCCCTAGCTTGGACTCGGTGTCGAAACCCTCATGTGTCAGAATTGGTGACCTGATGGTCCTTTCAGGGGGTCAGTTGGTTAAACTTAGTCGGGAAGGACAGGTCACAAGATGAACGAGGTGTTTTCGTAATGTGGCAGAGGATCCTCTACCCTCTACTTTGGTGTGGACTACCCTTATTGGAACTCGTCTCTTCGCGGATAGTTTGCAGAGGGTGGAAGAACCCGTGTCCTATTAGGATCGTGTAATACAGAGGTACTTTTCAAAATAAATAATTAGATAAATAAAACGAAATAACTCCTTCATGTTAATTTCCTGATTAAAAAAAAATTAGGGAAAATTTTTTAAATACATAAATGAATACGAACCAATGTGACCTAGAAACAACCTACCCCCGAAGAAGGTCAACGTCACTCACCCCCGATGAGAAGTAAAATCACGGGTCCGAAAACGCCGTCGAGACAACGTCTCGTGCCCGAGATCCACGCACCCGAAGTCATCAATGTCGTACGCCTGAGTCGTCGACACTGAGCTATTGACACCGTATACCCGAATCAACGAGGCGTCGTGCACCCTGGAATGACCTGGCCCCTAGCTTTGACACAGGGGACATAGCCGTCCGCCTAAGAATAGGTGACGTGGTGTTCTCTTCAGGGATCCGATTAAAAAACACGACATAAGTAACTCCTTTAGGACCCAAGAGGACATGAGCATCTTTTGTGTAATGTATTCTTTTTTTACGGTGAAACTTTAACGAAAGGTTCCACATTAATAGGGAAGACGGGAAAGGGTAGAAGACTGAGTATGAATCTCTGCTTCCTGTTTAAGTTGAGTCTTTCTCTCAGGGGGTTTAACAATGTTAAAATTATTGAAAGAACGTTTTTAAAGACATAGGTAATATTCATGTGGCTAGGAAACTGGTGAAAATTCTTTAACTAATAAGGAAAAAGCAAATCTATTGCTTTTGATCTTATTTTAGTTGTCTGTTGTTCAATATCTCAATCTACTTATCTAATCATCAATACTGGATACAAAGTGCGACTGTGTACGACAAAAAATGTAGGTTTATTGTGAACCTCCCTAGCTTAGTTTCTACCGCCTCCTTATCCTACCCTTCTGGTGAAAGAGGGAGTGTTTAAGGAGTTTTCTTGTAAAGTTGCGACTCGTTTGAGGTGTTTTGTTGAAGACATCCGACCGTCTCCTGTAGTCCGTTGGTCTTTTCGTCTGGTAACAGAAGTTTTTGTCACAGAGAAAACCCTAAAACCAAGATGAGGTCACGAAGTCTTAGAGGAGTTTAAATTAACCCAAGGACATAAGTCGCCATTTATTTGGAGGAAGGACGTTTTTTTTTTTTTTTTTGTTGTTTATTGTGAATCTCGTTTTCTTTTTTCCAGTATCCATATTTCGATCTTTTGATACCTATCCTATACATACGACTTTTAATCCTTCACGACTATTTTTTATTTTCCTTCGTATCTTTACCTCTCCGTATTGTCTGTACTTAAACTTCTGAGTTTTATTCCCTCTAGTCCATAGGTAAAAATGTCTTATATATATATACACTTTACTTCAAGATAGTTTTAGAGTCGTTCTTAAAAACATCTATATCTATGTAAGTAAGGTTTTAAAATATTCCTTTCTTTTTTTTTCTGTTTTATGAATTTTGTTAACTTTTTTTTGATGGCACTACTCAGTGACATGAAGTACAATTTCCAATTATAAACCGATGTAATTGGTTCTTCGTTACTTGTAGGTTTCCTTTTTTTATTTATTTATACTTAGAACTGGGTTTAAATTGGGGAATATGTTTTTAATTACGTTTCAACTAGTGACTGAATTTATATTTTATTTATAAATATTTTGTAAATCTTTTTAAAACATTCTTTCTTTTAGGGATCTTTGATCTTGATCCATTTCTCAAAACTTCACTGTTGTTTTCGGCTTGAGTATTTTCGCTTTAAATTATTTAATCTGAATAGTTGAATTTTTTGAAATTCTTCAAAATTTTTAACTTTTGTAAATGAGACTTTTTCAGAGACAATTCTACTTTTCTGTTCGATGTCCGACCCTTTTGAATAGGCGTTTGGCATGTACACTGTTTATTGAAAATAAATCTAATATAATTTTTTTTTTTTGGAGGGATTTGAATTGTCAATTTTTGTTTTTTTTCTTAGGTCAATTTTTTGTCCGTCACCCTGAAGGGACCACCAGGTCACCGATTCTGAGGTACGAGGGTTCCGTCCCCCGGGTCCAAATTAGACAGTGGTCCCTTGATCTAGAGTGTACGACGTTGGTTCTTAAAAGTACGACGTTGGTTTCTATGATGTACGACGTTACCTCTAGCTTATAGGGTACACGGTATCGATTCTAGACCATCTCGGGATTTATTTATTTATTTTTAATTTTTCTTCTTTTGTTGTCCGTTTTGTGTACTTGACTGTAAAGTGATTTCTCCTCATAAGTCTACTGTTTATTCTCGTACTTTTTACATGTAGTAATTGTAAATCTTTATACGGTTAATTTTGATGTTACTTTTTGTTTGATTGACTTTGTTTTTTATCACGACTGTGGTTTACAACTACTCCTTTGCCTTCTGCACTTAGTGAGTATGTGACGACCACCCTTATATAATTTTACCTCGGTGAGTCCTTTTGTCAGACCACAGAAGAATATTTTTATTTGTGTTTGAATAGGATGTTGTGTCTTAAAACACGAATTCATAAATGAGATCTCTTTATTTTTGAATGTAAATTAATAAATAATTACTATTAATTAGATTTTAATAAAGTCTTATTTTTCGAAATAATTTTTTAACGACTTACACTTTATTTCTATAGAATTCTGTTTGTTTTTATATTATTAATAATAATATGTAGTTTATGTATATTGTGATATACGGACTGTGGTAAGATCTGTGAAATGTATATAATCGGATAAATTAGAAGTATACTTGAAGTATTACAACTAATTTATTAGGATTTAAATTCTTACTCCTCCACTTTCATCTGTCTACACTTATTATGAGTTTCGGAGTTTCGAGAGTTCGAATTCCTTTTAAAAGACCCTCATTGGTTATTTTTTCTTTGTTCTCTTTTCTGAATATGTATCGATAATTATAAATTTTCAAATATTTTTATAATTGTTACTTGATTTTCGTCCGTTTATGAGTTTTACACTGTCACTTTTGTGTCTCACAATACAATAAACATTTTTTATTATTTCTCGTTATTCCTGTTGACCTCATAAGCTCTGCAGTTACCCGTTTTCGTCTTTTGTTAGTCTTGTTAAAGTCTCTAAATCATCGGTTCTTTTGTTTGAACTGTGTTCTTTTTCTAAACAAGGACGGAAACGGTAAAGGGATCATCTGAAGGTAAAGGAGTAGACATTATACCAAAATTCCCCAGGTTTACTTCTGCTACACTCCATAACAGGTTTTTTACGAATCGTACCTCGACATTGTGTTCAGTAGTTGTTTACCATCGATAGTAATGAAGTATTCTACTTTATACTGAGAAGTTATCTCCAAATTAGAGTTATCGTTAATTTTTATTTAATTTTAATATCATGTTATAGTAAAAACAAGAAAGCAAGAATTTTTACTTTTATGAGTCGAAGTAATAATCACTTCTTTCTATGTAATACTTAGAAAAGACTCGCATTAAAATACCCTAAGTAATTTTTAGGTTAGGTGTTATCGTAAAGACTCTGAAATAAGAATTTTATTTTTAACTTTCTAGTCTCGTTCGAATCCATACAAGTCTCTTTAGAACATATATGTCAATTTTTACCTTTCGAGATTTATCGGTTATTATAACTTTTACATACTTGAATGTATAGGTACCTTGTTTCTTACATTCTACCCTATTGTATTTCTTTTCGATAGTAACCAAAAGAGGACTGATCCTTAAAAATTTTTATAAAAACGACAAAGGGTTGACAGAATGTATCTCATAAACGTAAAATATAACTTTCTGTTATGAAATTTATTAAATAAATCTTGTGTGGACCTGACACATGAATTTATTGTTTAACTTACTCTGAATTTAAACACTTATATATCAGTATTATGGTCCATTTTCCTAAATTTTTCCCTTACGAACCAATTTATTCAATGACATTTTGGGACTTTACTTTATAATATATTTCTATCATTACTCAAATATTTAAGTATTTGGAACCTTTAATTATCCTGTAGTTTCCGGTGCCAATTGTACTCCTAAATTTTGGGTATGGTCTACAAGTGAGTTTACAGTAATGTTCGTATGTACCGGTTCGGTTATACAAGTGTTCTCCTCACATCTTACTGTAATAAAAGCGTTTTTCAGTTCGAAAGACAACTGAAAACAAGGGTCATAGTCGTTACAAGACGGTCTTTTTTACTACAATATTAGGTACAAATATCATAGTAGGTATTAGATATGTAGATATGTACATAGTATTATAAAGGAATATCGTGTTCCTATCTATTTCAATTTTTATCTAAGTCTGTGTTTAATTCTATATCTAAATCTATATCTACCTCTGTCTGTATCTATATATTCATATATCTATGTCTACATGTTGATATCTTTTTTTTAAAATTACTATTTTAACGAATTCCCGACAAATCAAATACTCAGGTACTCAAAGTAAAGTACAAAAAGAAAAAAGATTGTAAAAGATGTTTTTAATATCTAAAATCAGTTTCTGCATAATTTTATCTTGATACATGTCATACGATAAAAAGAGTCTAGTAAGAGTTAGAGGAGTCAGAGGAGTTCTCAACAAGATGTTTTATACTTTGTATAAACATAAACATAAATATAAACATAAATGTAGAAGAATAACATCTGTACGTACAGTCATCCTATATTTAATACTATATTATCCTTATTGACATTTTAGGTCCTTAGTGACTAAGATTCTTACAATACATCGATCTTACTCTCTGTGACTCCGTGTCGTCAAACATACATTTTCTCCAAACAAAGTCTCGCCCTCTTTGAGTCCATCCACATCGACTCGTTTTAGGGTTCGATCTTATGACAAGAAGGAAGTAGATTAAGACTTCTAATATGATATCACAATAATTAATATCTACTGAAGACTTTTAGTTAGGTAGGACAAGGTCCCAGAAACTTCCTCCAACGAATCAATCAATTTGTACCGAAGTGAGACGGTCCAACAAAACTGTTGTCTTTTGATTTAAGACGTTAGAGCCCCACTTGAACAAGAGTCTGTCCTGAGTGTCTCGACAAAGGATCACAAAGTCGACTAGGGAGGGTGGTGAAGGTATCTGAAGAAGTGTCTATGGATCTCTAAGACTTTTGAGTGTAGAATACGATTTCAATAAAGAAGAAATATTTGTTGTGTACTCGATGGACGAGGGTCTAAACGAACCAGAACTAGGGTATTTACTACCCTAAGTCGTATCCACCTCGTTCGTACGTCTGTAATCGGTTGTTCTACACCTATACTCCACCTTACACCGCCGGTTTGGAGACTCATTCCTAACACTTCTAAGGTCCAGGTATTTTCTCTTACTACTGTGTCTGTACCCTCGGTGTGCACAACTCTCGGAACACTGCTCGTAGAACCCTTCCCTACACCTTCTGTCGTACCTCTTAGTCTTACATTCTTTGTTTTT
The DNA here is from genome assembly GCA_006410555.1 of Capra ibex. Taxonomy (NCBI): domain Eukaryota; kingdom Metazoa; phylum Chordata; class Mammalia; order Artiodactyla; family Bovidae; genus Capra; species Capra ibex. The sequence goes on along the minus strand of SJYO01033645.1, from coordinate 19,780,600 downwards.
AATTATCCTGTAGATTCTGGTGACAATTGTACTCCTGTCTTTTGGGTATGGTCTACAAGTGAACTTACAGTAATGTTCGCATAAACCGGTTCGGTTACACAAGTGTTATCCACACACCTTACTGTAATAAAACCGTTTTTCAGTTGGAAAAGTTTTCTTTATAATACCCCTTTTAACATGTTATTGAAGAGTCTTTCCGTTAGTGTGGCTAAAAGGGTTAATCACACACACATTCTTATCACCGCATAGAGTCACCCATCGTATACCGATACATCGCCAGTTTACGGTAGTGGTCGTTCTAGGGGCTGAGTCTCTACTTCCACCTTACCTACTTCTTCTCAACTCACTACGTCGCTAGGTCCCTCTAGAGGGAGCGTAACTTGGTCTTCTACCGGTTTCGGACTCCCTGACACGTGCACCTCTCCTGTTCCAGACAAGGTCGGTCGTACATCTCCTTCTCTATGTACCCAAGTACCTCCGAGGCAAGGTACTTCTATTACGTCTACTCGTCCGACAAGGGTTCGTCCCGTTGCTGTATCCTTTACTTCTTCCCCTACCTCTAGGTGTGTACGACTAGGAGTTCCGGTCCCTACGGGTCGTTTACCTTCTGACACACCGATTGTGACGACACCAATCTTCGTCAGTATAGACCTCGTCTACTGTACCCTGACGTGAAGGATAAGTGTCTCTAGCTCCTTTTGTATATAAGAAATTATATAAGTAATTGTCCTTAGTATGTTTGTGGGAGGTCATAACAACGGACCTCTTAAGGCACCCGTCTCCTCAGGTCGTCCGATGGCAGGTTCCTCAGCGGTCTCATTCTGTACTGAACCGTTGATTTGGTCGCGGTGGTGTGTTTGTGTGAAACACTTTTTATATGGTTCTCGAAAACCGGATAGAGTGTGAGAGGTAGAAACAACTTGTACGTTTAGTATCCTTTATCCGTTCCCACTTTCTTATACCAGACGTGCGGAAACTCTCTATCGGTTGATGTGAATGGAGGTTGATTTGTCTCTCCACGCTAATATACATAAAGAGAAAGTTTCTCTTTTAAATTCACGTTCCTTCTTTAGTCATAAGTACAGACTATTTGGATAATTGTATAACTATGAACTTGAACTGGAACTGGAACTTTACTACTCGAATAGTATTTAATACTTAATCTTCACTTTGTATATGATCGTGTTGTGTTCCATTTATATATCTAGTGACGTTATTTCCCTCGAGGACCTTGTGAAGATCTCGTATCATTGTCTATGAATTCTAAAAGTATCCCCCAACATGTCCGTCTATGGGTACTAACAATTTCCGGAACTAGTGTCGAATGTGAATCTGAGGTAGAAAATGCACCCCTCATCGGTAATCGACAGAACTTCGTTCATCACATATTGTTAATATGACCAAATCTTACCAATGGACACTTTCAAATAATCGTGAACTGACTTCTCAAACCACGATTTTCTAATAAGTATAAGGTCTTCATCTTACCTAGATTTATATCATTTCGGTGTTTTTTTAGTGACTATAAATAATTCGTAACAAAATATGGTCCCTAACATTATACGTCCAATGTACAATACATAAGAAATACATCCCTCATCTTTAAGTGAGATCCTTCATCTACAATAGAGACAAAGTGTGGATTCCTTTCACTCTGGGTCTCTGACACTTAGTGGACAGTTTAAAGTGTTATTTGTTACCTATCTTTACTTAAATTTAGGAGATTGAAGTGATGGATGTCAAACGAATGAACACTTCCCTCAGTACTTTTAAAATTCCCCATTGTATCTGTCCCAAAGGTACCGTCTCTACTCCGTGGGGACTACAAGAGTGGAATTTCCCGATTTGAATCTTTATTTACTTTAACCTTTTTCTTTCTTAAATAACGACCTTCCGTCCCCCAACGTCATTAACCATGTCCCTTCTAAGAAGTCAACTATCTTTACTTATATACTAAAGTTGTTAATGAAGGATGATTTGTGAAAATAAGTAGGTACTCGAATTAGTAAGTTGTTCATATAAAACTCGTCACTGATATAAAGTCCGTAGTATGGTCCACGGACTCAGGATAAATCTCTCTACCAAACTCTCTTACCACCTATACATTCGTCTACTCAAAACACTTTACAAGGTCCACAGTACCTGGGTCTACTATGAAGACTCTTCTGTCGGTACCGCTAGATGGAAAGTGTCTTACTTCTCTTTACCTCGGTTTGTTACTTATTGGAGAAGAACCTCAAAGACTCTGATAAATTCCCTATAGAATCTTATAGATCGAGTCATCGATTCCATATAAAATACGAGTAATAAAGAAGGTGAGGTCGAGGAGGAGAACCACGGGGACTAAATAGTAAAACCCCTCCTTTTAACCGAGGATCAAGAGTATAGAAAACTCTAAGGGACTGACAAAGGAGTTTCGAGGAATTTTACAGACCATGTCCCATCCACCGGTGTCAGAGGACGGTAAGAGTCCCGAGGAAAGTATCAAAAGGTTCTCCTCTGATATCAGATTCATTTATACAAAAGACAAAAGAGTAGAGAGTAGATTAATAATCCTACAAACAGTAAATAACTTAACAAAGAGTAATAAATGGTGTGAAGTCCTAGGAAGTAGATCGGGGATGTACGAGAGTTGTAGGGAAAGGTCTAAGGTAAGTAGACGATATTGGTTAGTCTAGACGCGGAGACCAGAAATGGTAAGGAACAGGTGTATATAGTTATCAGAGGGTCTCAGGACAGGGACGGCCGGACAGACCCTGTACTGTGGCCGGGTCAGGAATAGACCCAGAAGGGACCACCGAGTTTACCACTTCTTAGACGACGTTACGTCCTCTGGACACAAATTAGGGACTCAGCCCTTCTAGAGGGTCCCTTCCCTCACCGTTGGGTGAGGTCATAAGAACGGACTTCTTAAGGTACCTGTCTCGTCGGACCACTCGATCAGGTACCCCAGAGTCTCAACCAGTACTATCTCGCTCATTGTGTGTGCGTGTCAGAAAGGAACTAAGACCTTTTGTTGGGTGAGTTGTCTACAACTTAATTGAGTGGTGGAAAGTCGACTCCGATATCTTAGTCTGTCTGTCCTCTAGACAATACACTGACAGTCCTCATCCCAACAAATAGAAGGAAACACCTCGGGAACTCCCTTCGTGTAGTCCTGAGGTCCCTGTCTCGACAGAGATCGTCGGAGTGGGAGAAGGGTTCACCCGATTTGGAGATACTGGTAACGGATAGACGGTGAGAAAGAAGATGAAGAGACGTAAAAACGAAAAGAGTCCAAAAAGACTATATTTTCGGAAAAGGTGGATTAGATCGGAACGACGTCGTAAAATTAATCAAACTTTAGATAAAAGTTGTCCTTATATCAACATTAAACTTCCGTGGTTACTAAAAATTGCAAAAAGACCAGTACTTTTCTTAAGGTAATTTCAATATGTCATAAGTAGAGGACTCAAAAGTATTCAAAGTTTAAACTCAGTACTTAATACAAATTGATAATGGACTCCGTTATATTTTCACGTACGAATTGTTAAGTATCTTCTCAGCACTCAGAAATAATTGAACCTGTAAACATAAAGAGAAGGGACGGAGGAAATTGACGTAACTCATAAAAGTTAAATACAATTAAAACTAACACTACATAGATCTACATCGCAAGGAACAAAAAATATGAGACTTCAAAACGTTCTCAAAACTTGTACATGTAAATACTAAAAATGGATTAGACGGTCTAAAGTCAGAGTAAAATGAAACCCTAGGGTTGATGTACACTAGAACACTATACCAACGTAATAATAGTTTCTTAGAAAAGTAAAAAATAAAGAAGAAATCAACTCATTGAGATAATTATTTAGAATTCCAATTAATGATCTTTGTGTTAATGGAACCAATTTGTTATTAACGTAAACATATGATCAAAATGATCTATAACTTTTAAGGGAGTATCACTAACGTGTCAAAAAAATAACAATGATCGTTACATATACCGTTGAGTGAGGTAATGAGAACGGACCTTTTAGGGTACCTGCCTCCTCGGACCACCCGACGTCAGGTACCCCAGCGACCCTCAACCTGTGCTGACTCGCTGAAGTGAAAGTGAAAAGTGAAAGTACGTAACCTCTTCCTTTACCGTTGGGTGAGGTCACAAGAACGGACCTCTTAGGGTCCCTACCCCCTCGGACCACCCGACGGTAGAGACCCCAGCGTGTCTCGGCCTGTGCTGACTTCACTGAATCGTCGTCGTCGTCGTCATCGTCGTCGTCGTCGTCGTCGTCGTTACATATCCCCGAAGGAATTACCGAGTCCCTATTTTCTTAGACGAACGTTACTCCTTCTACACCCAAGTTAGGTTCAGTCCTTCTCGGGAACGTCTTCTGTTACCGTTGGATGAGGTCATTCTCACAGAAAAAAGAGTATTAAAAAGGTTGTCTCACATAACAGTTCGAAAACTTGTAATAGTTGGACAATGAATTGGTTTACACCAACTGGTACATGTTTTTACCGACAGTTAGTAACAAGGTAGACGATATGTGTGTACGGTGAGGGGATATGTACTCGTCATCGGATGAGAGGCTGGGAGACTTAATCTCTACCGGAACACTCAACGAAACTAGTTGTCGTATTCAAACTTCACTACACACTTAAGGTCCCGTATACCTGGAACGTCGAAAGTAAACGGAAGAACCTTGGGTCACCGGTAAGTCTTTCGAATCCTATCTACTTATTTTCTGGTACACCTGTCTCCAGTATTACTCCAGTTAATTCCGTGTTGTCGTGTACACTGACGTTTTCTATATCCTCTCATTTTCGTTTAAACCTTTTCTCGTTTTCTGTCTTTTGAATTATGATTGAATAAAGTTCTATTTAATACTTTGGCGTTATCGGTTATGTATGTCATGACTATAGGTCTATCTATTCATCTATTCACCCTTTCCTGTCTTAGGTCTTTTTCTAAACGACCCCAGGTCGGAGTCGTCTCAGGTCCCTACAGGAGTCCTACCTGCTGCAGCCGCTTACTTCTTTCTATCTATTTCTCTATTTCTTTCTCTGTACCCCACTGGTTCGAAGAAGCTCGCTCCGGGTAAATGAAATAAGAAGAACCCCGAAAATATGGGACTCAATATGTATGTCGTTCCACTTTTTACGTCTCAGTTGAGTTGTAAGATAGTCATTATTGAAAGTAGCTATAGTCCAAGGAAAGACGTTCAGAATAAAAGACATGTAGTAGAAGATAAGGCCTCTGGACAACTATAAGGTACTGGAGGAAAACTATTTCCAACCAGTCGGTCTTGTGGTCTTGTTACTAAAAAGGAATTTCACAAAGAAGAATTTAAGAATCGGACGCAGTGGGAATTCATGTCTCAATGTAAGAATACCTCGTTTCTAAATCGTCCAATGTCGTTTCTTTCTTGAATAATTGAGTTTCAGATTACAACGATTACGATTCCGATAATGAACGAAGAAGATGTAGGAATGATATACGTGAGGGTCCTTGTGTTGCCTATTCCCTACACTCTTGAACCGTCGTTCGTAACGTATCCGAGTTGTTACAACGTTCTCAGACCTATTTCGACGGTACATTCGATCTTACGATTGTCTCCCAAACTTTGTGAGGAAAGTATGGGTCCTCTAAATAGTTGATCTCGGGATTCAATTGAGAAAACCAGTCTCTGTCGGGGAACGATTACAGTCTTCTCGACCACTTTCTGTATTTTATCATTCTGTCTGTCTAAGACCAACCCCCCCATCTACGAACTCGTCCAGGTCCCCCAGGCAACTCAGGACTCCGGAACGAATAGTCCTGAGAAGGAGTACTGGAACAGTACCCAGCCTACCGGGTCCCTAAGGGAGCTCAGGACGTACTGGAACAGTACCCACCCTAGAGGGCACAACCGAGGGCCGTTTCTAAGTGTATATATATACTAGTTAACTCTGTACTACTTCGATGTTTCGGTTAAGTTACCTTTTCCTACAGAAAAGGTGTTTATCACGAACCTTACTAACCTAGGTATAGTTTCTGTACCTAAACTGTGTATGGAACGTGATAAAAGAAAAAATTGAGAGTTTCACCAAGTGTCTGAATCATATTTTAGAATTGAAGATCTTTTGATTTATTTTTAAGAAACACTGGAAAACAATCCTTTCAAGAATCTGTTTTGTAGTTTTAGTTCTAGGTATTTTCTTTTTGAACGATTAAACCTGTAATAATTTTAATTCTTGAGTAGGAGAAACTTTCTGAGAATTATCTCATTTATTTATCCTTTCTGTTTATAATCCTCTTTCATATACGTTTCGTACATATATTACTCTTTGTATAGTTCTTACATATTTTTTGTTGAGAGTTTTGTCGTTACTCTTTTATTCGTTGTTAATTTTTTTCCTAGTTTCTGAACTTTTCTGTGAAGTAGTTTTTTTGTGTGTCAACTGTTTTTCTTTCTTTTTATTCTATAAGTCGTAGGGATCCGTAATCTCTTTAAGTCTAATTTCAGTGTTACTCTATGAAGTGAGCACGTAATTTTGTGAATTTCCGTTTGTTTTAGTTCAATATCGTTCCTACATCTTATTGAAGATGTTACTATTTTGTCTACAATTTACCATATTAATGAAACCTTTTATCAAACCGTCAATTTTTTTTTTTTATTGGTAAATGATGGATGGTATGTTGACTTGATAAAGTGATGACACTTACTCACACACCGACAACTCAGCGAATTTTGTATTGTACAGTACACAATTCGCTGACATATCGGTCGGTCCGAGGAGACAGGTACCCTAAGAGGTCTATTCTTATAATTCTCATCCATCGGTAAGGGAAGAGGTCCCTTAGAAGGACTGTCTCTCTAGTTTCGGTCCAGTAGACGTGCCGTCCGTCTAAGAAGTTGAGAACTCGGTGAACCCTTCGGGTAATAGTAACGATAGGTATTACACTTTCTATAATTCTATAAATAAAAAAACTTGACAGAAGTTTTAGAATCACACGTTAAATATACATACTGTGTCGAGTTAAGTCTGTTCACAAGTTCTCGGTGGTCTTGGAGAACCGATGGTATTACCTGTCGGTTCGAGAACTATAAGTTGAGGAACTATAAACAAAGGTAGGAGTGTCGGTGGAGTAGTATTAAAATATCAACCGAGTTTTTCGTATGTCGTGGACAGATGGTTTCCGTGAACAAGTGTTCGACAAGTACTTGTATTTCTTTTCCTCCATACTTCTTTGATCTTCTTTAGTAAGAGAAGGCTTTTCACGAAATATAACTAATAAAAGAGAAATGTAAAAGGGGTGTAACACCGTCTTTTTAGACATACCTAACCAGTAAAAGAAGGAGAGGGGACAAAAATAAAGTTAGGTAAATCTTATTAAAAACAAAAGGTTAATCATGTAATCTAAAAATTTTAGGTGCTTCAGACATCACTTTTAACTTCAATCTTGGAAAGAAATTTAACTTAAATTTTGATGTTTTAATTGCAAAATCGTGAGTTAGAATATATGAATGTGTGTGTGTGTGTGTTTGTGAGTCACCTAAAATCGTGAGTTAAAATATATATGAATGTCTTCTTTGGGTCGCTAAAGATACGAGTATATAACGTAAAATATTTTCGACTGTTGTTACAATGTCCTTATATTTCAATGTCCAGTTAAATAAAATATTTGTCTCTACTTTTGTTTTGGATTTGTTGTATGCTCGTTTCTGTTTAGGTCATAACGAATACTTATTATCACCAAATAAGGTCTTTACACACAACCAAAATTTTTGCTTTTGTATAGTTATATGAGTCACTGTCTTATTTTCACTGTACATTAATAGAGTTATTAATATCTGTGTTATATACAACTTTTAAAAGGTAAGTCATGTATTTAACTGTAGTCTATCTTCTCATAAAAGATTATGACGTAGTTGTTTCTTTTTAGAAGTGGTTTACCAGTTGTCCCTTCTTTCCTATTTGACTCTACGTCCTCTCTGAACCTCATGTTCCATAGTTGAGTCCTACAAATGCTCGAACCCGCTGCGTCTCAGTAGCCCTTGTGTGTCAACGTTCCTAATTTTATGCCTGTTTCCCAACATCCTTTCATTATGAATCTCTTCCACATCTACCCCTTCGGTACCAACCACTGTAACATTTTCCTCTGACACGGACGCAGTATCAGATTCTTGTGGGGTTGAGCCGCTCCCCCGTGACAGTACCTATTCTCGTCCCTTCACCTGCTAAGGAGCATCCGAGACATAAGTACGACCACTACATTAGGTTAGTGGGTCATGGGTGAAACTCCGACCATAGCCCTCATTTGTAAGGCTAACAAACGTTTGACCAACTTTCTCTTTCGTCCAGGGTGACTTAGTGACGTGTGGGGGTCCTAGGTCAGTCAGAAGAACCGGTGTAGATGGAGGGTCATTACGAAGGGACTCCTCTTCACGACTCTCGGGTCCTGTGGTGTCGGCATTACGAGAAGGTCTACTCTGGGTCTGTCGACTCGCGGGTGTTTCGCGTGGACGGAGGCCAAGAATCTGTCCTGTTCTAAATTTAATCGGCACACACCTAAGTCCCAGTGCAGGTGATACCCTCTTTTCATGTCGTAGTCGTCTCGTACCCATGTACCAGAATACTGAGACTCTTCTCCTTTGTGTCCAATGCTCACCCTCCTTTACCTCGACCCACCACCCCCCTTATCGCTGTGGCGTATAGACTCTCACACACACCGATACTCACCCCTCCTATTCGTGTGTAGTCGAATTTCTCCGGCGTCAAAGATGAATGGGGTCATCGAGACCTGTAGACAGTCGAGACATTGCTGTTTCTCAGTTAGTGTGGTCGTCAGAGTTCAGACGGCAGGGGACCCACTCCCCTCACAGTCCATTAAGAGATGCCAACACTTGACCGGTGAAGTAAGGGGAAAATTTATACTTGACGTAGAAGGAGTCGTATGACACAGTGAGGGAGACGGTGACAAGGGTTTATGGTTCGTGCGGGAGGTAAGAAAGGTAAAGGAGGATGGTGGTACTAGGGGGTAGGTTTGAGACAAGGGACTTTGAGGAGTGGAGATTTGTGAGCTTCGTAGAAAAAGTCTAGACCTCGAGCTTTGTATGAGAAGTCGAACCACCCCTCTCGGAGACCGAAGAAGTTCCAGGTCTTGAGTGAGGATCTCTCTTTTCTATAATACTTTGAGGTTGTACTGATTTGAACCTACGGAGATTAAGGACACAGGGTCCGGGTGACCACTTGACGTTGTAAGAAAGGACTTCTTTTAATCGTAGTAAGGAGTTTCTCGAGACCGTATCCTCGGTCTTCTGGACCTGATTTTTGATCGAAGAGTGGTATACACATGTACAACTATTCTAAAAGTACGAAAAAAATTACTGACACATCATGGATATAGACCCAAAGGGTCCACCGTGATCATCATTTCTTAGACGGACGGTTACGTCCTCTACGTTGTTTGTGTCCAAACTAAGGACCCAACCCTTCTAGGGGACCTCCTCCCGTACCGTTGGACGAGGTCATAAGAACGAACCTCTTAGGGTACCTGTCTCCTCGGACCGCCTGATGTCAGGTACCCCAACGTGTCTCAACCTGTGCTGACTCGTGTCTCAGTGTTTTTATCATAGAGATAGACAGAGACATAGATATAAATAGATAATTATAGATGTGGTGTAGAAATAAGTCAGTTGACAACTACTTGTGAATCTTACGAAGGTGTAGAACCGATAACATTTGTCACGACGTTACTTATGACCCCACGTACATAGAAAACATGTCTTACCCCTTATACCGGTTATAAAATAAAATATAATTGAAATTTACCTTATATTACATATTTTTATAACAGAGTGATACAGAATTTGATTATATGAGAAAACTAAGTTGATATGTTGTTAAAAAATTTTTCAACTATCCTAAATAGGGAGTTTCGGAGTAAAACCAAAGAAACAAGCCAAACAACAAAACACTTTGTGTCGATAAAAAAGAAGAAACGTAGGACCTCTGACTTACGTACGATTCAGTGATTCAGCACAGGTTGAGACGTTGGGGTACCTGACATCGGACGGTCCGAGGAGACAGGTACCCTAAGAGGTCCGTTCTCATGACCTCACCCAACGGTAAAGGAGGAAGCTCCTGGAAGGACTGGGTCCCTGACTGAGGTGTAGAAGACGTGACCGTCTGTCTAAGAAATGGAGAACTCGGTGGACCCTTCGGGTCTCTGACATATTGTAATTTATTTTATTACCGACCCTTTAAAAAACGATGGAGATTTTCTCTGTGTTTTATAAATTTTGTAGTCACTGAAGAATCTCTCAGATGTCCATAGACACACCTGTTCGTCCTGTAGTCCTGGACGATAACCCCGAAAGTGTCAATAGTCTGTTCCCCAAGGGAGACTTCTCAGACACCAAATGCAGAATTACATAATGTCTACGGATCCCTCTTTCTGGGAGTCTTGTCAGGGAATCAGAGGCCCTTACAATGGAGTCAACCTCTCTCCTTTACAGGAGTAGGGTCTGACTCTCACTTTTGAAGGTTTCCCTACTGTCCGAGGTGTCCAGTGTACAGGCATCCTCGGAGTTCCATGGTCCATACACCCGTTGAAATCCCCAACGGAACTTCTTACTTTAAGATGTCATACACTATGTTTCATACAAGAACAAGGCCCCGGTTTCGGTGGAAAAAGTTCTGGAGTCAGATACAAAAATAACATTGACTCTTTACGATCAGACTCCTTTTGAACCATCGTTCCATACCTAACAAGGTTTCGGTTCTCTCTTTCCCTTTGAATTCGTCTCCAGGGATCTCAACTAAGGACTTGGGACTTTTTTTTTACGTTTACCCTTTAAAGGGAGATTATTTTCATATACCCGTTTCTTTTAGCGACACATAAAAATCCATCGATATTTCATGACCTTAGTCCCGACCTTCGTTCATATGTCTTCAAACAAGATAGTGTTCCATGTTCCACTCAGTCACTATGACATTGGGAACTAATTCCTGTGGTGACAGGAGTTAAATACTGGATGACGTTGGGTTAAAGAGGATTGTATCTTTGGTTCGGTAAGGGAAATAAGACCTCCTGGGGTTTAAGAGTACGATTCGTTAAGTTCTGTGGTGTCAGGATTTAGAAGGGACGGACCACTGAAAAAAAGGAAAGAGTAACTGACATTCCATTGATGATGTCCTCGGAGGATTGGGAGGATTGTCCCATATCCCTAGAAAACAGTTGGGTTCCCTTGGTGGAGTACAAGATATGTATGGAAAAACGTTGTAGTGAGTGTAGGATCTTCTCTTTCTCTCTCCAATTCTGTTCCTCGTTATCTGGTCAGGAGATGACGTCGGTGTAGGTACAGATAGTAGGGTGGGAGTGGTGGGGTACCATACAACCCCTATCTCTACTAGGTTATCCTCCGGTGTTTCGTCTCCGTTCTTGAGTTTCGTCTGAGAGGGACTCCGGGTTAGGTCCGGATAGTCCTTTACTAAGCTGGGTACGGTATCACGTAAATAAAAATATTTACACACACACACACACTACAATATATACATGTAGTAGATAATAAACGGTCCGTGACACGGACCAGGATCTACGAGAATGTACTGATTCAGGATTAAAGACACTAGATCTACGAATGTAAGTCCAACGACTCCTATGTTCTGGAATTTACGCCGACCAAGAGTTTAGGGTGGAGGGGATTGAGAGATACAACGAAACGACTGAAACATAAAAAGAACTAAAGTTGTGTGTGTGGACAACTACTACGAGTGTAAAGAAAATATATGGGGTCATGTACTCTATGTCCGAAGGAATCACTGAGTCACCATTTCTTAGATGGACGGTTACGTCCTCTACGCCCAAGTTAGGGGACCCAGTTCTTCTGGGGAACCCCTTCCTTTACCGTTGGGTAAGGTCATAATGACGGACCCTTTAGGGTACCTGTCTCTTCGGACCGTCCGATGTCAGGTACCCTAGTGTTTCTCAGTCTATGCTGAATCACTGATCTTGTTGTTGTATTCGGCGTCCTTAGTGTTAAAGTTCAGCAGACTTTCTTTTGAATGAAAAAGACGTTGGTATTTCGGAGAAGACATTGAAAGGTAGAAAAAGTTACTGTAGTCGTAAGTCAGTGCTTTCCGTCTGTTCCATGACAGGATTTTTGACTATAAGTGGGGTTGTAGGGTAGAATCTGGTTTCATCAGGTAAATTGTGGGAGTTGAAGGAAATCGGTGACGAGAAATGATAGTAGTGATGGTGACGGACTAAGTAAACTCATCTTAATAGAGTCAAGTCAAGTCAAGTCAGTGAGTCAGCACGGACTGAGAAACTCTGGGGTACTTAGCGTCGTGCGGTCCGGAGGGACAGGTAGTGGTTGAGGGTTTCAAGTGAGTCTGAGTGCAGGTAGCTCAGGCACTACGGTAGGTCGGTAGAGTAGGAGCCAGCAGGGGAAGAGGAGGACGGGGATTAGGGAGGGTCGTAGTCTCAGAAAAGGTTACTCAGTTGAGCAGCGTACTCCACCAGTTTCATGACCTCAAAGTCGAAGTCGTAGTAAGGAAGGTTTCTTTAGGGTCCCAACTAGAGGAAGTCTTACCTGACCAACCTAGAGGGGCGTCAAGTTCCCTGAGAGTTCTCAGAAGAGGTTGTGGTGTCAAGTTTTCTTAGTTAAGAAGCCGCGAGTCGGAAGAAGTGTCAGGTTGAAAGTAGAGTCCCGGAGAATTTATTGGAAAGATTGAAGACGAGATATGTAAAGTTAAGTCATCTTCTTTTCCGGTTACCAAACTAGACACGTTATGTTCTTATTGATAAAAGTATCATCACCTCGATAAAAACCAACATAGAACATTTTTGTGTTGATTTTGACCGAACCTATATATTTCACCGTCTACATCTAAGTCCAAACATTTTTTTTTAAAAAAAAGAACCGGTATAGTGTGACGTACACCCTAGAATTCAAGGAACTGGTCCCTAACTTGGACGTGGGGGACGTCACCTTCGTTCCTCAGAATTGGTGACCTGATGGTCCCCTCAGGGTTCCGACATGATTAGAATTCCGTATGAATATTATTCTGTGAGTTTACTAGTTCAGTCCCACGGTGAGACACGGAAAAGGAGAATCGAATCGAAATAAGAGTCCAAGTGTAAAACTTTGAACTTTCGACGTCCATACACAGGTCGACAGTTTAGAAGTACCCGTTGTTACAATTTGTCTATGTCTTTTCTCCTCCTCCTTCACAAACACTACCCGTTCAAGACGTTTTTAACTGATTCTATTGTGAGAGCAGTTTTACTGGTAACCCACAAGACCCATCTTCTCAGCTCGTCCCCGGAGTTGATTGTTAATTTGTTTGACTAATAGGTAAACATGAATACTTCGTTACAAAGGTTAAACTCCTGTGAACATTTCCCCAATCTTATTCGCCCCAATCTTCGTTCGTAATCCCGTTGGTTTGTATTTTCTACTTCTTTTTTCGTTCTTCTTATTCGATTTCTGTACTTTGGTCTTCGTCACTTACTCCTTTTCGAGGTTCACCACCTTTTATTGATGGGGTACTGGGGTTATACTTGATTGGGTACTAGGGTTATACTTGTGTCTATCACCTCCACTACCTTAAGATCGATAAAGTTTAGGATTTTCTACTACGACACTTTCACGATGTAAGTTATACGGTCCTTTAAACCTTTTGAGTCGTCACCGGTGTCCTGACCTTTTCCAGTCAAAAGTAAGGTTAGGGTTTCTTTCCGTTACGGTTTCTTACGAGTTTGATGGTGTATTAACATGTAGAGTGTACGATCATTTCATTATGAGTTTTAATAGGTTCGGCCCGAAGTCGTCATGTACTTGGTACTTAAAGGTCTACAAGTTCGACCTAAATCTTATCCATCTCCTTGGTCTCTAGTTTAACGGTTGTAGGCAACCTAGTAGCTTTTTCGTTCTGTCAAGGTCATCTTGTAGATGAAGACAAAATAACTGCTACTGTTTCGGAAACTGACACATCTGGTGTTGTTTGACACCTTTTTTAGACTTTCTCTACCCTTATGATCTGGAGAACTAGACGGGGAACTCTTTGGACACACGTCCAGTCCTTCGTTGTCAATCTTGATGTGTACCTTGTTGTCTGACCAAGGTTTATCCTTTTCCTCATGCAGTTCCGACATATAATAGTGGGACGAATAAATTGAATATCCGTCTCATGTAGTACTCTTTGCGACCCGACCTTCTTCGTGTTCGACCTTAGTTCTAACGGTCCTCTTTATAGTTCTTGGAGTCTATACGTCTACTGTGGTGGGAATACCGTCTTTTACTTCTTCTTGATTTCTCGGACAACTACTTTCACTTTCTCTTCTCACTTTTTCAACCGAATTTCGAGTTGTAAGTCTTTAGATTCTAGTACCGTAGACCAGGGTAGTGAAGTACCGTTTATCTATCCCTTTGTCACCGACTGAAATAAAAGAACCCGAGGTTTTAGTGACGTCTACCACTGACGTCGGCACTTTAATTTTCTGTGAACGAGGAACCTTCTTTTCAATACTGGTTGGATCTGTCATATAATTTTTCGTCTCTGTAATGCAACGGTTGTTTCCAGACAGATTAGTTTCGATACCCAAAAGGTATCGAAATCAGTACATACCTACATATAGGTAGGTATCAGTACATACCTACACTCTCAACCTGATATTTCTTTCCACTCGTGGTTTCTTGACTATGAAAACTTGATACCTGACGTTCCTACCTGTGAGGTCAGGTAGGATTTCCTCTAGTCAGGACCCACAAGTAACCTTCCTGACTAAGACTTCGATTTTGAGGTTATGAAACCGGTGGACTACACTTCTTGACTAAACTCTTCTGGGACTAGGGACTCCGACCCTTTCTAACTTCCGTCTTTCTCTTCCCCTGCTGTCTCCTACTGTACCAACCTACCGTAGTGACTGAGTTACCTGCACTCAAAGTCATTTGAGACCTTCAACCGCTACCTGTCCCTCCGGACCACACGACCCCAACGTTTGTCAGCCTGTACCGACTCACTGACTTGACTTGACTGGAGTTATGATCCCGGGTTCTTATTCATTTCTTTATTAATAAGGTGATCCTTTCTGTCGTTCTCCTTTCGTTCTTTGGTTTGTCTTTTATTCCTTATCCGACTTCCAAAGTCTTACAGAGTTCCATGTAGAACGAAGTTGAATTGTCAGTGTGATAAGTGAGATACTTCTTTATCGGTGAGTCTAAAGGTGGAGTCAAGTTTAGAGAGATAGTCTAAAGACCTAAACTGTCGAACGTGAGAGGGTCAGATATATGTGTGTCTTTGGTCTCAAGAAAGAAACAAGGAGTTTTCGAGACAAACTTGAGGATAATATTGTACAAGTTACTCAGACAGGATATCTTGTCTCAGTGTCGTTTCTTCTCAACCACTAATGTATTTTTTTAGAGATTTCATGAACTCAAACCAACACATACGGACACTGATTAGACCCACTTTCCTTGGACTGGTTAGGGTTGTGTCGTAGTCTCCAGTTATCATGGTTCTGACTCTTTACTACGATATTTTATAGTAAGTGATATGTTCTAGAAACTGTATCATAATTGAACTGAAAACCTCATAGGAAATATGTATCCTTTATACTCTTTTTGGAATAGTAAACATGAAAATTAATAGGACACGAAATAGGTACCTATTTGGAACTTGACAGATTTATCGCTTCTGTGCTATATACTAGTTTCCTTTAAAAAAGAAAGGAAATGGTCCTATCCTCAGGGTCTTCCCTTCCTCTCAATAAAAGAGAACCAGAACCGGGGAAAGGGTAAGAATGGACGTCCTCGAGACAACGACTGGGGACTGTTGCCGCGAGGTCCAGACTCTACTCGAGAGAGTCCCTGACCGAGACGACCTGGTCGAGATGGAGTCGAAGACGATACTACAAGTCGGGGGAGGAGAGGAGGAGGAGGTCGAAGAAGTCGACAGCGACGAGGAGAAACAGGTCCTACAAGGAGTTGACTAGTTTAACAAAGACCTAGGACACAGAGAGTCCAAGGTGGACTAAGAATTCCTTGTACCTTTTCTTTCTCCGACGATCAGACGACTCGACTCCCAGAGGACATATTCCCCTCTCCACTCCCTCCGTCCGAGACGTGACGAAAGGACCTTCCAGAGTAACCCAACCTCCTTGTTTACTCCCTCATCCGGGACGTCTTGGACGAGCAAGAAAGACAAGAGGAAAGTCGAGAAGAGTCCGGTGACCGGGGTCCGACGGAATAGATCCGAAGATTCTGTCTCTGAAACTAAAGACCCCCACCAAGTCTAAGATTTGTGGAAAGGACAGGACAGTCCTGATCCATAGTCGGAGGAGAAGGTCAAAAGTTATAACTATATTCTTACTGACCGGACACGGACTGGATAAAAAGGTTGAAAACTTTGATATCTTGTTCCAGGTCTTAGGAATTAATTCCCGACGGTTACTGATACCAATAAAAGGGTATACTAATAGAAGTCTTTGGATTTAAGGGAAACTATACAAGTAAAGATAAGGGGAAAGAGAGGGGGAATGAGACGTGGTTCTTGTTATGCGAACAAACCTTCCGAACGACACTTCTTGACCCGTTTTCCTTCGAATAGATCGGTTTGACCCCTTGTCTATTTTGGCCCAGAGGAAACGGAAGTCGAGGGTACGGGACCGAACTAAAGACAAGGTCCTGTGGAAGTCTTCTTAGAGAATGGAAGGTCCTACAGGAGAAGAGAGACTATTGTCGACAATTAAAGAGTCGAAGGACGACGAGAACGGAGTCGAAGAAGTCTCTGAGGACCTTGAAGAGGACCTTCTTTGTGTAGTTCAGTTCAATCCCAGTTCACAGTTTGACAGAGTCACGACTCTGTACCTTACTTACCCCCTCTCTAATACGACTGGAGTCCTCTACGGTCGGGACCTTACTTTTTGACTCCAGTTCAATGGAAACTGTTTGTTCCCTACCTTTGGTCACTCTTATCCGTGTAAGAGAAAAGACACCCCCTTGGTGGACTGGTCCTTAGTGAAACTCAAGAAATGAGAGTGACGGTTATATAGGGGACGTGAGTGGGACAGATCGGGGGACGACCGGAAGAAGTCGTCAGAGATGAGTACGTCTCGGCTAGCACCATTCGTTCTGTCTCTGGCAGAGACGAGAACCAGTCTTCCCGAAAAAGATCCAAGTGGGAGATCCATTTACCCTCCTGATGTTTCTTTAATCTAATCTCGTATTTTTTTTCAACTTTAGATGGTTCGTCGGACAAGGACGGACAGAAGGGGGATGGACCCGTGGGTGGACCATGAGGACCCGATAGAGGAGGTACTCCTTACACACCACTGGTGCCACGAGGACTCTGGCAAGCGTTTCGGTCGTTTACTCGAAGGGTAGGAGGAGTGTCTTTTCGACCTCAAAGAGAGGTACCACGCGTGTTTCTTAGTGGAAGTCGACGAAGGGACTCGGGTTGTGGTGGAGGGACTCGGAGAGCCGATACAACCGGTCCACGGCTAACCCGGCGTCCAAAGGTTCGGTCATAGACCAGACCGTGTGCCCTGTGGACGAGACCGGGAGAACCGGTCCGTGCCTGAGGAACAACAAACGCCACTACGTCCGAACCGTCTTCGACACAGGTGTCAGATACGAGTCCCCAAGCCAGTCCTCGAGGTCCGTCTACCCCGTCCAGTGAAGTAGAACCTACAGGTGGTCCTGACGTCTTCAGTAACATCGGTGAAAGGACCGGAGACGGACGAGTCGGGAATGAAGATTCCATGAAGGACGCAAACCTTAGGACCCATCTACCCGTTTGTTTTTTCCCAAGTCCCACTCTTTACTCCGTCTGTTTCCCTCCGACTGACAAGACCTATTTCTCCAGTTCGTGACCCCATTACCCTTGAAGAGTAAGATTGAAGTTTGTACAAGAAACAGGGACGGAGTGTAATCTGTAGTTAAACGTGGGAGTAATATCGTTGTTTTGTTAAAGGAAAATGAGTGACCTATTTCCCTGTTACTCTAGGACCTGTCTTCACCTGAACCCACTCAGTGTTAGACCAATTGGAAAAGAGTCGGGTGACTGTGTGTAGGAGTCACAAGTTTCGTGGTCTTGTACGACGAGGGAGCCCTACAAACGTGAACGACAAGGATGACGTTCCTTCGGGGAAGTGGGACTATAGGTGTACTGAGAGACTGAAGAAAGTTGAAAGAGGGATGTACAAAGGAATGGTCTTCCCAAAGGAGATAGTTCGGATCACTTCCGTGTCGGTGGGTGTGGTAGTGAAAAGTATATGAGTTACTGAAATAAAAAGAAAAATAGTGGTGGATTATGTAAAGGAATCCCCCCGAAGGGACCACCGAGTCACTATTTCTTGGACGGACGGTTACTTCCTCTACGTTCAAGGACCCAGTCCTTCTAGGGGACCTCTTCCTTTACCGTTGGAGGAAGTCACAAGAACGGACCTTTAGGGTACCTGTCTCCTCAGACCACCCAATGTCAAGTACCCCAGTGTTTCTTAGTCTGTACTGGTTCGTTGATTTGTTGTTATGCGTAGAAATTAACAGACTTAGGAGGGTGACCTTATATTCGAGGTACTCTAGTCTCTGACAAAACGAATAATGACTTACTCAAGTCACGGACTGTGTGTCCAGGAGTTGAAAGCTACTTCTTTTGGTCTTAGAGGAGTAGAGAGGTATCTACTAATCTAGAAAGAGTCGTCGAAGAAGTGGAGAGAAACGGTAGTACAACCGTGCCGAGAGGTCCTGGATTAGAGGTTAAGTTTCCAATAGTAAATAACCCTTCTGTGTTGGTGGAAGATTGTCTCGAAATGTGTCTCGGGAAAGTAGAGAGTACCAGTGAAAGGGTCTTTTTGGGTTTCTTTAGTGTTACTGGTGTTATTCTACTACAGTGTAGAAATGTTGGTTGTGAAAATATTGGTCGACACTAAAGTTTTGGTATAAGGGGACGAAATAGGGAGTATCCTTTTGATACTTATTTAATAAAAAACCGGAAAACTATTCGTCTCTTTGATTCACTGAAATATTTTTAGTGTGTCGAATATTTAGTGTCTCGGCCGTTGTGAAGAGTACAGCTCAGGATCAAGTTTCAAGGTAGGAGTTAGAACATTGAAATTGGGGTTTCTACCACACACACACAATCGCCAATCAATACAGACTGAGAAACGCTGGGGTACCTGACATCGGACGGTCCGAGAAAACAGGTACCTTAAGAGGTCCGTTCTTATGACTCACCTAACGTTAAAGGAAGAGGTCCTTTCTACCACAAGTCAAGTCAAATCAGCGAGTCAGCACAGGTTGAGAAACACTGGGGTACCTAACGTTTCTATCAGAATTCCCACGAGTTTCAGGTCGTGACTGGACCTCGAAACCCCTGTTCTGAAATGGTCCCGACAGGTTTTGAGATCGTCCTCCGAATGCCCCGGGTACACTTACCCTCTCCTTCTCTGTCCACCCGTCAACTGCAGTATATACCAGATCCCTATCCTATTAATTAAGTAATTCTCGTCTGGATCCGTCTTCATACGTCCACCCCACAAACCCTGTCTCCAGAATATCGTAAACCCCCTTTCATAAAGTCTTAGTGACTATCCTCTTTTTCTATTTTTACCTCCTTTTTCTCCTTACTTCTTAACTATGGAAATTATTGTACCTACTCGACACTTTTGTACGATCCACTCATTTTGGTTCATGTGTTCTAGTGTATAATATCTTGGGAAAAATATTCGTTACAGATCCTGAAGGAACCACCGTGTCATCTACTCTTAGGTGGACTGTTACGTCCTCTGTATCCAAGCCAGGGACCAGGTCCTTCTAATATGTACGTCGCCTCGTTTCAGGTACACGGTGTTGATGACCCGGACACGGGATCTCTAGTGTGCGGTGTCGACTCGAGCATACGACGTTGAAGGTTTCGAGTGCGTGGATTCTCGGACGCGAGGCGTTCTCCACAGTGGTGTCACTCTTCGTGTGGTTTTGCTTCTCATTGGGAGTGAACGACGTTGATCTCTTTCGGGTACGTTTTCGTTACTTCTGGGTCACGTCGTATTTATTTATTTTAAATTTTTATTATACCTCATCTAATCACCAACGGTTCTCCACCACCCTGCCCCTTATCTCCTACGGATGGTTACGTAAACCTTAGTGAAACCCCCCCCACTACTTTTATAAGACCTTAATCTGTCACCACGATTACTTGTGGAAACACTAATTTTTTTTTTTTTGAATAAACATATGGAACTTTCCCACTTAAAATACCATATACTTGACATAGAGTTAAATTTGTTTAATATACTGTCCTTTTTTTTTTCTACCTCTCCGATAGAACACTGAAGACCAAGTCTCGAGAGGGTTGAGGTGTCGAAAATGTGTTCCGTCGATACCCTTTTCTGGACTCAGTTCGTCCCACGACATCAACTATACCCCTCTATCCCTACTAACTTTATTTGGGGTATGTTCCTTCACATGGTGAGTTCTGACACTCGTCCTTTGTGTAGGAGAAAACTTGTGTATCGTTTCTGTTAGTAATAATTACGTTCGTTCATACATAAGTACTTCAATAAACAACGTTCCCTATCACCTTTTGTTTTTTATTAGTATCTCTGGTAAAAAACTAACGAAAAATACACTCTCCGTTACCGACTTAGATTAGGGTATTATTGAGTTAGTCTATTTACATTATTGTGAAAAAAAAAATGTTTACACTTTTCACTTGAAGAATTTTTCTATAAGTTAATGGTTTCCAGAGCCTTACTTATTGACTACTTCGTTTCCAATATTAGATCAAAATACGTTTAGGTTTGGAGTCAACAGACCAGGAATTTTCTTCTCTTACAAAGGAAATACGTGGGGGATGGGGGTGTGTGATGGACGTTTCTGTGAGTCTAGTGTTTCACCGAGTCCAACAAAGATGGCTGAGGACTGACCACGAACAGAGTAAAAAGTCGACATGACTAAGTCGTTGACTATCGAGGGAAGAAGACTACAAACTTTCGTAGGATGTCGTGAAGGATTCGATAGACGTCCGAGGAAGAGGTCGGGACGAGACGAAGTAAGGAGTGCCGTGTAGGGACCCTGAGGTACGAAGGGAAAGGGACTGTAGCACTCTACTCTTCTCTCCCGTGACGGGTGACCCCATTGTGTCTACGTCGAGACTTAGGACTTAAACAGACAGAGACCCAGACCTTGTGACCCCATTAAGGACTAGACTCTACACTAAAACACTTAACGACTACTGTTCAGGAGGGAATGTCGTGTGAACAGTATTTAATGGACTCGGACACATCTTCTCAGAGTCATTTTTGACCGACAGTGATGTAAATATGGTGGTAACGAACGGTTAGAAATCACGAGACGGGATGATGGTGCTACTTTTCTCGGAGAAACTATAAAAATGGTCCTTGTCCCTATGTCGTTTTAGACTACTTACCCATTGAGATATATTCATAAACAATATTCCTACTTACGTAGTGAAAGAGTGGGAAAAGTATAGAAGGAGGATGAAAACCTGGATCCCCCCTTTTTAGGTGATAGAGTTCAGTAAATGTTCTAAATTATTCTACCGTAAAGGTCCTCAACCACTACTGTCGCTCCGGACCGCATGACGCTAAGTACCCCAGCGTTTCTCAGCCTGTGCTGACTCGCTGACTTGACTTGACTTGACTTCCTGTTCCACTCTTTCGACCTGGATCGGGTCAGTAAAAGGGTACGAAGTGTATTCCCAATTAATCCCTTCGATCATCGAAGAGACTACTCTGTTGAGTTCTATAACCTTGACTGGGATTGAAATAAAAAACAGACACGAATTAATT
The DNA here is from genome assembly GCA_006410555.1 of Capra ibex. Lineage (NCBI taxonomy): Eukaryota > Metazoa > Chordata > Mammalia > Artiodactyla > Bovidae > Capra > Capra ibex. The sequence continues at coordinate 19,758,816 of SJYO01033645.1, read as the reverse complement.
ATATCTACAGGAGTAACTTTTTATAGAAGAGTAAGAACTTTCAAAAGTCAGTAATTTAATATAATGACAACAGAATTTAGTGTATTAAAATTTCTTTAGATCTTCATAAATAAATATCATAAGGTTGTGACTTAGTGAGTAACCTTTGGTGTACAAGGGTAACGGATATGTCCTTACCCGGATCCTCAGATCAAACCCAGTAGTTTCTTCTCGGTCGACTGTCTCCGTGACGGATGAACTTCCATGTGATGGAGACTAAGGTCGACACTGGGAGTACATGTTCCATCCGGTATCGGACTGACTCTCGTTTATATTAAGATACAGAGAACTGACCGGGGGTCGTTTCCACCTACATATGACACATGTTGTACGAGTCACACCCGTTTTAAATTCTTTTGTTTTAGACAATCGATCCGTCGTCGTCCCTTGACTACCTCAATTTGGTTCCATACGAAACAAAACGTCTTTGATTGGTAACGTTTTTCTACGTTTTTCAAGGTTTATGGTCTACCAAGTGTTTGCAATGTCACGTAAGGTTAGTTGTTTTATTGGTGTCACACTCGTTTGGTGGTTCGTGGACAAACGAAAGGTAAAAACAACGGTAAAGTACTTATCGGTACATGGAGCCTGTGTTTTGAAGGAACTAGGACGACAAGTCTTTCTGTCAAAAACTCTCGAAGAGGGACGGAGGAATGAACAGTGTTCATTCTTTGAAGATGAAATTAGTCATCAACCACCAGGTAACCGATACATGGGATTCACCACCTGGGTGACTTAGACCACTGTCCAGGACATTAACTGTAGTTAAAAGGGGAGAACTCCCGGATTATCCTAATTTTTTTATAGTTCAACGGACTGTCATTGTTCGGGAATGTCTTCTCGGACTCTTTCACAGGGTCTGGTTCTTTTGTTAGACACTCTATTCCACTCATGTTCCGTAACGATCCCTAGATCACTAGACTTTGGTACTGGACTCACCTATAATGGTTTGTTATTTTACCCGCGTGACTATATATGTTGTTTTATTTAGAGTTTTCTTAATACGTTTTACTTTCTTTGATCTGTCGTTCCTATTCCACGACATACTAAAGTAAATATACTTTAGGATTTTTACTGTTTTTTCAGATGATAAACTCTTGTCTGATCACCTATGGTCCAGGGCCCCGACGGTCTTCCCCTACTTAATGTTTCCCTGTGTTTTTTCATACCTCCTACTACCTTTAGGGGATATATATAATACTGACACAACAAACCTGTTGATATATACCAGTTTGGACTACCTTAACATCCGAAGTTTGACGGTTGAATAATTTACATTTACTGTTGAGTCATCTAGATTGTTTTTCATCTTCTTTACGTTACTCTTTTTGACTCCGAATTAAAAGACTAGAAGACTTGTGTTTAATCTTTACACAGCAGTTCGTACCATCAGTGTACACCGATGACTCGTGAACTCTACACCGATTAACTTTTAGTCTACAAAATTCATATTTTATGTGTAACTTCTAAACCATTCTTCGTTTATTAGACCATTCTTTCTAAACCATTCTTTTTTATTAGATTTTGTAAAGTAATTACCTAAAATTTTATAACTAATGTAACAGATTTATATAAACTCCTCGTACTTCAATTTATATAATTTCAGTTAAAGAAGATTACAAAATTACTTCGGTTATCTTTTTAAATTTAATACATACATCGGGATATTAAGATATATTGAAAAGGTAGATTACGAAATGAACTCTATAAGTTCCGTCTCATTCTAAGAACTTGTCTTTTCTAATACATTCTCAACTACAGAGAACTTCAACTTGGACCCCTTTCCTTCTTTTGTCTAAGTCGATTGTAAGTCAATATTCCCAAACTCACTCGGGACGGGTGTACGGTAATCCGGGAAGTGGCTACCGATGACGAGTTACGTCGGGTCTACTGTGTTCTTTTCGGTTGTCTTAGGGTACAGAGTTCTCGTCACACCCACCGTCTTTTTACTCAGGGTGACACACTCTCGTCTATGGTCTCGGATTCCCCTTCTCGAGTCTTCTAGTTTAATCGTGTACTTTCACTGTCAGGATGTCAGACCAGGTTGAGAAATCCTGGGGTACTTGACATCGAACGGTCCGAGGAGACAGGCACTCTTAAGAGGTCCGTTCTTATTACCTCACCTAACGGTACGGGAGGTGGTCCCCTAGAAGGGGTGGGTCCCTAGCTTGGACGTAGAGAATACAGAGAGGACGTAACTGTCCGTCAAGAAGTGGTGATCGTTGTGGGCCCTTCGGGTTTAATCGTTTACTTTCTTCGGTTTAGGTCCTGACCCACCCTGGTCAATGTAATCTTCGTCGGAGGTCTTTTACCAGTTCACCAGACGATTAAACGGAGTGACCTTAGGTCTTAAAGACCCGGAGTCTCTCTAGTTAAACCGTAGACGCAAAAATATTCTAGAGTCCGCTAAGCATACGTGTAATTCAGGAGTCTTCGAAACGAAAGAAGGGGCCATTAACGTCAAATCCCACGTTTTATCTTTCCCCACTTCCACCCATCCCTTCTCGTCTCTTACTTGACTATGAATCTAGACTTTGTAGAAAATCTTACTTTCGAGTGTTGAGCTATAATTTTGCCGAAAGTCTCATTTTCAGTCATTTAGCCATAAGACAGGTTTTAAAACTAAAACATGAAAAGATTCCATCCGTAACTCAAACTAATTATAAAACTCATAAATGCTGAAAAAGTCCGCGAGAGGACACAAATTTGAAGACGGAGTGAATTTGGAGTGGTTTTGAGATCTTACATTTATACTACGACAGGTAATATGTCTCTCTTCGACTTCGAGTTCGTTGTCCATCCCCCGTGTGTCCAACCCAGATTCACCAGTTCCGACTGAGTCGATTGTAAGTCAATTATTCCCAAACTCACTCGGGACGGGTGTAGGGTAATCCGGGAAGTGGTTGCCGATGACGAGTTACGTCGGGTTTGCTGTGTTCTTTTCGGGTCCGTGAGACCGGTGTCGAGGATACGAGGATTGGTGTGTAAAGATAGAAGTAACTGTCTAATTTGCGACAGAGATTAGAGCGACTCGAGTAAGCGTCACTCCTACTCTTTCTTTATTTCTATTTAATAGACATAGTACTCGGGGTGTTCCATTCCCTGGGGTAAAGAAGATGTCGGGACAGTGAAGTTCACTGTCATTCACCAGGTCGGTGTCGCCCCTCTGTAGAGGCCCACTTCCCGTGCATCTCCGAAGTCTATCAGTTCCGTTTGCTTTCCGAAAATTTTATCAAAGACTTCTTGTCTGTTACGAGTGCTTTTCCAGAAAAGAGGACTCGAGTCGCCCCGCGGCGGAACGGGCGATGCCCCTTTAACGTGCGTCGGGCGTCCAGGCTGACTCACGCAGGCCTTCCGAGTAGGGGGTCGAGCGAGTCCCACCTCAGTCCCGGAGTCCCCGCCTCCCCACCCCCACCCCCGTCCTATTTGCCACGAGTGAAGGGCCTCGTCCTTGCTCCGTCTACCCCCCTCCCCGACGACTGGAAACCTAGGTTCGGTCAGGGGTCCAGCCGTCAATGAGGGGTTGCAGTAAGGGATTGTCCTGAAAGTCTCCACTGAGGGGCTATAGGAAATCGAAGGTCTTAGTCCCAAAGTAATAGTGGTGGAAATGTGTCCGATGAGGGTCGAGGTTTCCACAGAGAAGGAATTGAGGGAAGGACTTGAACTCAGTAGAGTTTTGACGTCTCCAGAGGGAGTCAGCCGGAGGTGGGCGCTTGTGGGGGTTTGTTGGACATCCTGCCCAGTTTGAGACTTGTGATCACCCCTGTCGCCGCCGACCGGCCTTTTACCTAAGCGAGTGGTTGGACGTTAGACACTGAACCTAGTCTCGGCTCCTAAATGTCGACGACGGCGGCGGTGGCTCCGTCTTTCCGAGTCCCCCTTTCCCCGCCCCCGCCCCGGCCCCCCTCCTCTACGACGACTAAACAGGTCGCGGCGCAACCCAGGACGTGAGGTTCCGGCGTAGGTCGAAGTTCTTCCGCCAAGGCGAATGGCCAACTTGGCGTTTGCCACTCCGGAGCCGGTTGAGGACTTCCGGTCCCTACCATGAACATCCAACAGAAGTCAAACCGAAGGACTGGAGTACAGTCACAATCATATGAGTATGGACATGAGGCATAATTTTATAGTTAATTTTATAGACTCATTTTCATAAATATTGCAATATGCTTATTCCTTTCTATTGTTAAACCGCAATATTACCGTACGAAACGTTTTTCTAGTAATTTCAAATAGTTAAATTTTAATGCTTATATCAACCTTGAACATAATGTCTATATTGAAACATAGATTAAAATTAACTATATTGACTCTCTGACATTTACAAAGAAGAATTCAGGAATCCTTATGTTCGTTCGAAATACTTCGAAGTCCTTGAAGTTGACATCCCCAAATTCTCGTGTCGTTAAGACTCTTCTTTTCTTTCCGATTTGAAAGACGGGGTTCCTTTGACTGAACCCTTCCGTCAATCCCTTCCTCCCGGACCTGGATACTCCCATAGGTCTATTTTCAGTCTCGTCTCCCGAGACACTAAGTTGTATTATAAAAGATCCAAGTAGGTACAACATAGAACACACTCATAAAATAAGGAAACTGCGGACTCATTATGAGATAACCTACCCAAAAAGTGTAAAACAAGTAGGCAGTCAAAAATCTGTAAACCTAACAAAAATGAAAAACCGATAACACTTATTACACAAATACTTAAAAGAACATGTTAAAAAAATTTTATTTGTATCCGAAAAATAAAGAGATCCCATATATGGATTCTTATCTTAACGACCTAGTACATAAATGAAAACACTTCTTTAAGGTCCGACAAAGGGTTTCACTAAGATTATAAAACGTAAGGGTGGTCGAAACATTCTTCCCAAGGTCAAAGAGGTGTAGAAACGGACATGAACAATAATATATAAAACAAAAGAGAATATTATTGAATGAAACACACTTCACGATAGAGTAGAATAAAATTAAACGTAAGGGACCACCGAGTCTCCAATTTCGCAGATGAAGGTTACACCCTCTGGGCCCAAGCTAGGGACCAGCCCTTCTAGGGGACCTCTTCCTTTACCGTTGGTTGAGATCACTTCTATGGGACCTCTTCCTTTACCGTTATGTGAGGTCATAAGAACGGACCTCTTAGGGTACCTACCTCCTCGGACCATCCGATGTCAGGTGTCCCAGCGTTTGTCAGTCTGTGCTGACTCGCTGAAGTGAAAGAAAGAAAGTGAAAGTTCCTGATTATCACAAATAGTAGCAAAGTATGTGAAATGATAGACACATGGAAAAAACTCTTTACAGATAAGTACAGGAACCAGAAAAAATTTTAACCCAATAAACAGAAAAAGATCTAAAAGTATATAAGATTTATGTTCAGGAAATACTCAAGACACTAAACATTTATAGAAGATGGTAAGATTCCCATCAGAAAAGTAAAAGAACTAACGTAGGAAACTTCTAATCTAAAAATTAAAACTACTTTTGGCAAAAAAAAACAGTGAACATGCAAACTACAGTACAGATACTTCAAAAACGGATTGGGTTTCAGTACTTCTGAAAGAGGATATAAAAAAAGATTTCTAAAATATTAAATTGAGAATGTGAAACTTGATACTCGATAAAATTCAAGTAAAAATGACACACTCTATCTCCAAGACAAAATAAGAAAACTCACACCTATCGGACAACAGAGTTCCTGTATAAGAAAGGAGTAACTTAACAGAACTGTAACAACCCTTTAGTAATTCCTCAAAACACACACATACACACACACACTTTCTCTCTCTCTACCATCCCACATCAACCCTTACTTTATAAAAGTCACAGATTTACAATACATTCTTTTCTAGTGGACCGACGTGACTAGTCCAACTTCTCCAGACCTCCACTGTCTGTTACGGATTTAGGTCCCTTTAATTTACAGATTAATAACGAAATTAAACCTCCTTTTAACGAATTGATCTAAGATAACTCATATCTATCTTCTGTTACTTAAACAATTATTAACCAAAAGAGTTGGACTTTAACTTCTGTTTCACATCCACCTTTAATTCCTATTCATTTAGTACTGTATATCGGTCTAGAAAATGAGAGTGAGAATTACTGTAGATAAACCTTCTTTTCCATTTTAATTCTCTACTTTTTATGCTCATTCTTCTCTTTACACTCGACTATACGTTTCCTCGGGTGACTTCTTTGTATAAAGGTCCCTTTCATGGAACTTCCTTGTCTCGTTTTTCGGTTTTTCTATCAAGTTCTCTCGGAACTATAATTTCTTCTGATCATAGATCGTTCCTTATCTAAGTTTTCTTACTACTATAGATCGAGTTCTTAATCGAGTTTTAAGTAAAGTAACTTTCGAACAAAAATTTGCACTCCTAATTATTTGGTTTCTCAAATATTGTAAGGTAATTTATGTTGAACGCAAAAGAAAAAGACTTAACAAAAAGAAAACTCTTATCGATAAGGTCTTAAAGTTCCATCTTCAATGTGACGACGAAAATCTTACAGATAGAAAGTTCAAGAGGATTGTTCAAAAGGAACTAGAAAGAATAAAGGAAGTGGGATAAGGTGTAAAAACTTAGAGATGAAATAAGTTCGGGTTAGGTGAGTGGGGTTGGGAATTTTTCTATAGAAGTATACTGAAATATCTAAACTAAAAACGTGAACTTTAAGTTAAATAGTGTCTCTTCAATCACTTTCCACTTTATAGACGAAATGTTTCTTTGAGACTCTTGGGGTTAAATGTAAACAAACGGATTTTAATTGACCGTCTAGTCCATTACTTATCGACAACAGGATATTATATAGACAAGTAGATAAAGGACCTCTTCTGTTACCGTGGGGTGAGGTCTTGAGAACGGACCTTTTAGGGTACCCGCGTCCTCGGACCACCCGACGTCAGGTACCCCAGTGCTTCTCAGCCTGTGCTGACTCACTGAAGTGCAAGTGAAAGTGAAAGTACGTAACCTCTTCCTTTACCGTTGGGTGGGGTCACAAGAACGGACCTCTTAGGGTCCCTGCCCCCTCGGACCACCCGACGGCAGATACCCCAGTGTGTCTCAGTCTGTGCTGACTTCGTTGAATCGTCGTCGTCGTCGTCGTCGTCGTCGTCGTAGATAAAGGATAACACACACACACGATTCAGGGAAGTCAACACAGGCTTAAAAACGTTGGGATACATCCGTGACATCAGGTACTCCCAAGAGACAGGTACCCTAAAAGGTCCGTTCTTATGACCTCACCCAACGGTATGAGAGGAGGTCCCCTAGAAGGGCTGGGTCCCTAGTTTGGGAGTAGAGAATACAGAGGACGTAACCGTCTGTCTAAGAAATGGTGATCGCGGTGGACCCTTCGGGCTAATTAGATAAGGTACCCCAAACTAAAATAAGAGAGTTTCCGTTACCCTTTACGTCAATAAACATAAAACCTATCTACGCTCGCACCGACCTATCAACCCCTGCACCTTTACGGGTTACGACTTTAGTTCTAGTTGCTGATAACTTTGTCAGGTCTACTTTGATTTGATTTCGTCATCTCACTTTTATACTTCCTTGACTATTTTGTTCAACGATTCTACCTCAGTAATCCGGGTGACTGACGTCGTACAACCTCCTTCCTTCTTCCTCCTTAGACTTTAACTAAAAAGATAAATTTTAAAAACAACCTTATATCAATTAAATGTTACGACACAAAGTATATATGTCGTTTCACTAAGTCTATATCTATATATATATATATATACGACACGACATGAATCAGAGAGTTAGTACAGGTTGAGAACCGTTGGGGTATCTGACATCGGGTGATCCGAGGATACATGTACTCCTAAGAGGTCCTTTCTTATGACCTCTCCCAACGGTACGGGAAGAGGTCCCCTAGAAGGGTTGGGTCCCTAGTTTGGGTCGAGAGGACGTAACGTCCGTCTAAGAAATGGTACACTCGGTGCTCCCTTCGGGTATATATATTTATATGTGTGTGTATGCATACAAAATACATATATAAGAAAAAAGTGTAAGGGGAGGTAATATCCAATAATGTTCTATAAATCACACAGAGGGACAGCCAGGAACAACCAATGGATAATATATATGTCGTCACACATATAAAATTAGGGTTTAAAGATTCTAACTAAAAACGTAATTCGATAACCTATCTGTCCCTTCGACAAGTGTTCCACTCCTTAATGTCTCTGTTTCGTTAAAAGACCCCTTTTTTTACGTGTAAACAACAACGACAAAAAATTTGGTTTGATCGTATAGAACTTATAGTAAGTCTATTCTAATTTTGTGACTCAAGGTTCATGTCACACTTCACTTCACTTCAGCGAGTCAGCACAGGTTGAGAAACACTGGGGCACCTACCATCGGATGGTCCGAGGAGGGAGGTACCCTAAGAGGTCCGTTCTCATGATCTCACCCAACGGTAAAGGAAGAGGTCCCCCAGAAGGGTTGGGTCCCTAGCTTGGATCCAGAGGGAGTATGGTCCGTTTACGAAATTGGAGACTCGGCGGTCCCTTCGGGAAGATTCATTTCACATCGGTGATCTAAAATGATATCTAAACACCCAGTTGTGTGACATGTTCACAAGTTCGGTCTTTTACATTAATATAGGGATTCCTCAATACATACCTTACTATTCTTTGTTCTCCGACTTCTTATTGTGTAACTTGAGAAGTTCCGGTCCCTAGTAAAGACATAAGTATACACATATTGACATCTTATTACATGATTAATAAGTCTTAATCGAACACCGCCCTTCATGTACTGAAGGAAAAGTCCCTAGTCTAGTGTCTTTCTTTTATTATATCTGAGGAGAAACAGAGGATGTTCAGACAGTCTGAGACGTTGAACCTCAATAATAAAAAAATAGAAGAGTACTGGGGACAACCAAGTGATCTTATTAGACGGACCTGGGACGAAAACGAAAATACTGACATTATGATTTGGAAAGACTTTCCCCTGTTACAAGACACTAAAGACTTAACTTTGACAAAAAGAAAAGAGGGTGTCCTGCCTTTTCACGGGGTCTTTCCTTATATACCTACCCTAATCCCACCCTTCACAGTCGATGAAACCGACCACTTGATATAGTGTCAAGTGTCACTCGGGAACACCCTTAGTCCCATCACTTTTACGTAATGACTCGTCAATCGTCTATGTCCAGTGACTCGACTCATAATTCCTAAGTACTAGTCGTCCTCACTCGTTCATAGATTTCACTCAAACCGTACAAGAGTTTCAGTCACCCCTTCCACCTCATTTTTTTTCAGAGTCCTAGCCACTAAAAAAAAAGACACAGGAGTGTAAAATAATGACTTTTGAACCAATAACCCGATATCCTTAACGTCAGACTCGGCAATTTAAGACGGACAACTAAAGTAGCAACCCCACGAAACTGAGTATACGGAAAAGTTTAAGACTTGGTCAGACACCACTATCAAATCATCGTTTCAGTACAGTCTGAGAACACTAGGGTATCGGACATCGGACGATCTGAGTAGACAGGTACACTAAGAGGTCCGTTCTTATGACTTCACTCAACGGTAAAGGAAGAGGTCCCCTAGAAGTACTGGGTCCTTAATTTGGGTCCACAGGACGTAACGTCCGTCTAAGAAATGGTTGACTCGATACGACGACGACGACGACGATTCGCCCTTCGGGATAAGACTCCCTTGGTAAGACTCTCAACATCATAATACTGGGTTCGAAAGGTAGTGACAGTTTTCTTGAGTTCAGAACGGGAGTCCGGTATTTTCTAGGTATGGGATCTAGTACCTTAAAGATCTCAAAAGGTATGAATCAGTGAGTGATATTTTTGGAGAGGACACCTCAATAACAGTCCAATCACTCTAACAGGAAGAGACTGAAGAAAATGCCTCTTCCGTTACCGTGGGGACGAGGTCATGAGAACGGACCTTTTAGGGTACCTACCTCCTCGGGCTACCCGACGGTAGATACCCCATCGTTTCTCAACCTGTTCTAACTCGCTGAAGTGAAAGTGAAAAGTGAAAGCACGTAACCTCTTCCTTTACCGTTGGGTGGGGTCACAAGAACGGACCTCTTAGGGTCCCTACCCCCTCGGACCACCCGACGGCAGATACCCCAGCGTGTCTCAGCCTGTGCCGACTTCACTGAATCGTCGAATCGTCGATGAGTGGTCTTACCGTCCCACTAAACAGGAGATACTTCGAAACCGAAATCGACTCCTCTGTTTCTGAGATACAAGGAAACTTGACACCCTTTCTGAACTCTGTTTGACTTAAGATCTTATGACTCTTAACATGACGAGAAGTTGTTCTACAAGACGTGAATAATATAGGTCTCTGAAGTTCTTCCTTTTGGTCCTGTCTGACTACAGACTCTGTTGCCACACGATGACACCATATAGTCAATAGAGGACTCAGTCTGGATCCTCTGGCATCCTTTTTTCCATAGAGAAAAATCCATCATATACCATATATTTAATATAAAGTTATTTCACGATTAAATTTAATTTCTTTTCTTTTCTTTGACCTGAGGACGTCGTCTTTCTCTTTCCTTACGTTCGACGACCGGAGAGTTAGAGGAGAATAGAGTACTGATTTATGGAAATAAGATCCTTAATTACGGAATTAGGTTCTTCGACGGAGAGGGTAGGGTAAATCGAAGGACCCGGTCCCAGACCACCTGTTACCGGAAATGTGTTGGTGAAGTACCGGTCTCTAGTCGAAAAGATACGAAAGAGGCGTTTGCCCAATGTAAAATTTGGACGTTTTAAGAGATGTGCAGAGATAGGTTGTAGTCGGTTGATGACTTCAGACCACCTCTTCGTTTTGGAAAACTTCCCTCCTGCTTCCGGAGGACCGAAGTGAGCGGATATGGACGTACACGTCTTCTTTTGTCTTTCATTCTTTTCGAAGACCCCGACCCCTTCACCGTCCTCCTCGGTCTTTTTGGAGGATATTGCACTTAAGTTTATGTAAGTCAGTAAGGTTCAGATCTTACGACGTGGTACTTAGTCTTTCACACTTCCCCTTCTTTACACACAAGATTCGTTCTTTCTTGACATAGTCCTAAAATTTCTTGTCACGTACACACACACGATTCAACGAAGTCAGCACAGACCGAGAAACGGTAGGACACCTGGTATCGGACGGTCCAATGAGACAGGTACCCTAAGAGATCCTTTCTTATGACCGCACCCAACGGTACGGTTGGAGGTCCCCTAGAAGGGGTGGGTCCCCAGTTTGGGTGTAAAGAATACAGAGGACATAACTGTCCGTTCAAGAAATGGTGATCGTGATGGACCATTCGGGGTAATTCGATATGTGAGTAGTAAATAATAAACATACTATAACTAGTACAATAAATTGAAAAAATAATTCAACTCTAAGTGTTTTGTATTCTAAGTCGTGAAATGTCTCCCGTTAAGTCACCAAAAATCATATACACCCTTCGGGAATTTCTAATCATCCGAAGTCATTAAGTTGTCCGGTTATCTATCACTATAACTCCAGAGTCGGAGTCACTAGAAATGAAAAGGTAGTGTTAAATTTCGTTTTTGTACGAATGGTTAATTTTTATTAACCTTCTTAACTTGACTTCGTATTAACTCCACATAAATTATTATTCAATTCGAAGGGACCACCAAGTCACCATTCTTAGGTGGACGGTTACGTCCTCGGTGTCTTCTGTACCCGAGTCAGGGACCTTCCCTTTCTAGGGGACCTCGTCCTTTACCGTCGGGTGAAGTCACAAGAACGACGTTATTAGGGTACCTGTCTCCTCGGACTACCCGATGTCAAGTACCTCAGTGTCTCTCAGGTTGTGTTGACTTGTGTGTACGAAAATGAGACCTCGTACCCAAGATCTCGTCCACCCGCAGTCATCAACCCCGTGTACCCGAATCAACGGATGTCGTACAGACCCAGAAGGGTCTGGTCCCTAACTTGGTCTCGGACGTCGTAACTTGGTCTCGGACGTCGTAACGTTTCGTCTAACGATTGGTGACTTCGTGGTCCCTTCGGGAGTCTCTAAAAAATCACATGAATTAAAACTATAAAGTTTTAATATAAACAAACTTTAGTTAATAACATTTGTAATCCAATTTTGTAATTTGATTTTTAAAAACTAAGAACAAAAGAAAAAAGAGTAATTTTTTTACTTCAACCTGAAATAACGTACTTTATATATTTTATATACATGTTAGTCAAGTCAAGTCAAGTTAGTGAGTCAGTACAGACTAAGAAACACTGGGGTACCTGACGTCGTGGGGTCCGAAGGGACAGGTAGTTGGTCAAGGACCTCGAATGAGTTTGAACACACGTAGTTCAGCCACTACTATAGGTTGGTAGAATAGGAGACAGTAGGGAAAGAGGAGGACGGAAGTTAGGAAGGGTCGTAGTCCCAGAAAAGTTTACTCAGTCAAGAAACGCAGTCCACCGGTTTCATAACCTCAAAGTCGAAGTTGTAGTCAGAAAGGTCAGTCCTGACTAAAGGAAATCCTACCTGACCAACCTAGAGGAACGCCAGATTCCCTGAGAGTTCTCAGACGAGGTTGTGGTGTCAAGTTTTCGTAGTTAAGATTAGTTCTGTTGGAATATAAGTAATACTCCACTACTCGATAACTCAACCTACTCGATAATTAATTTCGTTGTTATGTTCATTTCGACAAAACATTTCGTAAATAATATACGGTTCATGATAATTTACTATATACACACTTATATATGTATATACATATAGAGTATACGTAAGATATATTATATATAGAAAATAGTTTAGTAATCCTCTTTTCATGATGATCATAAAAGAAAATTTACACTCTTTCAACTCTATATCTCTCCACTTCATTGAACGGGTTTCAGTTTTTTTATTATATGTCTTCTAAGACTTAAGTTTACTTCTAGGTCTTGGGTTTTGAAGAGGACCAAAGAGGAGGTGTACTATTTACGATTATTAAAGAAAGATATTGAAAGTAATATAACAGAAGTCCTACGTCTCTCGTAACACCTTTCTTTTTACTTGACTTGTAAGTAACTTACGAATGAGATTATTTATATAAAAGATCACCGATACATACCTACACTCTCAACCTGGTATTTCTTTCGACTCACGGCTTCTTAACTACGAAACCTGACACCACGACCTCTTCTGAGAACTCTCAGGGAACCTGACGTTCCACTAGGTTGGTCAGTTAGGATTTCCTTTGGTCAGGACTTGTAAGCAACCTTCCTGACTACGACTTCGACTTTGCAGTTATGAAACTGGTGGACTACGTTTCTTGAGTGGGGAACCTTTTCTAGGACGACGACCCTTTCTAACTTCCTTCCTCCTCTTCCCCTACTATCTCCTATTTTACCAACCTACCGTAGCGGTCGAGCTACCTGTACTCAAACTCGTTCGGAACCCTAAACCACTGCCTGTCGTTTCGGCCCGTACGACGACAGGTACCCCAACGTTTCTCAGTCTGTACTGACTTGTGAACTTCACTTAACAAATACAGTAGAAGTAGAAGAAATGTCTACTTCTCTTTTACTTCAAGTGACCCTGATATGTTGTAGATCTTAAGTAACTTATTCGTCATCTAGGACCGAAATTGAGTGATAGGACCGTGGATCGTGTCAAGAAAGATGAACTGTGACTTAAGGTCCCGACTCTTCTCGAGTGAGTTTCTTCTTATTTACAACTCGTATTTACACTACAATTTTTTTTAGAAATTTTATGTTTAAAATACGTGTATATGTTATGTATTAACGAAACATATCCACGAATACAAACCTCGTTATCAATATCTTGGAAAGTTTTATTGGAGAAAAGAGTTCCTTACGTAAGATCTGGTCTATATTTCAGTGGTTGTAATTTTTCTTTTTGAGATTATTTGTCCTTCTTTATCAGAGTCCTGGGTTGTTTTATCTACTTTTCTCATTTCTTAGACGGACGGTTTCGTCCTTTGTGTTTTCTACGTTCAAACTACGAACCCAGTCCTTCTAGGGGACCTCCTCCTTACCATTGGGCGAGGTCACAAGACCGGTCCTTTTAGGGTACCTGTCTCCTCGGACCACCCGATGTCATGTGCCCCGACGTTTCTCATCCTGCGTCGACTCGTGTTCTGTTTATTACTCAATAATTTCTTATACATTCAGAGACAGATAATATGCTCATCCATAAACTGTAAAATTAACACTCATATTAAAAGTTTATGTTTTGTATAAGCCTACCTTTTCTGATGACACAAGGATATGTTAATAGATGTAAAACTCCTTTTGAAACAGACCTTGTCCATTTTCACCGGGTCCGAATAAACTATTTTCAAAACTTTACCATAAAAGCATAAACTTCACTTCAATTTCAGCGAGTCAGTACAAGTGGAGAAACGATGGGGTACCTGATATATCAGGTACCTCAAGAGATCCGGTCTTATGACCACACCCTTGGAAAGGGAAGAGGTCCCGTAGAAAGGTTAGGTCTTTAGCTTGGGTCCAGAGAGCGTAACGTCCGTCTAAGAAATGGTCGACTCGGTGTCAAGTCAAGTCAAGTCAAGTCAAGTCATCGAGTCAGCACAGGCTGAAAAACGCTGGGGTACTTGACGTCGTACGGTCCGGGGGGACAGGTAATGGTTGAGGACCTCAAGTGAGTCTGAGTACAGGTAGCTCAGCCACTACAGTAGGTCGGAAGAGTAGGTGAGAGCAGGGGAAAAGGAGGACGGGGGTTAGGCAGGGTCGTAGTCTCAGAAAAGGTTGCTCAGTTGAGAAGCGTACTCCACCGGTTTCATAACCTCAAAGTCGAAGTCGTAGTCAGGAAGGTTTCTTGTGGGTCCTGACTAGAGGAAATCCTACCTGACCAACCTAGAGGAACGTCAGGTTCCCTAGGAGTTCTTAGAAGACGTTGTGGTGTCAAGTTTTCGTAGTTAAGAAGTCGTGAGTCGAAAGAAGTGTCAGGTTGAGAGTGTAGGTATGTACCGGTGACCCTTTGGTATCGACACTGATTTACCTGGAAACAACCGTTTCATTATAGAGACAAAAACTTATACGATAGATCCAACCAGTATTGAAAGGAAGGTTCCTCGTTCGCAGAAAATTAAAGTACCGACATTAGTGGTAGACGTCATTAAAACCTCGGGGGGTTTTATTTCAGACTGGGACAAAGGTGACAAAGGGACAGATTAAGGGTACTTCACTACCCCGGTCTACGGTACTAGAAGTAAAAGACTTACAACTCGAAATTCGGTTGAAAAAGTGAGAGGAGAAAGTGAAAGTAGTTCTCAAAAAAATCAAGAAGAAGTGAAAGACGGTATTCCCACCACAGTAGACGTATAAACTCCAATAACTATAAAGAAGACCGTTAGAACTAAGGTCGAACACGAAGAAGGTCGGGTCGCAAAGAGTACTACATGAGACGGATATTCAATTTATCCGTCCCACTGTTATGTCGGAACTACATGAGGAAAAGGATAAACCTTGGTCAGACAACAAGGTACAGGTCAAGATTGACAACGAAGGACTAGACGGATGTCCAAAGAGTTCTCCGTCCAGTCCACCAGACCATAAGGGTAGAGAGAGTCTTAAAAGGTGTCAAATAACCCTAGGTGTCAGTTTCCGAAACCGTATCAGTTATTTCGTCTTTATCTATAAAAAGACCTTGAGAGAAGGAAAAGATACTAGGTCGCCTCGGTGCAAATCAACCACCATTTACCTACACAAATGAAGTGGATAATACTACGACACAATCGTAGAGACTTGAGCCTATAAATTTGTACACATTAATACCTGTACATATCGACTATTATTTATAGACTTCCCTGACACTCAAATATTCGTACTGTTAAGAGTTCCCAAGGGTAACACTCTTTCTACAACTTGACCTTTTAGATTTACTTTTTTAATATACACACTAACTAATGGTGTAGTTCCTCTTTTACTTTCATCTATATTTCTTTTCAGGACAAATATACCATTTAAAGTCAATTCAATCTCGTAAAGAGGATTAATCTAAAAGGAACTTAATCTCCCCTTGGTCCTCCATAAACTTATTATCTACCTTCTTTCCCCCAACCGATAATGATATCTAAAGGTTCAGTTTACACCTAAACTCACTTTGTACATAAATGTATTAACCTTATACCTACTATTATTGTGTCCCTATTTACCTTCTACATCTCTACTCTTCTGCCTATCTTTCCTTAATTCAACTTCAGTTCAGGCCTCGTAAATAAATCTAAGAAACTGTTTTTAACTTTTGTCGACAAATCGGGGAAGGTTTTAGACGAACCAGGAGTGAGGCATTTATTACCCTAACTCGTATCCGCCCTACTGGTGTATCTCTAACCGGTCCTCCTATACCTGTATCGCACCCTACACAGAGGGGGGTTTGGATATCCGTTTCTGTCTTTTCTCCCGTCCCTACATCTTCTCATCCTACTGCGTCTACACCCTCGGTGTCCACGAGTCCCGAAACCTGGCCCGTAGAGCTCTCCTCTCCACCTTCTGTCGAGCCTCCTACACTTACATCCTTTGTCGTTATTCCTACTGTAGGTCCGGTCACCTCTCGTCTCGTCGATGGTTGGGTATGGTCTGTAACTACCTCTATAGTCTTGTCCTGTCTGCCCGTTACGGGTACACGAGTGTTTTACACACGCGCTACTATAACTGGGCCGTCATCACGTCCGCGAACTCCTCTTTCTACCTACCTTTGTACTACTACTTCGACGCCCGATCGCACCGTCGGTGCTAGAAGGGTTACCAACACGACCACTCCTAACACCGTATAGAGTTTCCCCTCGTCTACCGGTGTATCGCCAGTTTCCGGTACCGGTCCTCCTGACGTCTGAGTCGGTGTTTTTCCTTCACCTACTTCTTGTAGACCCAATCCGTCGGTAGTTTCCTTTACACCCATCTTGAATCGGTCTTCAACCGGTCCCGAAACCCGTACCACCTACACCTCTCATTCTGTAGTCATGTCCGGTTGTACCTGTCCTTATACATGTACCCGAGTACGTCCGAACCGACCCTCTCCTACTGCGTTTAATTTTAAGGTAACGGACGGTCCCGTCGATGTATGTACCACGTCTTCCCCTACCTCTCGGTCTACACATCCAGGAGGTCGGGTCCCTATGGTTCTTCCTTCGTCGGGCGGTCCGCTCATAGTCTCAACAAGTGTCGTCGATACAACAATCGTCTGTTTTTCCGGTATCAAAAGACGTCTCTAGAGTGGACACGGTATCCCCTTTTTATCGGAGTCTGAAACATAAATAATCGTCTCACGTGTATTACCAAACGTCAGTCGGTGTTCCAGACGTGTGTGAGTGTCTAAGATGTTGGTACTACCCAAGACGTGTGTACGTATAAGAGATATCTTTTTAGTGTGGGTCACAGACACGTTTCATGTGTCAAGATCTGGGACAGGTGTCTGTCAGAGTCACAGTAGTAAGTCTGGGAGATGGGGTAAACCGATATTCTGGAAGTCCGTAGAAGTCTCAAACTTTTGTGACACCGAGACGTCACACCACGATAACGGATCTTATACTTCCTTCCACACCTCGACACCTCGTTACGAAGAATTTCGCGGTAGGGGTCCGGTCGTAGTAGTCGTAGTGGTCCCTAGAACGTCCAAGAACCTGGGACGGTGTGTGGATTACTCAGTCTTTGACCTCGTCGTCAGACATAAAATCGTTCTAGTGTTCCACTAAGACTAATGTCGATTACAAATACTTGGTTACAACATTCTTACAGAAATGAAAGAGGGGAGAGATCAGATCTACAGACAGAGTGTCCTGACTATTGAAGAGGTAGGGTTAATCAAAGACGGCGTAAGAGATACTTTTATGAGTTTGAAGTAGATTTACATTGACCACGAAGGGAGTTGAGTGTATCAGTTAAGTCAGCGAGTCAGCATATACTGAGACGCTGGGGTATCTGACGTGATGCGGTCCGGAGGGACAGGTTGTAGTCGAGGGTCTCGAATGAGTTTGAGTATAGGTAACTCGGTCACTACGGTAGGATGGTAGAGTAGAAGACAGTAGGGGAAGAGGAGGGTGGAAGTTAGTAAGGGTCGTAGTTTCAGAAAAGTTTACTCAGTCGAGAAACGTAGTCCACCGGTTTCATAACCTCAAAGTCGAAATCGTAGTCAGGAAGGTTTCTTGTAAGTCCTGACTAAAGGAAATCCTACCTGACAAACCTAGAGGAACGACAGGTTCCCAGAGAGTTCTCAGAAGAGGTCGTTGTGTCAAGTTCTCGTAGTTAAGAAACCGCGAGTCGAAAGAAATAGCAGATTGAGAGTGTAGGTATGTACTGATGACCTTTTTGGTTTCGAAACTGATCAGTCCTACACTTCTTTTACCGTGTTAGTATAGACACCAGAAATTGTACAATCGGGTGGACGGGGGGAGTCAGGATAATTTAAAAAGAGTGTTGATATTTCGAAAATTGACGACGGGTTTAAGGAAGAAGAGTCGACTTACAGGGAGGATGGATTGACTTTGAATTTCTGACAGTCCTCGGTTGAAGAGTAGAATAATAAGGTGAGGACATTTAAACAGAATAGAGACATTCGTAGACACAGAGGAAAGGAGGTGAGAGTCTCCTTCGTCACTACTACAGAAAACGTGAAGTTATAGAGGAGAGAATCTCGATATAAAATGAAATGAATCCGTACTCTTTCGAGGGAATAGATACATAAACAAATAAATAAATAAATCTCTCATGTTTCTGTTATATTTAGTTAATATATATATATAAATTTTAGTTAATATAAAAATATGATCGTCGTTTGTTGATATTCTGATTTAACTTTTAAAAGAAAAATATAAATTGAGTTTAAAAGTTTCGGAGACATGATTCTTAACATTTTATAACAATCTTCTTAAAAAAATTACGTTTATTTACCTCTTCATATCCCAAAGGGACCATCGAGTCGACCATTTCTTAGATGGACATTACGTCCTCTGGGACCAAACTAAGGACCCAGTCCTTCTAGGGGACCGTTTCCCTATCCGATAGGTGAGATTATAAGAACCCGAAAGGACCACAGAGTCTGTCATTTCTTAGACGGACGTTACACCCTCTGGACGCAAGTCAGGGACCCAACCCTTCTAGGGGACCTCCTCCCGTACCGTTGGGTGAGGTCATAAGAACGGACCTCTTAGGGGCACCTGTCTCCACGGACCGTCCGACGTCGGGTACCCCAGCGTTTCTCAGCCTGTCCTGACTCTTCACATGATACATGTGTCTTACTGTTTGCGTTAACTAACAATTTTGTAGTCAAAAGAGTTTTATTTATATATCGAGATTTTAAATTAAAAGGTCGAAATAACTCCACATTAGTTGTTTATTTTTACCACATATAAATTCCATATGTTGTACTATTATATACATATGTTATACTTTACTAACGATGTTGGTTCAATCAACTGTATGGGTAATGGAGTGTGTCAACGGTAAAATTAAAACACGGAATAGAGTTCATTAAAAACTTTGTTCGACCTATGTATATGTGTGTGTGGTTTTTTGGGTGTTTTGGGGGTATTTATATACGTATACACTCCGAAGGGACCACCGAGTCTACCATTTCTTAGACGGAAGTTCCATTCTCTCGGTCCAAACTAAGGACCCATCCCTTTTAGGGGCCCTCCTCCTTTACCGACGGGTCAGGTCGTAAGAACGAACCTCTCAAGATACCTGTCTTGTTGGACCGCCCGATGTCAGGTGCGTCAGTGTTTCTCAGTCTGTACTGAGTTCACTGTCACGCACGTATACGTATGTGTGTGAGCGTACGTACGATTCAGTGAAGTTAGTACAGGCTGAGAAACGCTGGGGTACCTGACATCGGACGGTCCGAGGAGGTAGGTACCCTAAGAGGTCCGTTCTCATGACCTCACCCAACGGTAAAGGAAGAGGTCCTCTAGAAGGGTTGGGCCCCTAGCTTGGGCCCAGAGGGCGTAACGTCCGTCTGCGAAATAGCAGACTCGGTGGTCTCTTCGATATATATATATACATTTCATACATACACATAAAAGTTCTTATTAAAGGGGTTGATTAGAGACTTAGTTGGAAGAAAGGATGGAAGAGTCCCTGAAACAAGGTAGTCAATAGGGAAGAGAATAAATAGTCATTAATGAGGATTAAAGGACTTAGTCCTAATAAATACTTGTAAGTATATAAAAATCAGAATTTTCGTTTGTTCTTTGAATTGTGGATGTCATTTTAAAGAATAAGTGGATGGGACAGAGTGATGAAAGACAAGACAGAGAGAGGAAAAGAAACTTCAGTGCGAAGAGTAATCTACGAAGAAAACCGAAACTACAGAAATGGGAGGTGACCAAGCAGAGAACGGGGACTGGAAAGAAAGATAGGAGTACTTCCCGATGAGACAGGGACTTCCTCCCAAACTACAACCATGAAAGATACCAACAGAGATACGAGGGGAATGAAAAGTCAGATGGACCGGTTAAAACAGTGGACGGAATCCAAGTAAATGATTCTGTAGGGTTTAGATATCGACGGTAAATATAACGAAAGGTCCTAGGTCTAGATTAATAAGCTTCTGGAGGGTTGACCATAGGATCGGAAATCAGGAAGATCAAAGATTTGGTCAGAGGCATTTATTTAATATCAAGGATTTCTATTAAAACTCATGAGACGAATGAACTAGTGACTATTATTAAAGGGTAACGGATTGTCTTAGTACCAGATACGAGAGAGGCGACTATGACCAGTTCTACGTACAGAGACTTCACGGAGAAGAAAGAACCATCAGAAAATATGTAAGGTGAGGGAGATAGAGGTAGGAGAGGAAATTAGATCGGTTAAATTTATAGAGTAAGTTCTTCTGAAAAGAGTAAAGGATTCTGACACAATACATGAAGGAGACATGAGGGTATAAGGGGACATCAATACATAAAGGGAGAGATCCTAAATAGTGTGACTTTGTAAAAGTCGGAGTTATATAATAGTCGAGGGATTCCCAGTCCCGACATAGAATAAGTGGCTACAGACCCTGTCTCAACTGTACATCACTTACAATTTCCTTTTGTTCTCTTATACATTCAAAGGTGGGTGAGTCGGTACGTTCAAGTGTGACACTTCCTGTGTTCGTTTATAACATTATTAGTACCTAAATGTTAGTATCTAGACACGAGTGTAAGAAAGGAACAGACATCACACGTAATGAGTAGCACGAGCAAGAAAGATGTCGTAGTAAGGTGTACGAGTAGGAGAGGATGTACGTGGGTGGAAACGGTCAGTGTAGTCACGGACGTGTGTTAAAAGAAGAGAGCAAAGTCAAGGGGAAGATTGTCCGTCTGAGATAAGTGTAATAGAGAGATAGTGAGTAAAGGCACTAAAGACGAAGGAAGGTTAAGTCCGTATAACCAGTTATATATGGATAACGACAACGGTGTAGGGGTTTGGTTCGTTGGTTCGTTTGGTCTCGTTGAGGTTCGTGAGACGAATTTCAACAGAGAGATCGTTGGAGACAAAAGTCTTGAAAGTGAAAATTTTATCGACTAAAGGTAAAGGAACGGGTGACTAAGGACGAAGACAGTAGAGACCGTTTTAATGTTCTTTTTCATAGGGAATATATAGTTACTGAAAAAGGGGTGGACAAAAACTTAGGAAATAGACTGACGAGACAGGTCCTTTAAACAGGAAAAATTCACTAGGGGGTTTACGTCGTTTTATTTAAAAACAAAAAGGAATTACAGACTCCTATCTTGGAGATATAGTAAATACTAAGAACGTAGTAGGAGTCCTTGGTTCCTAGTGAATCAGTAGATGGAGAGATAGGAATGGATCTTTCACTGGAAGGTTTGACGGGAAGAGAGAAGACTGAAGGGTCCTTTTGTGTTAAGTGAGGTCGATGAGATCTGTTAAAAAAAGGTAGTCGGGAGATGAGGAGGAACTTGTGACTGTGTCTTGAAAGGTGAATGGACCGAGGATAAGACGTAGGTAAGGAAGTATAATTATCGGAAGAGAGGTAGGACTTTATAGATTGGGTTTGAATGGAAGGGTTACGTTGGAAGAGTCTGAGTGTCAACGAAGTCATAAAGTATATGTTGAATCCGAAGAAATTATATATCCTAACTTCGAGTGTGAAACGGAGTATACCACAAATAAGGGAGCAGAGGAAACCCTCGTGTCTAAGAGGAGGGAAACACAGTAAGGAAAGGAGTCGAGGTTGAAGTAGGACGTATGGTAAACCTGGTGACGCGGAGACAAATTGTACTCCGAGATTCCGTGTATCCTTACACCCTATCTCGGTCTACCTTCTCTCGGTAACTGTCTATTAGACCCGTAGCTTCTCCTCCACCAGTCGTGGTTGAGACTCCGAAAATCGGACTTACAAAGAAACTTGAACGAAAACATAATGGGTAAGGTTACGATCTTGAGAAAGAGTGAAAATTAGGATGGGAAAGAGAGAGAGAGAGGTAACAGGAAGGATTTCGTCAAGGAGAATCCGAAGAAAATAAGTAGTGGAAAAACAACAGTTTAGGTACAAACATGAAGTGGAATCGCGAAAGAGTAGTGAGGAAGTGACAGAGATTTTTAGAACATATAAGTATACAGTAGGATTCTTTTTCCCATACATCACTAAAGAGTAAGCTTTTAGACTGTTTCCCCTTAATGGACCGTTAGGTCACCAAGGTGAAGTCCCCTGGTCCACACAAACTAGGGACCAGTCCCTTGATCTTACACCGGTTTTAATTTTTTTTCAAAATTTACATATAACGCACTAAAAATTTTTTAGACTGTTCCGAACTGGGAAAGAAACTCAATCGTTTCAGTTTTCTCCTTCCTTAACACGGGAGAATGGTACTCTTCGATAGTCATTAATGTTATTTTGTCACCTATGTGGTACGACACCCTCAGTCTCCGATTTTCTTATTAAGACGGACCATAAAGACTCTCTCCGAAGTGTCTCACAGTTTAACGTCAAACTTGACATTTCGTACTCACACACACATGTGAACACACACCCACCGTACAGATACTCCAATAACATTCACGACGAACTCTGTTACTTCCACTTTTCTGAAAGATTTACTTTATAATGAAACCACTTAAACCTGTCTTACCATTCTCACCTTAATTTTATGACCTTTATTTTGTCTATCGTCTCTGATCGTAAGTCCTCTATCCTTTATCATAAGTAGACAGAATCCTAGAAGGTGTAAATCTTACTAAGGAGAAAACCTCGGTTCTAAATGGATTAAAGTAAACAGTTAACTCTATTTTAAGTTGAAAAATTTTATACGTTAAGTCACCGAAAATCATATAAGTGTCCAAACAACTTAGTACCGGAGATAAGGGTCTTGTAAAGGATATGGGACGTTTATTAACTGTGCGGACTCTCATCAGTGTCGAGTCTGGAATAAGGACAGTCAAGGACCTTTACGATTAAACAAAGACTATCCAAATGGATAAGGTCTGTAAAATATCTCGTTTCTCAGGACATTAAATACTATTTCTATAATAATTGTAGAATGTAATCATACTGTGTAAACGATATTAGTTACTCGGTTATAATTACGTAATCATAATTAATTCCATTTATATACCGTTCTCACTTTCAACGAATCGGCACAGGTTGAGAAACGCCGGGGTACCTGATATGTCAGGTACTTTAAGAGGTCTGGTCTTATGACCTGAGCCATCGGAAAAGGAAGAGGTCCCCTAGAAGGGTTGGGTCTCCAACTTGGGTCCAAAAGGTGTAATGTCTGTCTAGGAAATGATCAATCCGATGGTCCCTTCGGGAATTTTTATACATTGGTTTCAGTTGGAGACTATATTAAACATAGTCTTTATATATAAGACAAATATCACATAAATGTCATCTTTATAACCATACATTAAGAAATTCAAATAAATATATCTATTCAAATATCTTAAAGTTATTATCTGATATGTTAAATACGTAAGTATATATATATAAATATATGTTGTCGATTGTCATTAATTGTAGAAAACTCGTAAATCATATACAAAACATTCAAATCCTTTACTGAGTACAAAAAAGCCTTCTCGACGTAGAATTATAATGAATAAAACTATATCGTAAGATCTTACCGTATGTAGACGACGTAAATGTTGTTAGTGAAATATTAATTCTTATAAACAGGGTTTCTTAATATTAGAACAACCAAAGTATCTCTCCTGTCAGTTATCATTTCTATCAAAGATAGAGACACTGAGTGACAAAGAATCCCTGTAGAACAGTTTATCAGAGACAGTTCTTGACATTCACAGACTTTAACATGAGATGAACGTTCTGTCGTTCAATCAGACAGTGTCAAAGTACTCCGACCATTTTTTGTGTTTTGAAGACCCAGTCTCTGTCATAGGAAATCGGGTATGTCTTTACTGTCTAAAGAAATCAAAAATGGATTACGAGAGAACAACAACAACAAGGTCTTAAAGTGGGTCCTTTGGAGTAATGTAAATTAAAGTACAGAGGAGTCTGAGAAGACCTACGTTGTCAAATCAAGTATTTACAAAAGTCAGAAAATGATAAAATTAAAATAAAATTTTTTATCGAGAAAACACATATACAATATACGAAAATAAAAATTTACAATATAAAAAATGTAACAATGACACACGAGTCAAACTAAAAAACGGTACTTTATCGTTGACACTGTACAACTTTACTCTCTTTCTGTCAAAGTACCTTCCTTGACTCTCTAAAAGTACTTGAGTGAGTGTGTCGGTCTCAGTTTTCTTATCCATAAAAAAATCCCTTCGTCTTAAAATAAAATCGGAAAATTTTTTTAGATAGAATTAACTATGTGGTTCGATTGTTCGTATATCGGTGAGACAAGACAAAGAGGAACATTATAAGACCTGAACTATAAATATGGAAACGTAAATATCATTTTACCTTTCTTATCAATCGTTATGTTTTGATGTCACATAAAGTCGGGAAAGACGTTATACATTTTACATCAGACGTAATATATAGGTAATGTGACAATATTTTATGTTAAGTTCATATTTTCCAGAGACATACTGTGACCCTAGATACTATCAAAAAAAAAAACATTTTGTAATTGTATTAGTTATTTTACTTTCATACCATTTACTCTTTTTTCCTACAGTTTTCACAAATCCATCGACCTACAATTATTATGTAAAGGTCGGTACACCATCCGTATATTATTTGTCTGTTACTAGATTCCCTCACCAAACACATTATTTTCAAATTTTCAAATGGAGTAGAACGAGTCTTCAGTGACTCAGAAAAAGTTTTTTTAAAAAAACTCAATAAAGGTTTTTTATAGAGTAATGTCATTGTACATCTCCGGTCTTTCAGAGTAAGTCACTTTATCTTCTACTACGTTACTAGGTCTTTCTGGGAGTGAACTACGTCCTAACCCCGACTCTTTGGTTTACCTAGTCTTAAACCTCCTGAAACTTTCTGACTATCAGTGTAGACAGGACGTTGGTATAGAAGACCTTGATTGATCGTAGGGATTGGTTAGTTGACAGAAAAGAGGTTGTCAAGGATTTTAGTAGAAGACCCTGGATCTTAAACGTTACAGCAGTAGTGTGACAAGACTAAGTCTAGGTCCACGGATGTATGAAATTAAGTAATAAGAAAGTTTCTCACTAAAAACTAACAGATATTTACCGATCAGATGTGTTCGGTATGGGACTTCTTTGGATCGTGACAAACCAAAGAACGGAGACAGATTTTGAGTCTCCCATCCTGTTTAACTCTCTCATCATGACTTTGTATACGTAGAGATATACATCATATCTGTCGATCACCCTTCAACGACATGTTGTGTCCCTCGAGCTAGGTCACGAGACACTGTCGGATAACCCATCCTACTCCCCATCCACCCTCTCCCTAAGTTCTCCCTCCCCTATACACATATGATTACCGACTAAACCGAAGGGAACATCGAGTCAGTCATTTCTTAGACGGACGTCACGTCCTCTGCGCCCAAACTAGAGACCCAACCCTTCTAGAGGACGTCTTCCTTTACCGTTGGGTGCGGTCATAGGAACGGACTTTTTAGAGTACCTGTGTCCTCGGACTACCCGACGTCAAGTACCCCAACGTTTCTCAGTCCGTGCTGAATTGCTGATTGTGAAGTGTGAATACCGACTAAGTGTAACAACATACCGTCTTTGGTTGTATTGTAATATTTCGTTTATAGAAGGTTAATTTTTATTTGAATTTTCTTTTGGATCTTAGTATAGGATACTCACATACGATAGTAAATATCTGATGCTTTTACTATCTGTTGATCTATGATTATCATGACTGAACCTTGACTTCAGGGCCCCTAGGGGGTTCAAAATCTCGGGAGTAAAAAGTCTCAGGGGTGATAGGGGACTCTTTTGGTTGTACTCCATTTTCAATACGGTTGGTATATACAAACAGAAAGGACCGACCTTAATTTAAACAAAGAGGGGTACAAAGTAGACGCCCTCTGGACCCAAGCTAGGGACCCAACCCTTCTAGGGGACCTCTTCCTTTACCGTTGGGTGAGGTCATAAGAACGGACCTCTTAGGGTGCCTGCCTCCTCGGACCATCCGATGTCAGGTGCCCCAGCGTTTCTCAGCCTGTGTTGACTCGCTGAAGTGGAAGTGGAGAGGTACGAAATAGAGTACTGGACCCATGGGAACGAAAGAAAGAAAAATATACAGGAAGAGTTAACAAGATACAAGAAAGAACGTAGAACTACAAGAATAGGAACCTCAAGAGGTGCTGTTGGAAAGAGGACTGAAAGATTGGGTCGTGATTGGAGTTTTAGTCCCCAGACACTCACAATAGACTCACACCCTTACCACCATGTTCAGAACACCTCTATCTGACCCTTTCTAGGTGTACCATATTTTCCAGGACACCATCTGTCTCATCACCGACCGGGGAGTTTCTATTCGTGTAAGAATAAGGTAAAAGAGGACCTTTGACACGTATGTAATAAATGTTCAGTTTCTTCTAAATACGAACTATTAGTCGACTGAATTTTCACCCCCTAATATGACCTAATAGACCTACTAAGGTTACGTCAACGTTATCGAAAATATTTACCTCTCCCTCTATCTTTTAAAATATCAGTCTCTCTTTATACACTGATGTTTCCAGTCTTCAGTCTGATCACTGAAGACACATTTTCTGATTTAGGAGAGACACACATATGTGTGTGCGGGGAAAACCAGATTCCCTTTCCAAACTACGTTTTTTTTTTTTTTTAGTCTTTTTTATGCATTTGTTACCGTCTGAATTTTATAGTTAAAATGATGACTCTGACATACTTACCAATAACATACACTTTGGAATGGAGGAGGGTCAGACTTGTCTGTGTACGCCTGTCTTTTACACAGGAATTCTTCTCAAAAGTTAGTAATTACTTCCTACCGATGTATAGACTTTTTCTACTAGATCCTTTTATTTATTCTTTTATTACGTATCTAAATTGATGGACTAACAAACCATTTTACTAATTATTGACACTAATATGTTCGTCCCTTCATCTGACATACCAAGTCGATATGATTTCTTCCAAAGAACCTTAGTAACCGTGAACATTCCTAGTCCTCGTTGTTCAACTGTTCTAACGTAAAAACCTTTTGTATCTTTATATATACTAATTTACATCCTTATTGCCTTTTTATACCTCCCCGGATATACTTATAGAAAATTCCTTATCACAGAATTTTTAAAGTATAAAAGTTTCTCTTTAGACTGTCGTATTCCACTACTTCCCTGAACGTTCTGTAACCTTCTTAATAAGACACCAAGATTAATCACTACTTCTACTGAACTCTCCCTCCTTTTCTTTACCTTATCAGTCTGGTTTATCCTTAAATTTTTTTCCTAGTATACTCGGTCGTTTACTCTGTATCTCTGACTTCCTCTTACTCCTCGGTCTCGGTCAGGAGTCTAATGACACAAGGTCGTCGACCCCTTACTATACTAAAAAAAAAAAAAAAACGTAACATTTGTGAAAATAAATTTTAGGTCTAAAGACTTTGTTGACATGTTGTCGATTCTTACCGTAGCATCCAGAAATCGATTTATTCTGTATCGTGTTTTTATTATCATTAAAATTGAAAACTTCCAAGAAAATTTTCGTGGTGAATTTTGCATGTATAAGGGGGGTTTTACTTTATGTCTTTTTCACAAGACAGAGTCCTTACTCAAACTTTTACGTGTTCCTTTCTTCTCTCTGTCAAAAAATTGGGGACCAATAATTACCCCCTCCCGCACTCCGCGATTTAAGTTTTCCTAAAACTCTAAAAGGATGCAACAAGCAAATTTCCAATTGTACATGTCTCGAGAGTTCTTAAAGGCCCATTTGTTCCCGATGTCGAAAAGTATTTATACCAGTGACCGGTCCAAAGATTTTAGTAGTGGGGATTTTTCATGTCCTAGCTGTTGATAGAAAGACAAAACTCTTTAAGGCTCTTTTCTGGTGTTCACGTCGTGTAGTTTTTTGTTTTTGTTTTTGACCTTGATCAAAATTATTAGAGGCTTTTGAACATTTAAGATCTAAATAAAACTTTGGTTGAAGGTTTGTTCTGTCTTCTTTTGGGTCTGCTTACATATAATGTGACGACTTCGGCGAATTTGGACGACACGAGGAAGCACCTCGGAGCCCACTGACAGGCGGCAGTCCTGACTCCGGGACGACATTTGGGCAGGACCACAGAGGCGTGGTGGGGTCCGGGCCCGCGACCCTCCCAGAGCGACCCGGGGCCCGGGGGTCGAGTGGCGAACGACCTGGAGCACACGCTGAAGAGCACCGGCGGGGCGAAGGGGGCGAAGGGCCCGCCGCTCGCGGCCCGCACCTGCGACACGAACATGCCCACTCTGGCCACGAAGACCGCGGGAAGGAGGAAGACCGAGACCGAAAAGCGGCCAAGGAACGACAGGAGAAAAACAAGCACCAGAACGAGAAACACCCTCCCGTCCCACAAGAATTAACACAATTAATCTTTAGAAAATAAACAGGGCCGTTCTCCTGTGAAGTAGGTCGGGTAACCAGGGTAACAAAGACGAGAACAAAAGGGTGCAAAACGGAGAAAGTCGTCGAGAAGATAACGAAAGGAGAGGTCGAGGACCAGGAGAAGGTACCGCCCCCGCCGAAGGCCCTAGGAGTCCATCGCGCCCGGCCGGCCTCCGAGACGGGGTACGGAGCTTCGCACGCCCGCGCCGTCCGTCCGTCCTTCGCTTACTATACTAAAATTTCGCGTCTGTAAAGTAACTGTCAAACAGGGTCCTTAGTTTACACTATAAAACAAGAGTCACTTACTGTTAGGTGTACTACCGGTGAAACTTAAACTAGTCAAAATTAGGTCTGAGGAAGTAAAACTATTCCTAGGGTCCTGACCTCGTCAAGGTGCAGAACTAACCCTAAGGAAAGAAGAGGTAGATGGAGCACCGGGAACATCCGTTACCGTAAGAAGAGATGGAGTAGTGATACCTGGTATCGGAGGTACTTGGGTACAAGAAGAAGGAGAGTTACGACCGGAGACCTCTGGAGTATAATAAATGATATTCACAGGAGTTTTGTGAACCGTATAAGACCAATTTTCGAGTCCTTTAGTGTAAAAGACCGAAGGAGTGAGTCAACAGGAAAGAAAAGAAATCGAAAAAAGGCTTGAGTCGGTCGAACAATCCGTACCGAAAACTAACAATGAACCGGTAAACTATGGGAAACTCTATGTGATCACAGAACTGTGGGTTCTAGTACCACCCTTAACACTCAACTTCGAAATGACAATAAAACGGACAACCAAAAGACCACTACGTAAACGGTAAGTCGTCCTGTACATAGTTGGGAGTGTGTATGACACTCGTATGTCCCCACCGGGTTAAATGGACACGACTGTAGAGGTAGTTATAGACCATACCGAAACGACACGGATATTACTGATAATAGAGTCTGTACTAGGAATAACCGTAAAGGATGTGAGAGTAAGAAGTACGACGAAAGGTGGAAGGTAGGTCTCTACGGGAAGTCTTTCGGGAGACATGAACACCAAGAGTACAGTCGCGGTAGGAGTACAAGATGTGTGGTCGGTACAAGAGACCGGAGTGAGTAGCAAAGCCAGTGTCGTAGAGAGTGTGTAAAGTGTGGTACAAACGGTCAGAGATACATCGTAAAGGTGTACGTGAGTTTGGGTATAAGTTTTGTTTCGTCTAGTCCCTGTTCCAGTAGGAAGATCAGATGGGATTTCCCTACGTCACTGGACTCCTATTCTTGTACCTCTCTTTTCAACACTCTTTAGTTCATTAGTATAACTAAATTCTCTTGAAAGAAAACATTTATTTATTGACCTTCGGAAGTTATTACCTAGGTTAAGGATACTTAAAGTCCCGGAGTTAAGACGACCTTCTTTTAATAACCATCTCAATCTCCCCTCTCCCCTAAAAAGTTTGGGGTTCTTTTACTCTCCGTAGTCTACTTTGATATGGTTAAAAAATGTCACTTTTTGTAGTTTTGTGTTTTAGAACGAGAACGAATCCAGGAAACTAGGACAAAGTTAAAGGACAAAGATTTTATTATCTTTTTATCACGAATTCAACATCCGAAAAACATTCCAATTTAAACAAATCGTACTTTATTCGAATACTTAAGTTATTGGTGGATATACGACTATTAAGAGTTCAAGTTTCGAAATGAAGTTTAAGAAAGACAGGGTACATCGGTTGAGAGCTAGACTATTGAGGAGAACCGATAAGGTGACTTGGAAGTTTTAGTTTTACTTGGTTTTATTACAGATAGAAGAGAAGGAAAGGAATACTAATGGTGTTAGAGGACTTAAGAGACAGAATAATTCACCATATCTTAAGTTGGTCAAAGACTACAATTTCCGAAAAGAGAAAAGTAGTAAGTGAATTTTGTAACAAACTTCACCTCACTTTCAACGAGTCAGCACAAGTTGAGAAACACTGGGGTACCTGATATGTCAGGTACCTTAAGAGATCCGGTCTTGTGACCTCACCCATTGACAAGGGAAGAAGTCCCCTAGAAGGGTTGACTCCCTAACTTGAGTCCAGAGGACTTAACGTCCACCTAAGAAATGGTCGACTCGGTGGTCCCTTCTGATTCTTATGACCTCATCCCATCCCCTTAAGAAGTTCAAGTTGTTATGACCTATCCCCAAGTCAAGTCAAGTCAAGTCAAGTAAGCGAGTCAGCACAGGCTGAGAAACTCTGGGGTACTTAGCGTAGTGTGGTCCGGATGGACAGGTAGTGGTTGAGGGCCACAAGTGAGTCTGAGTACAGGTAGCTCAGTCGCTACGGTAGGTCGGTAGAGTAGGAGACAACAGGGGAAGAGGACGGGGGTTAGGGAGGGTCATAGTCTCAGAAAAGGTTACTCAGTTGAGAAGCGTATTCCACCGGTTCCATGACCTCAAAGTCGAAATCGTAGTCAGGAAGGTTTCTTTAGGGTCCCGACTAGAGGAAGTCTTACCTGACCAACGTAGAGGAACGTCAGGTTCCCTGGGAGTTCTCAGAAGAGGTTGTGGTGTGTCAAGTTTTCGTAGTTAAGAAACCGTGAGTCGGAAGAAGTGTCAGGTTGAGAGTGTAGGTATGTACTGGTGACCTTTTTGGTATCGGAACTGATCTGCCTGGAATCAACCGTTTCATTACAGAGACGAAAACTTATATTATAGATCCAACCAGTATTGAAAGGAAAGTTCCTCATTCGCAGAAAACTAAAGTACCGACGTCAGTGGTAGACGTCACTAAAACCTCGGGGGTTTTTATTTCAGACTATGACAAAGGTGACAAAGGGGTAGATTAAGGGTACTTCACTACCCTGGTCTACGGTACTTGAAGCAAAAGACTTACAACTCGAAATTCGGTTGAAAAAAGTGAGAGGTGAAAGTGAAAGTAGTTCTCCGAAAAATCGAGGAGAAGTGAAAGACGGTATTTCCACCACAGTAGACGTATAGACTCTAATAACTATAAAGAGGGTCGTTAGACCATCGGATAGATAGGGAAAAGGTCGTCTAGAAGGACTCGGTCCTCAGTTTAGTCTCAGAGGAGGTGACGTCCTCCTAAGAAATGGTCAACTCGATGGTCCCTTTTTTAATAAATTTTTTTATAAATGATAAATAATACAGAAGACTTATAGGAGTTAGATAAGTACAAAGTGTAATTTTTATCAGTATTAGAAGGGAAACGGGACCTAAAAAGTCGTCGGAGAAAATCTTTAAACGATGGAAATAAATGAATAAAAAGAGAGGGTAAATGCAAAATAAGTCTTTGTTATAACCAGAATGATTTGAAGTCAATCTAGTACAGTTAGGACATCAATTATTAGTAAATTGTCAATAGAACTAACCTTCTTCTGGGTCATGGGATCGTATTGAAGTCTCGTAAAACACCGCAGTGACCATGATTGGTCAATAGCGAACCACAGGTCAGGAGGGGAAAGGACAGCGAGGAAGAGAGTGTACGGGAAAAACGACGTTGGTGGGACACGTAGATAACCAAAAAGTCTGATACAAGAGAACAGGAAGACCTTGAGGTGTGTACGATAAGGGAGACCTTAGGTTTAGAATCGAACTTGAACTCTTACTCTTGCTTCCTTTTACTAAAAAGTTAAGGAAAAACAACAAGATGAAGTACGGGTGATCCTATCGGTATACCTCTTCCGTTATCATTGGGTGAGGTCATGAGAACGAACCTTTTAGGGTACCTACCTCTTCGGACCATCCGACGTCAGGTACCCCAGTGCTTCTCAACCGGTGATGCCTCGTTGAAGTGAAAGTGAAAAGTGAAAGTACGTAACCTCTTCCTTTACCGTTGGGTGAGGTCACAAGAACGGACCTCTTAGGGTCCCTGCCCCCTCGTACCACCCGACGATAGATACCCCAGCGTGTCTCAGCCTGAGTTGACTTCACTGAATCGTCGTCCTTACACTAGTAGTGTTGACATTTTATGGTGACCTCCTTCGATTCTCTTGTTCCGTGACACAACCAGTGACAAAACCCCTTTCCCGTGTTTAAGGAGGAATCTCTGTCCCTCTCTAAAGCCATCCCTCTTGTCCCCCCTTTACGTCTCAGTCTGTTACTTTTATATCTTTTTTCGACAGCTTTTTCAAGTGAGATTTTTAAATGAAATGGACGACAGGTACACCCGTCCGGTGTCTGTGTCTTTACTGAAGAATGTTAGATCCGCCAATGTTAGTGACGGGACACAGACACACCGCTTCTAGGGACCTTTACAGGGTGGATCAAGTAAGTTGGGGTAGGTAAGGGAACCGGAGTATTCCCTCTAAGGGTGAGGTTCCTTCCGTCCCACTCTGACCCTAATAAATAACGAGGACCTTTCAGGGTTCCCTTACTGGAGACCCGGCACCACAGACGAGACCGGAAGTCTATTTACTTATTTCTTTTATGAATTGAGAAAAGACGACTTGACCGTTATTACAAAACTAACAGGGACATGACTCGTCCGTTCGGTACCTCTCCATGCGAACCGTTTTTTAGAGTTTGGTTGTGAATTCTGGAACTCTTACTCGTCGAGGAATTTAAAACGTAAGATCTCTGGAGGTTCGGGACCTCCCTCGTAATAAATTAAGTAAGGACGTAGGAGAATCGTTTATATTGAGGAGTAGTAGAGACGGATCTGACGTGACTTTCTTTCAAGAGTTTGATTAAAACAACGGAGATATCGAAGTTAGATTCACGTAGAATGAACTAAGATCATCGTTCAGGTGTGTTGTCGTTCTTACTTGCAAGATTATACAATCAAAGTAAAACAGTATGAGGGTTCAATTTGGAGGGTAGTCGAGGAAATAGGGAATCGGAAATATTATTCTAGGTTCAAGGTTTCGTGTTCCTTATCCAAAAACGAGTGGAGGGATTTGAGAATAAGACTGGAGGAGGAAGGACGAAGAATCGGAGTCGGTGTAAGTCCTACACGGGTATAGTTCTAAGTCTGTCAAGGGGTCTAGAGTAGTACAAGAGTAAACGAAGAAACGTAAACTTTATTACAAAAGAGACGGATCGTATAAAGATAAGGGTACTAAAGGGAACTTTCGAGGATAAAAAGGAAATTTAGTGTCGACACTATTTTTTTAAGAACTGATAGGACTGGAGAGGGGTTTAACATAGTCGTGGGAGGAGACACAAGAGTGTCGAGGGACAAAAAAATTCTAGTATAGAGAACAGTGAAACTCAACCTTAACGGACGAAGGTACACACAAAAGGGATGATTAGATGCTGTAATAACTCCTGTCATTTTGTACAGAATCAGTATGGACGTAGGTGTCGTGGACAATGTGTCATTTCATTTTAGTTTAAATTTTTACTAACAGTTTGGTACACGTTTCACGGAAAGTTTATTATAGTGGTAGTTAAGACTTTTGAACACTCTATCCATTCTCGAGGTACATGAGTGTTCCTTTGACTTCGAACCTATTAATTTTCTTGAAAGGTCAAAGTAGGTTTCCCTTGACCACCTTGACTATTTAACGTCAGTTGTCAGTCATAAGTGGGTATGTAGAAAAGTGGAATCAGGGCGAAGATTAGTAGGATATCTACGGAGTTATTTAGCACCAACCTACTTACATACTCACTCACTTGACATTTGACCCCGTCCCTTATATAATAATTCAACTTACAACAGAAAGTTCTATCAAAGAACCCTTCCAGTCAAGGAATGGTTTTTTCAGAAGATTCCGAGTATTAAAAAATTCATACATTTCTCAAATATAGTTGCAGAAGGAGGAAGAGTGGATTTCCTGAAACGTGTATGAAAAGAAACATAGATCTTATAAGAGGTTGAAAAGAAATCGGACGACCTCTCTTGTATCATATTACACTTCATCTTCGTCCCAAGTCCTCAGTCTGATGGATTCAATCTTTTAAGAGGTGATTTGTCGACTTGTTAGACCTAGCTGAAAGATGCATAGTAAACAGAGTAGACATTACACCTTTGTTGTTCCTATGGATGGAGTAACCTTCTCTCATTCTTGATTTAGACTATTACAAAATTCACAAACTGAGACACTGTGTAACGTTCTGGGGTTATTTGTGATAAAATAATCGTAAATCAATATTAAGAAAGTTTATAGAAGGAGTCTTTTAGAAAAAGATAGAAAGGGTCCGGACTAGTCTACAGAAATAATATGAGATATAAGTATAGTCAATGGTCTTCTTCACTAATAAAAATGTGTATCTTAAACAACCACTAAACTTATTACATACGGAAGAAGTGATCTCACTGGTCAGGCACTCCTCTCCGTGACACAGACAAAGGGAAAAGTGACACAAGAACTGCAGATCGAACCACAGAACGGTCATGAGTCACAAGTTACATAGACATACTTTGCTAGCTACCGGATGCACGTACTTACCTCTTCTGGAAACTCTCAGGAACCTGACGGTCCTTTAGTTTGGTCAGTTAGGTTTTCCTTTAGTTGGGACTTATAGGTAACCTTCCCGACTACGATTTTGTTCGAGGTTATGAAACCGGTGGACTGCACTTCTCAGCCGTATGACCTTTTCTGGGACTACGATCCTTTCTATCTTCCGTTTTCTTCTTCCTCCACCGTCTCTTACTCTATCAATCTATCGTAGTGACTGAGTTCCTTGTACTTAAACTCGTGTGAGACCCTCTGTCACCTCCTGCCTCCTCAGACCGTACGACATCAGGTACCTGGGTGTTTTTAAGCCTGTGTCGAATCACTGACTCGTTGTTGTTTTACGCACTTACTTACTGACCAACGGACGGATGGAGTCGTCAAAGTAAAGAGTCGTGAAGTGATTTATATGGACCCAGAGGATTTACTGTTTGTAAAGGTCTTGTGTAGTATTGGCGACTGTGACGACTTGGAAACGTGTGCGATTAGAGAACCGTGGTTTATAGAAAAGACACAGAATAAGATTAGGAATAAGTAGGAGTCCTAAATATAATTCAATGGAATAAAGAGCTCTAGGAAGACTAGGGATCGGACATGAGTCAAAGGTTCCTGAAGAAACATAAAGGATATTATGAGAGACATATAATTTTAAAATAAAATGTTATAACTGGAATCATCAAACACAGACGTTCATTTACCTGACTATAAATAGAGACTTATCGTCCACACTACACACCACTACACTACTTTGACTACACTACGGACTCAAAGGTCCTGGACTGTCTAATAAGGATCAAAATCAGTTACCAAGACCACACTTTCTTCACTAAAGTTTTAATAAAATGTCTATAAGTACTACTAATGACGTAAAGTGTGTATATCTTATCCACTGGAGAAGACAACTTCTAACTATTTTAATATCACCTTATAGAAATTCGTCGGGTTCGCCGGGTCTTGATATATGAGA
Source organism: Capra ibex (assembly GCA_006410555.1). Taxonomy (NCBI): domain Eukaryota; kingdom Metazoa; phylum Chordata; class Mammalia; order Artiodactyla; family Bovidae; genus Capra; species Capra ibex. The sequence continues at coordinate 19,722,502 of SJYO01033645.1, read as the reverse complement.
CGGAACTGGAAGTGAAGGAGTAGGAAGACGACGACGACGATTCAACGAAGTCAGGACAGACTGCGATACGCTGGGGTATCTGCCGTCGGGTGGTCCCAGAGGACAGGGACCCTAAGAGGTCCGTTCTTGTGACCTCACCTAACGGTAAAGGAGGAGGTTACGTACTTTCACTTTTCACTTTTACTTCAGCAAGTTAGAACAGGCTGAGAAACGCTGGGGTATCTGCCGTCGGGTGGACCGAGGAGGTAGGTACCATAAAAGGTCCGTTCTCATGACCTCACCCCACGGTAACGGAAGAGGAGTAGGAATCCACCTCGATATATTACTATTGGACGTAAGGAAAAGTATAATCAGTAGATACGACATATTGTTTAATGCAGTTTTTAATTGTTAAAGACCTGTATATTTGACGATATGTCTTACTTCATTCAGTCTTTCTCTTTTGGTTTATAGTATATAATTGTATATATACATCTTAGACCTTTGTACCATATCTACTAGAACAAACGTTTCGTCTTTGTATTCATCTCGTGTTTGTTTACCTATGGTTACCCCTTTCCCTCCCCACCCTTCTTAACCCTCTAACCTTAACTGTAAATTTGTGATGATACATATTTTGTCTATTGATTACTCTTGGATACCTTGTCGTGTTCCTTGAGATGAACCAGGAGAGACCACTGGATATACCCTTTCTATATTTTTTTTTTTTCTATATACATACTGACTAAGTAAAACGACGTGTCGTCTTAGACTGTGTCGTTGCATTTCGTCGATATGAGGTTTACAGGTAGTCGTCTACTTACCTATTCTTTCGACACCATGTATATGTGTTACCTCATAATGAGTCGACAATTTTTCTTAAGTAGACTTAGTCAAGACTACTCTACCTACTTTGACCTCGGCTAATGTGTCTCACTTCATTCGGTCTTTCTTTTTGTGGTTATGTCATATGATTGTGTAATATACCTTAAATCTTTCTACCGTTACTGCTGGGACATACGTTCTGTCGTTTTTTCTGTGTCTACACATATTTCCTGAAAACCTGAGTCTCCCTTTCCCTCTCCCACCCTACTAAACCCTCTTACCGTAAGATTGTACATATGATAGTACATTCTTAACTTAGCGGTCAGATACAGACTACGTCCTATGTCGTACGAACCCCGACCACGTACCCCTACTGGGTCTCTCTACAATACCCCTCCCTCCACCCTCCCCCCAAGTACAAACCGTTGGGTGAGGTCATAAAAACGGACCTCTTAGGGTACCTGTCTCCTCGGACGACCCGATGTTAGGTGTCCCAGCGTGTCTTAGCCTGTGCTGACTGAATCGTGTCGTACATACCGAAGTCTCCTCTCTTACCTAACCACCCCACCTTAACTTAAAATCTAGTTATTGTCTTCGTTGTTCTCTGTCTTCTCACCAATAACTTCCTCCTTTCACTAAGATTTCTATAAAACTTCATCTAAAATTTTAGTCGTCCTGACCGTTCACATACACATTCCTCAAAATATACTTTCGAGTTCACAAACTAGTTCTACTTACTGAACACTATTGAGTCGGTAAAGGAAAAATTCATAGTCTTTCTTTTTAGGTACATATAAGAAATTTAAATAAATGTAAAATACTTATATTGGAAACTTTTAAATATCGTATTTGTTTTATAGTGAGTTTCTGTACGTTCAAGAGACTTTGTGTGTCTTTTGTGTGTGTGAGTATGTGTTCTTTATGTCTCTCATAGATCTACCGAAAGGGTCGATAAAACTTTCGGGTTTCTCTAAGACGAGGGACTCTGTAACGAACAGATCCTTCTAGACTCGGACGTTCCTAAGTCAGGTGGGGTCGGAAACCCTTGAGTCTTGCAGTACTCGATCTGGTAGACCCTTCTCGAAGTGACACGGAGGGTGTTCAGTTGTTAACCTAATTACGGACGACATGGAGTCCCCGGGTGGTCGGACTTACAGAGGAGACTTTAGGGTCCTTCTAACCGGGGAAATCCCACGACAAAGACAGGTAAGAATACTTCCTCGACCCCTGACCACTCACGACCAAACCCCTGTCCAGTCCAAACTAACCTTTCGGTGTCAGTACTGAGTCCGGTCTAGGACCCCGCCCGACTGACTTCCTGTGTGTCTCCTGGACTCTCCTCCTTGTTCTTTTCTATTCCACCCGAGTCACGTCGAAAGTGGTACTCTATCAGGTGTCCGATCCCTCGGTCTAATATTTCAGATTCCTGACTTTATTCCTACCTCTTTATTTCCTTCGTTCGTCCTGACCTCGACAGTATTCCTGTTAAGTTATCGACTTTGTTTTAACAGATTCTTGAACCTAGTCTTGTGACCTGGTCGTGACACATAAAAAACACTAAACTGTGAAAGACGAAATAGACACGTAAAAGGAGGTAAACAACAGTATTATGTATGATCAACGATAAATAACTCGCGGATGATAAAAGGTCAGTAACTCCACTCCTACAAAGAGGACATCTTTTAGAGAAGTCTTTTACGATACTCCTTTGTCCGTAAAATTTCTTCAGTTTATTGCACAGTTCATATCACTTTTTTCTCCGTGTCCAATTCACGTTTAAGTCTTGTGAACTGAGATTTTAGTCTCAAGAATTCGTCACAGACATGACACTGAAACACATCTGAAAGGGATTCAAGGTACACGAAGATCCATCTACACGTTTTTATACAACACACAAACAATTAATTAATTAATTGGGTAATAAAATCGGTAACTAAGTAATTGGACGTGAAATTACTCATGTCCCACCGATCTCATCTCCATCCTACCTCTTACTACACCGACGTGTACGTGTTTTCTGGGTACAGTTTGTTCTCGAACACACACACGTCATTACATTTGTAATGAGTAAATAAGTCATTTTGAAATTCGATCTTATTCCTCTATTTCGATACTTATACTGTCAGAAATGGGAGTTCTTTCTACCTACTATCCGTTCATTTACGCTATTTAACACTACGTAGGAAGGTTTTCCGAATGTATGTACTAGGAGACACACACTTATTTTCCTGACAGAAAAAAAAAGAGAATTAAAAATTTTAAATAAATAAATCCCGACACGACACAGAAGGAACGACGTACCTGAAAGGTGATATGTACTAAAAGTCAATAGTCAAGTCAAGTCATCGAGTCAGCACAGACTGAGAAGTGTTGGGGTACCTGACGTCGTGTAGTCAGAAGGGACAGGTAGTGGTTAAGGGCCTCGAATGAGTTTGATTACAGGTATCTCAGTCACTACGGTAGGTTGGTAGAGTAGGAGACAAAAGGGGAAGAAGACGGAAGTCAGAAAGGGTCGTAGTCCCAGAAAAGGTCACTCAGTCAAGAAACTTAATCCACCGGTTTCATAACCTCAAAGTCGAGTCGTAGTCAGGAAGGTTACTTATAAGTCTTGACTAAAGAAAATCCTACCTGACCAACCTAGAGGAACTTCAGGTTCCCTGAGAGTTCTCAGAAGCGGTTGTGGTGTTATGTTTTCACAGTTAAGAAGCCTCGAGTCGAAAGAAATACCAGGTTGAGAGTGTAGGTATGTACTGGCGACCTTTTTGGTATCGGAACTGCTCTACCTGGAAATGACCGTTTCATTACAGAGACGAAAACTTATGCGACAGATCACACAGATATGTACTAAATGTACACTTTCACAATCAGCGAGTCACCACAGGCTGGGAAACGCTAGGGTACCTGATATCTGACGGTCGGAGGGAACAGACGCCTCAAGAGATCCGTTCTTATAACCTCATCTAACGGTAAGGGGAGAGGTCCCCTTGAAAAGCTGGGTCCCTAAATTGGATATAGAGGGCTTAACGTGTGTCTAAGAAATGGTAGACTCGGTGTTCCCTTATAGATTACCAAGATTAAAGAGATACTTCATTTTATTTTGTAATAGACAACTCTTTCTCCTTAAACCCCTACCACTTACACGAATTTTCTCTCATCCCTTTTGTCGGTCTCTTAAGGGACCACCAGGTCACCAATTCTAAGACACGAAAATGATGATTACCGGACCCAAGTTAGGAAACAGTCCCTCGATTCTAAGGTGTACCACGTCGGTTTTTTTTTTTTTTTTCAGTATGTCCTTCTAACTCAACATGTTCTAGTACAACAACCTGGTAACCTGTCGTAACTCCTAATTCAAATTCCGACTACTAATATTTTAAACCCCCTGTGTTTATATGAATTGGTTCTTCATGAAAAGGTAGTACTGGATCTCATGAATGATCCAAAAATTAGATCCTTGATATAAAAAGGTAAATGTATAGTACCTTCGAGTCACCTCCCTCCCGTCGTTTTTTAAAATTCTCTCATCAACTTTACTACTGAGAATCTACAATTTGATGTATTTCTCCCTACGTTTCTGTGTACCTATGACTTCCTTACTATCACTGTTTCAGTTACGACATCTCTGCAACTCCAAGAAGTCCTTGTCTAACCATTATCCACTGAGTGTAGTATCCTGTCTATATTTTGGTATAAACACTAAATACTCCAATCAGTTAGACCCCAATGTTATGAAGTTTCTATACCGGGACCTTAACCCACCCGACTAGTAGTCATTGTTTTATTTCAGTAGGTCGTACTACGACACGATGAAACTCTTCTTTTAAAACCCATCCATTTCCCGTTCCTACAATTTGAACAACGTCTATTACCGGTCTATATATAGAAGTCTATTATTTCCCTTAATGTTCCTTCAGACACTGTCTATTATTATTCTTTTATTTTTCAATCCATTTACTTATCCAGTAAAGATTGTTTGTAATAAATACGATTTACTCATGATTCTTACCTATAGATGTCCGTCATACCGAATGTGGAAGTGAATCCTCACAAGGAGAATTATCACGTTTCATAAACAACAAAGTAAATTATGTAACTTTCCATTTGAAATGAAAAAGAATAAAAGTAAAATATTCTAAACACAGCAAACAGATATTTCAACAGACTACAAGGGACCAAATAGGAAAACAAAATGGGAAGTACTCATGAAACGAAATCTAGAAAAAGTACACTCGTTGTATATTAGTCTAAAATAAAATTTTCTGAAGTAACTATGGATACGAAAATTCATATTCTTAAGTCTTTCGATGTAAATGTTTTCAAAATTTAAAGAAATATAATAAAAACCGACACGACCAGAAGCAACGGTACAGTCGAAAAGAGATCAACACCATTCACCTCAGATGAGAACACAACACCTCATGGTCCGAGATCTCGTACGTCCGCAGGCATCAACGTCGGGTACTCGAGTCATGAGATCTCGTGTCCGAATTGTCCACACCACGTCTCCGAATCAATGAGGTCCCGTACACTCTAGCAGTACCTGGTCCCTAGCTTGCGTACAGAAGACGTAACCATCCGTCTAAGAAATGGTGACTTGGTGTTCCCTTCGGGGTCTGTAGATGTAAAATTTAACATTCACTACACGAGTTATAATGTGATTAAACGATATACGAAGGTCAAACGACAAAAGAAATACACGGTTTTAAATTTAGAAAACGACATGTCTACAGTACATATATGTTAAAAGGTATCTGACAAATCTCTTAAAACCAGTATATGTGTCCTCAGATCCTTTTCTGAGGATCTCAAACTCAGGGTCGAGACGGTAAAGGAGTAACACACCGTCACCGCTCAATGAATTGAAGAGAGACGAAGTCAACGATATAGAAATTTTACACCTATTACGAAAATAGACACAGTAACAATTCTCCTCGTATCTTTACTAAAGTACATTCCTCGAAATCAAAACACATCATATTACTCTCAAGAGTTTTTAACAATTGAGAATGATACCATCATCATCACAACCAACGAGTCAACGCAGACTGAGAAACACTGAGGCACCTGACACCTTAAGAGGTCTATTCTTATAGCCTCACCCAACGGTAAAGGAAGAGGTTTACTTTTCTTGAGAATGATATCTCCAACGAATAAACGAAAATAGAACCAAGTCTTAAATCTTACATAATTGAGATATAAAGAAAGTCATCTTTAGTAGAGACAGAAATAGGTTTCGTATAAACTTTATTGACGGCATAATTTAGGATTCCCACACAACCTCCGACCGATGTATAGAGAGAGTCTAACAGGAGGTACCACTCTGTAATTTGTGTCGGAGTCTCGTGTAATACCAGACGTTTAGGGTTCTGAAAGAGCTCAGTCCCTTTAGTAACGTTGATGTTATCCTAACCACGCAGTTTAATGTCAATGTCCAAATACAGAAAGGAATTTGAGATGCGGGTGATGGAGAAGAGTTAAGAAGAGTAGATTGCCTCATAACTTCTTCAGTGGACTCCATCTCACAACAACAAACGCCTGAAATTACAAGAACCGAGACGGTCAATGATTTCTACTCTAGAACCCATTCTATCGAGAGTCTCAAAATCAAAGACAATTTTCTTTTAGTTCTCTTATTTTTATTAGAGTCTTCTAACAAGATTTACTCTATTATGAAATATTCTGACCAGATACCCTCCTCGGACATTAATATTTAACGGAGGAATAAAAAGGTTAACTTTACGGAATGAAAAAACCTGAAAGGACCACCGTGTTATCTATTCGTATGAGGACGGTTACGTCTCCTGTGTACAAGCTAGGGACCAGACCCTTCTAAGGTGTACGGGACCTCGTTGATTCGGGTACGCGGTGTTGAGATCTCGGGTCCTTGGTGTTGATGACTCGGGTGTACGACGTCGACGTTTCGGGTGCGTGGAATCTCCGGTACGAGACGTTCTTCTCTTCGGTGGTGTTACTCTCCGAGTACGTGGTGTCGATCCTCATCGGGGGTAAACGGTGTTGATTCTTTCGGGTACGCGTCGTTATTTCCGGGTCGTGTCGGGGTTTATTTTTTATTCATTTATTAAAAATTATTACGAAATGAAAAGATTAAAAGAAAAAAGAGTCTAATATCAATCTAATAAAAAGAGATATAAGTATAGATATGTCGTTGTACAATGCAATTGGATCCGTTTTGAGTGAGTAATTTTACCTTTATTGTAAAATACGTCACACTTCTGCTGAAACCTCTCTGGACCACAAATCATAGTCTTCATGATCATAAAATCTTAGAAAAATTTCTCTTCGTAAGGAGAATTATCGTTTCCCTTCAACAAAGAACCGTATACAATTAATATATATTAAACAAAATCCTGTGTCTTGGACAATTAGTCTAAAGTTACCGGTATATGTTGGATTGACCGATGTTGTACCCACGGAAGTGGGAAAACCCATAGGGACCTGAGCTCGTCATGGTGCAGACCTAGTCGCAGGGGAAGACGGAGTAGATAGAACACCGGTAACACCCCTTATCACAGGAAGAGATGGAGTAACGTCACCTCGTGTCAGAAGTACGTGGGTACAAGAAAAAGGAAAGGTACGACCGATAATGACTAGAATGTGACAGATGGTGGACACAAGGTTTTAGAGACTCGTAGAAGACCAAACCAGGGGTCCTTTAGTCGAAAGGACCGACAGAGTGTGTTAATAAGAAAGACGTGATGTCGAGACAAGACCTGAGTCGATATGATGACCGGTACCGTAAACTGGCGATGTACCGGTAGACAAGTGGGAACTCTATGTGGTGATAAGAGTGGGGGTCCTGGTAACAGTTTTAACGACACCCTTAGTGGAAGTCTTCGAAGACACAAAAACAGGGTACACAAAAGGAACATTTAGCAGATGGGAAGACGTCCTGTGTATTGTAGGTAGTGTGTATGACACTCGTGTATCCACAACGGGCTGATCGAACACGACTGTAGAGGTAATTATAGACCATGCCCAAAACACAAGGGTAGTACTATCACTAATATCTACGCTACGATTAACACCAAAGGATGTAGGAATAGGAGACACGACATAAAGCGGAGGGAAAAGTCCTACGAGCGGTCTTCCGGGATCCGTGGACACCAAGGGTGCAGACACAGTAGGAGTACAAGATATATGGTCGCAAGAAGAGGTAGGAACGTGTAGCGAAACCTGTGTTACAGGGAGTCTGGAAAGTGTAACACAAACGGTTGGAGATACAACAGTAGGGTGGACGGGAGTTGGGATAACAGATACCTCATTTCTGATTCGTCTATGCTCTCTTTCAGTAAGAAGACGAGTATGGATTCTCCAGGAAAACTATGTACGGACTTCAGATCCTCGTCCCCGTTCAGGGATCAGGTGGAATTTCTGATTTAGACAGTGAAACTGTGGTCTCTTCGCTTACTATTTTTTTTAAAGAATAATTAGTTTTCACACTAAAAAAAAACCAAAGAAATAATAAAATTCGTCTTTAGAAGAGACGGTAAGGTCGATGTTTTTTTTTTTTTTTTTGGTGTTTAAAAATAAGATCCCTTGAAAAACTAAAATCCTTAGTTTTTTAAAAGTTAAAGAAGTTTGACAAATATTTTGAAATTTACCTTTGTTATTTTATTAGTTGTAGAAAAAAAGAGATATTTCTACAAAGATTTCTTAGACTAAAAAAATTCTAAATATGTAGTATCATCAAAGATGTTGAACGTCTCGTTTCCTGAAGATGGTACTACTGAGACACTCCAAGACCTAAAAATCAAACCTATGAAGTTAGGTAAAGACCTACCGTAGTTCATACCCAAGACCGTACAAGAACCACGTATTCGTTACAAATAGATCTTTTTTTTACCGTTTATTAGTACTTACTGATTTAACTCTCACGTCTACAAATAAAATCTAGTTCCCTCTTCCACTACTACTTTGGGTTTCGAGTAAAAAGTGAGTCAGAGTAATTTTTTGGTTCGCTCAACCCTACCCATGTCAGGAGATTCATCCTTATATGTCTCCTTCGATTTAAGGGTACCGGTTATTCTACTTTTTCATACATGTCTAATTCTACACCAAACTTTGAACTGGTTAGTATTTATAACGACCGAGGCTTAGAGAAGAAGTAAGAATATAGGGTTTTCTTTACATCAGACTACGGTTTTTTACATAGAGACAAATGTAATAAGTAACAGAAAAGTTTAGGTCATACGAATTCAACCAATGTCACTCAGTAAGTCAGTACCTTAGTCAGTTCCTTATTGATATAAACCACAAACTACCCACGGTTACCATCGACTACAGACTATAGGAGGGTATAAATGACACTGGAATTTAGGATGACGAAAAAGATCTGTTGGAGATCTAAGTAGTCAGGTCTCACTCGTAAGGGAGGGGAATGGTGTCTCCCAGTTTGTGAGTAGTGAGAAGTAGACTTAGTTTTATAGTCTCGAGATGTACCAAAGAGTCTAAGATCTAACACAAGAGTGGAGCTACAATGGGGAAGTGAGTGTACAGTGATCTAAATGTAAAAATATATTAAGAGTTGTATCTTAAAATCATACTCTCTATGTAAGAAACCTGAGTCTCTGAGTTCAAACGTACGAGAAAAATGACACCCTGTGTCCGTGTATACAACAAAGGTTTTAATAAATGTCTTATTTTTATGATACTTCATATTCATCGTCTCTTTCATCTCCACTTTAAATTTTTTTCTTTCTAAAAAAAATCTTTTATTTTTTCTATCGATTATGTCAAAGGTCTATGGTACTTAGGGGTAAGAGAATAACGTGTACCCAGTTCTTAAGTCAAAATCCAATACACTCTCAATTCGTACTAAATCAACGTATTAAGTGTTACAGATATTTAATCTTCGGTCAGTTCACAAGTCTCTTCATTTTGACGAATAAAGACTTTCCTTCTCGTCTTTCGTCACAGAAGTCTTTGGAGAATCTCTTTTCTGTGGTTCAATACATTAATTAGTGTAAGAAAACCTTGTTCATTAAAGTACCTTGAGTAGTCAGGGAATAAGGTCATGTCTAGTAATCTTGTGGAATTGAATGGTAAATTATTATCGATTGTGAAATCACTCCTCCATTATATTACGATCAGAGAAATTCGGACCAAATCAGGTATATAAGACCCTGTAAGCCTCATGACTCACCTGTGATCGTTAGTAATAAGTAAGTAAGTTGTTACAAATCGTTTTACGAACTGTGTGTTAAATTATAGACTCTGTAACCCGAGCCATAAGAAAAGTAGTATAACTTGTTTTAGCTATACAGGGGGTAAATCACCTTTAACATTAGGTCACTACCTTTGTTCGGAGTTAGTATATTTGTGGGTTTACTTGTACATTAAAGTCTAACGTAATCTAAAATTTTTCCTGTCTTTGATTGGGTTTACAATTTTCGTCACGGAAACCTCTCTCTGATAGTTTCCTTTCGTCGAAGTTTAATCCGAAAAACCTTCCGGGACTTTCTTTATTTTAAAAGAGATTCTTGTTACTCTTAGTACTCTTCAGTCCGTTCGTCCCCTTCCACCTTCCACACTAAATTCGTCTCCTCCACTTTATAGACATGCGACTTTTGATATTTTGTAACTATTTTCATTACTTCTACGTTTGTGGTCAAAGGGGTAATAGGTTTTCATGTCGTAATGATATTTTGAAACGTATTCGGTTTTACCGAATTTCGTTTTTAATGGAATTCTGTGTAGAATGGTTGTCCACGTATTTTATTCAACTCTATGTCGTATCTACGAGTGACTGTGTCAAGTTTCAATACTACTGAACTACGACTCTATGACTCTCTTTAAGGACCCTTTACTTTAACTATCATGGTGAGAACGACGAGACCCGTCCGTGACAAGATTTATAGACCAACGTTTTGTTTTTACAACTTACACTAAAAACGAAAAGTGAAAAAAAAAGTGTTATATTATCAAGAGAAGTCTAAAGAAAGTCAATTACTTTTATCAACGATTTCATTCAGAAAACATTTTCATTTCCCCACACTTCGTTTGAAAGTTTTTCACTCCTTATGCTTTCTATGGAGTATAAGAACGTACCCCTCTTACTTATAACAATTTCAGAAGTATGTTAGGTTTCGGTAGACATCTAAGTTATATTAGAGATAGTTCTAAGATTACCGCAAAAAGTCTTTATATCCTTTTGAGTAGGATTTTAAACATACTTTGGTGTTTTCTGGACTTCTCGGTTTCGTTAGATTTCTTCCTTCTTGTTTCGGTCTCTGTTGTGTTAAGGACTAAAGTTTGATATTTCGTTATCATTAGTTTTGACATGTCACTAATATCTTACCGTGTTTTCGTCTATGTACCTAGTTGACTTGTCTATTCTTTCGGTTCTATATTCAGGAACGTATATGCCAGGTGTTCCCGTGGTTATCTCTTTCCTACAACGGCAATAACAAATTACCGATTCAGTACAGGTTGAGAACTCTGGGGTACATGATATATCGGACGACCCGAGGAGACAGGTACCCTAAAAGGTCCGTTGTTATGACCTCACCCAACGGTAAAGGAGGAGGTCTCGTAGAAGGACTGGGTCCTTAACTTGGACGGAGAGGACACAGAGGACGTAACCGACCGTCCAAGAAATGTCGACACGACGATCCCTTTCCTATCAGATACATTATTTACCATAACCTTTTTGTTATACGTGTTCGTTTTACTATTTTGACCTAAGACTAGAACGTAGTGAGCGTTTTAACTTAAGTTTTATCTAACAAAATTTTCATACTCGTATTTAACATTTTAAGGATCGTGGACATGTAACTAGGACTGGGAGGGACTATAAAACCTACTATCGGTTTCGTGTCCACTTTAGTCGTTTTTAGTTATTCACTCTAATGTGTGTGTGTTACTTTATGACAAGTCGGTGTTCTTCCTTGTTGTAAAATGATAAACACTAGATGTGTCTACTTTCCATAGCACGATTCACTTTAATCGGTATGTCTTTTGTTCTTTTTATGACACACTAAAGTGAATATCCACTTTAATTTTTTAAAAAAAGAAATTCAACTTGTGTATCTTTGTCTCTCATGTTACCCCTAACCCCCCGTACCTCTCTACAACTAGTTTTCCATGTTTCAAAGTCGATATTAGAACATATATTTATTCGAGACCTCTAGATTACACGTCACAATACTGACATCAATTATTATGACATAACATATGAACTTAAGACGATTCCCTCATCCGACATTTATAAAAATGGTGTGTGTGTGTGTGTGTGTTTATACATTATAATATCTACACAATTAATTGAACTAACACGATTTATAAAATATTACATATAATATAGTTCGATGGTACAACATGTGAAGTTTATATATGTCATAAAAAAAAAACCGGTGTACAGTGTCAAACGACCTAAAATCAAGGGGTTAGTCTAACTTGGACCCGGTACCTGGTGATTCCTGAAGGGATTTATACATGTTAAAATAAACAGTTGATATGGATGTATTTTGACCCTTTTTTCCTTTCGTCTGTAAATACCTACTTATTTGAACGAACAATGAAAATACAGTATGTATTTTACATACGAAGAAAAAACTTTTGTTTGTTTGTTTGTTTGTTTCCCTAATCATACATGTTTCTGTGTCAACCTTTTTACGAGTCGCAAAATTTCCTTGACCTTTGACTACCCCTACCCCACCCATATCCATCTCCCTTATTGTTTTTCACTCTGACGTCTTCCATCTTCTTAGGTCTAGTAAAGTCTTCAAACAAATTATAAGATTATTTTTGAATTTCGATATCCTTAAAATTCATTCCACCGTTGTTTCGGTGGAAATTAATATCGGTGGTGATATTTAACATAATATTTTGTAATATATATTTAGAAAACAAATTACTACCCCAAACACTATCAAAACTCCCTCCTTACCTCCCCCTCCAGTGACCTATTTTGTCGGTGGGTAAGAGTGTGTGATATTGGGACATACTCCCGTAGCAAACACTGGTTTCCTTTTGGATGGGGGAAGTCATCGGACTACTTTTACGTGTCGGTTACAGTTAATCTTTGCTGGGTTATCTTACGGACAGAAACCCCGACTCAGGAACACTTTGTTGAGTCTAAGTCTCAGTAAAACAACATGTTTTATCGATTCACCCTCAGGTTCATTAACTATCCCCGGTTTTAATTGCACATTTTTTATTATTTTGTCCTATTCCTTTAAAGATGAAAGTAAATTAACGAATTAGAGAATTAGTAATTTTATTTTCATTGTGTTAAAGTTCAATTTCTTTAACAATTACATACTATCATTAACTTAAAACCTCTGAAAGTAAAATTTTATCAACCAAACATGAGGACGTACATCGTCCTGGTCGATAGATAAGTCCGTCGAGAGGATCTAGTACGATTGTCTTGGTATTCTAAACATACATTTTATTATCAACCACACAACGACAACAAATTCAACCCTACTTACTACCCTACATTAAGTTTAAAAATGTCACACTTAATTTTTATTCCTCCCGTCCTTGTGGTCTCACGAAAATTATTATATTTTATATTATAAAATTAAAATTATTATAATTTCCATAATTTCCAATTATGGAAATTATTATAATTTTATATAAGGATAAAATTAAGTCATCTATAGTTATTGACTAAGTGATATTTTGAGAAAAATAATGTAGTCCAATACCTTTGTAATTCAACTTTCAAGATGTATTGGAAAACATTCCTGATTCACAAGTATATTTTGAGTGAATTAGATGGATATTGTTCAAGAAAACGTGGATTACTTATCGGTCTTTACTGCCTACAGAACTATTTCCCTGTCTACTGAGGTTTCCATTCTAAACCTTAAAAGACACTGAATTTACATGTACGAAAAAAATATAGTTAAGACCAAGTTCTTTTAAGTTGAATGTCATGGAGTCTCTTTTGAGACCATCCGTAAACTGACTACAAAAGTTATCAGAAAAGTTACAATATATATTTTTTTATCGGTAACTTTTACCTTAATAAACATGAGTCACAGGTTGGTCTTCCTTTGGACGGATCCCTATTCTATTTTTGTTTTTATACTCGTTAAAATTTCGAGTGAAACTCAATAACGACTTACAGAAACATTTGAATTCTGTCTTTCTGATCTAAATGGTTTGAGTCCTTTTAACTGGACCGGGAATCTCAATATTCTCTTTACGAAGAATCAAGATTTAACTCTAGACTCGGGGGTCTTACGGACTGTCATAGTTGTCCGTCTAGCTTCCTTCTGTCTCACTCTTACCTAAGTCTTCTACAAATTCTCCTTTGTCATAATATGTCATTAAACCAATTTTTTAAGTACATTCATCTCTCGATACTGTAAGCGTCTCGAATCCTTGTAACTTTCCTTGTCCAAACCCCACAATACTTGCGTCAGACCCTGTGTTATCAAAACTTAAATTTCACCCTATAAATCGGTTTCTACAAGGTTTATCCTACGGGAGAAACCATGAGTTTCTGGTAGGAGTACAACAGGAGTACAACCTCAAGGTTGGTTGAAAGGACAAAAGGTCAAAAATACGAGAGTAGATGTGTATATACCCAGGAGACTCCCTTTTATTTTCCGAATTTGTAAGTAACACCTCAAATCCCGACGTCTAGGACCCCGGAGTGATACCTTTCGTCACTATCAAATGGACTTCACTCGGTAGAGTAGGAAGGTCGTCCAGGTGACACACAGGTGGTGACACGATTCGTAAAAGTGTCCGTGACAGGGTGAAAAAACAGGATTGAACACTTAGGAATGTATTAGAACTCTAGAAACCTAGAACCTAGAGGAACGGTTCTAGAATCTCCGGTACGTACTAGTCGACCCCTGAGAAACACTGGGGTACCTAACATACATCGGACGGCTCGGGGAGACAAGTACCCTAAAGGATCCGTTGTCATGACCTCACCCAACGGTAAAGGAAAAGGTCCCCTAGAAAGGTTTGGTCCCTAGCTTGGACGTAGAGGACGTAACCGTAACCGTTCGTCTAAGAAATAGTGACTCGGTGGTTCCTTCGGTATTAGAACTCTTCATCCCTGATATAATATCTACAATTAAAGGACAAGTTTCAGCAAACATACCATTCCCGTACTGGAACTTTGGATCCACCAGACTATCCACCCGTGTACACCGGTGTATGGGTATCCGTGTCTCGAGTGTACTTTTACATTTTTGTTTTTACATGGGACTCCGTCACAATCAAGTGTCTGGGTCCGTCCCAATTATATCAGAAGAAATATGAGAAGGGAACTCTCACTCTTCTCTTCCACAATCTCAGGGAGTCCGGGACTGAAAAATGGAGAAGGGGAGTAACTTGTTACTGGTCCTTTTTTATTTATTTATTCCTCTAGTTGGACAGATAGTCAGGAAAGGAAGGAGGAACTGAATAATGAAACCGACTACACAGATCAGGAGAACGTCTAAAAGACAAACAGATAGTGGTATTATAAAGAAGAGAGGTAAACTGGGTTATTGGTTTGAACCACTCACGACCAATAAATTTCTCCCAACCAACCTTCTCTTTCTCTCTCACTTACTTTTCGAGTCCTAAGGTAAAAGATCCTCAGTGTCTGGTTCGTGATGTTTGGAGAAAGGGCTCTTTGAGTCTAAAATTCGACTCAAATACCAGAGGACATGAACCTATATACGAAGTTTACTAATCTTTCTATTTGTCGACCCAATTCCTACCGGTTCCATTCACAACAAGTCCGTGAAAACAATCTAAACACCGTTCCTGGGTGTCGGGATTGAACTCATCAAAATTCACAAACCTATGAGAACAATCGAAAATACGGAGACAGATAAAGACAAAAGAAGAAGTGACACACTAAACTGACAACCCCTAGTAGGTCTACTATATTTTATATTAGGTTATTTTTTCGTTTAGAATAACACACGAATGATACATAGTCTGTGACCTGATTTCGTATCAAACTCCCCGTACAGAACAAAACAGGATTTTCATTGTTTCTTAATCTATAATCCGGGAAAAGTTTTTACTTCTTAGGTTCCTAATATATCAAGTTGATTCAAACGGGTTCAAGTGTGTCGATCTTTTAATACCTTAACTCTAATTTTGGCAGACCAAGACGACGGTGAAACACGGGTATACGATAACTTTATTATACCCATGTACATACACACACATAGATAGTATTAATGTAAATCGGTTTAGTTATGACAATATAGAAGATTAAGGATCAAACTCAAATTTAAAGTGGTTAATATTACAATAGAAGATAAAGACCAAATAAATTTATCTTAAGTTAGTTCTTGACGTAAACGAACACGCAAGAGATTTTAAATAAAATGAAATCTTTTCATAAAAGGAGGAGGTTCATGGGATGGGAAAATTACCGTAACTGTAAAACTCTTCTGGTCCGACAAAGCATCTAACGGGGTGTAACATCTAAAAAGACTCGACACTTTGCTGTTCGGAGTCTTGATTGAAACACACGGGTACATACAGACATTTACAAAGACTTACTGACATCTTTGTAGACAACACAAACTCACGTACTTTTATATTTTTGATCTCTTCTGAAAGGAGTCTGTACAGACTTCTTTTCTACTAAAGTCTGGTCGACCTTCTCGACACTAAGTCTCATACACCAAAAGCCCACGACCACGGTACATAACAAAACTCACACACTCGTCGTGTCTTCTCCCTAAAAGTTGTGTTTCCGACGTATTGGATTAATTTAGAGATGGTACCGGTACCCACTCAAGATCCGGAGGCCACCTATTCTCTCGACTCACTTCTACAACTGTCTCCTACGTGTGTGAATCGCATATTCCCTAACCAGACACCCGGCGACAGACTTGAGACGTGACACAAGGGTCTTGGGTCTTGTGTACTTAAGGTCTCTGTGATCTCCTCTCAAACTCAAAGACATTCTTTACTCTAAAACGAATATGTATTCCCTTCCAGTCTTTCTTGTCTCGTAGACTAAAAAGAAACCGTTTTCGTCTTCTCACTGCTGTGATTCACGACCGAACCCTCTACCTTCCATACCACTTGACCCGGATTTCTTACACCATTTTTCACGGACATCCCTATTTCGACTCGTGCTCAAAACTGGAACAGTCCAATCCTCAGACTCCGTACACCGATAGTGTTCGAAAGAGAATCACGACTAGGACCTTCAGGGACCGGAACAACACCAATCAATAGGGATCTTATCTTTAGTAAAAGATGTATCTACGTAATGACCTAGTCCTTCCAACTTCTTGGATCGTAATAAAAACACGTATTACAGGTAAACAAGTAATTACTATTAAACTCGTCGACTCAGTGTTTGTAGAAACAGGACGTCAATTCTCAGATGCCGACGGGGTGATGGAAGTGACGAGAGGAGAGGACCGGAGTTCCCTTGTCGAGTAGAAACAAAGGTGGTCCCTTCACTTAGTTAAAAATATGATAGAAATTTCTAATGTTAAGTGAAAGTCAATAATGTTTTATAACCGATATACCCCTGAAGGGACAACCAGGTCACCGATTCTGAAGAGGAAGGTTACGTCACTCACACCCAAACTAGGCACCAGGTCTTAATTCTAGGGTGTACGGAGAGTCGGTTTTTTGGTTTTGTATCTTGTCTTCGTTATAACATTGTTTGATTTTTGAAATTTTTACCAGGTACATTCTTTTTTATAACCGATAAAAGGGTGCAACATGTTATATAGGAACATTGGAGAATATGGGTTATCGAACATGGAGGGTGAGGGGTTGGTAGTATAACGGGGAAGGGGATGAAGAGGTGTGACCATTGGTAACCGAATAAGAGATATACACACTCGGACGAAATGAAAATAATATAAGTGTCGAAACAACATAAAAAGTTTGAGGTGTATATTCACTATAGTATGTCATAAACAGAAAGAGACAGACTGAATAAAGTGAATCGAATTGTGGAAGGTTCAGGTAGGTACAACACAGTTTATCCTTTTAAAGTTCCTGGATCAGAAATTTTCTAAATAAGGGTCTCATTTCTAAAACTATTAAATGTTTCTTTTACCGTTACTATGTTAGGTTAGTACGTCATAAAAAATATAATAGTAACCACAAACAATATCCACACATACTACACACGTATACTCACATATACACATCATTACAAACACACTCTCTTTCCTCCCTTCTCCCTAAAGTCCAAACACATTTTAACACACACCCATTTATATACTACCATTTTGTATACTTTCTTACACTCATATCTAGTTTCGTAAGAACTTTAAAATTCATGATACATACACACGTAGATTCTCTCATATATAGGACGTCACCTGTACAGATAGTTTATCTTATACGTAAATGTTTCTTTATTAAGAAAACCTATCTTTGGAACAAAGATAAAAATAAGTTTTAACAATAATTCAGGTTTCGTAATCCTATCATATTTCGACATCTTAAATGACTCAAGACCTTTTGTCATAAAAACCTCCTTGTTCTTAGGTACTCGAGCTCACACACCCTAAAATTTTAAATTTAAAATCAACGTGGACAAAAAGTCGTATCAGATCCTTGAGTCTGTCACAACCGATTTGACTTAATCCTAAAACTTAGATTTTTTCACTACACCTGAAGTGTTTAACTTCTTCGTGTCAGTGGTACTTCGAACTTTTCTCACTTATTAACGAACCCTGTTACTGTCTTCCTTAACTATAATTAATTACTACTGATACGTACGAACGATTCAGCGAAGTCAACACAGACTGAGACACACTGGGATACCTGACATCCAGTGGTCCGAGGAGACAGGTACCCTAAGTGGTCCGGTCTTATGACCTCACCTAACGGTACGTGAGGAGATCCCCTAGAAGGGCCGAATCCCTAGTTTGGGCGTAGAGAATTCAGAGAACTTAACTGTCAGTTTAAGAAATGTTGATCACGGGAGACCCTTAGGGAATTACTACAGGTATTTCAGTACATTTGATATTAGGTGGTTGAGTACCTTTTTATACAGGACATTTAACCATCAAACATTATCTCCATGTGACGTATTAGTTTTCTTACTAACTACGGTTATACCTTTTGACGGACCTTTTCGACATATTTAGTAGTCGCTACCGGTCTTATTTATTCTATTAGAGAAATCCATTTCATTGACATACAAGATAATATATACTCTGACACACCGAATACGTACAATGGACGGTTGAAGGATTGTTAGAAAGAAGTGATGTTTCCTAGAGTGAAACTTAATATTAATCTGTCGGTGAAATAAAAAGCCCTATATACTACTCGACAACCTTCACTCCCACTGAGTCCACTCGGATTGTAAATGGTGGGAGACAGGAGTCCTTGACCCTGAACACGGTAGGACCAGACGGTACCAGGAAAACTTGGACTCGTCACTGTTGCGTCCTGGGAAGTAAGACCACCCCTAGGGTCCGGACCTCGTTCGGGTACACACCTAACCTTAAGGGAAGACACAGTAGATATAACATCGGTAACACCCTTTGACGTAGGAAGAGATGGATTAGAATCACTTCGCATCGGAAGTGCTTGGGTACAAGAAGAAAGAGAGGTACGACCGGTATTGACTGGAGTGGAACAGGTGTCAACCACAAGGATTTTGTGAGTCATAGAAAACCGAACCCCGAGCTCTCTAGTGTAAGGGTCCCACGGAGTGTGTTCACAAGAAGGAGGTGATGTCAAAACAGGACCTAAGTCGGTAGGACTACCGGTACCGCAAACTGGCGATACACCGGTAGACAAGAGGGAATTCTATGTTGTGATAGAACTGGGGGTTCTGGTAGTAGTTCTAACACCACCCTTAGAGGAAAGCATTAAAGACGTAGTAGGACGGTCAACATAAGAACGAGTGCGCTGACGGAAAGACATCCTGTGCGTAGTATGGCGTGTGTATGACACTCGTGTATCCACAACGGGCCGAGCGGACACGCCTGTAGAGGTAGTTGTAGACCATACCGAAAACGCAAGGGTAGTACTGTCAGTAGAGTCTACACTAGGAGTAACGGCAAAGAATGTGTGAGTAGGAGACACGACAGAAGGCGGAGGGGAGGGTTCTTCGGGCGGTCTTCCGGGACCCGTGGACACCAAGGGTACAGACACAGTAGGAGTACAAAATATGTGGACGGAAAAAGAGGTAGGAACGGGTGGCGAAACCTGTGTTACAGAGGGTGCGAAAGGTGTAGTACAAACGGTTGGAGATGTAACAATAGGGTGGACGTGAGTTGGGGTAACAAATACCTCACTTCTGGTTCGTCTAGTCTCTCTTCCAGTAGTAAAATAAAACATGGTTCTCCTGGATTATTACAAGGTTACTTGTTACCTTTTCGATCCTATTCAAATGTCGTACATAATTATATCGGTCTTAAAATTTTTTCGTTTACAATAAATTTCGTTCTTATCAGATATTCACTAAAACGTATAATCCCTTTACCGTACTAGATATCCTTTCTCTACGAAGACATAAATAACTACTTTTTACAATTTACGTAACGGAAACTTCTCTCTGACAATCTCCTTTCATATAAGTTTATTCCAAAAATCCTTTCGGGAGGAACTTGTTTTAGCGTATAAGGGATTCTTTTTACTTTTAGTACTCTACAGTCAGTTCAGTCCTACTTCCTACCGTATTTAGTCCGTCTCCTTCACTTTCTGGGTATGTGACTTTTGAAATTCTGTAACTATTGTCTTTACTTTTTCTGTGTTTATATCCAAAAAGATAATAGGTTTTCATCTTATAAGAAAAAAAAAATTAACCTCCTTTTAAAGAAATGTTACGACACCATCAGAAACGGTATGTAGTTGTTCCTAGTCAATATTAATATATATAAAGAAGACAGAAGTCAGAGGGAGGGGGTGGGGTAGAGTGGGGAGATCCAGTAGTGTCTCGTGGTTCGACCCTAGGGGCACAATATATCGTCGAAGGGTGATCAACACATAAAAACGTACTATCACATATAAATAGTTACGACGAAAGAGTTGAACAGGATGGGAAAGAAAGAGGGTGACACAGGTCGTAAGGTAAGAGATGGAGACACAGAGGTAAAGAAGAGACAATTATACAAGTAGTCATGTAAAAAAAAAATCTAAGGTATATATACGTGATTATATATTACAAACAAAAAAGAGAAAGACTGAACAAAGTGAGACTATTGTCCGAGATCCAATTAAGTGGAGTGTTATTGACTGAGTTGAAGGAGGGAAAAATATCGACTCATTATAAAGTAACATATATACATGGTATCGAAGAAATAGTTAAATAGACAACTACCTGTAGATCCACTGAAGGTACGGGACCGATAACATTTATCACGACGTTACTCATAACCCCATGTGTCTAGGAAAACTCAACACCAAAAGAGTCCTATATGGGGGTCATCACCCTAACGACCCAGTATACCATCAAAATAAGGATCAAATAATTCCTTAAAGGTATGACGAGAGGTATATCCGGCGTGGTTAAATGTAGGGATGGTTGTCACGTCATCACAAGGGAAAGAGGTGAAGGAGAGGTCGTAAATAGTAAACATCACAAAAAACTACTACCGGTACGACTAACGAGACTTCACTATGGAACAACATGAAAACTAATGTAAAGAGATTATCACTCACTACAACCTGTAAAAAAGTACATAAATAACTGGTAGACATACAGAAGAAACCTCTTTACAGATAAATTCAGAAGACGAGTCAAAAACTAACCCGACAAACAAAAAGACTATAACTCGACATACTCTACGAATATATAAGATCTCTAAATAGAAAACAAGTAACGAGACAAATGTTAATAAAAGGTTTAATCTAGTAAGAATACTTTGGAAACCATTCAGTTTTATCTCATTTCGTTTTAATCGGAATTCTGTGTAGAACGATTACCTACGTTTTTTATTAACTCTATTTCGTATTTGCGAGTGACTGTATCATCTTTCGAGACTTCAGAACTATGACTCTACGACTCTTATCAAGGGTCTCTTCCAAGGTACGTCATAGTCAGAACGACGAGAACCACACGTGAAGAGATACTGACAATCAATCAACGTTTTGATTACGACTTGTAACGAAAGGGTAAAGTGAAAATAACTATTTTCGTTATTAGGAGAAGGTTAAAAAAAGTCAAACACTTTTCAATAATTATATTCACAAAGAATTTTCAATTCACCATATTTCGTTTGAAAACTTTTCACCCCAATAGACATTTACCTTTCCACAAATTACAAGAACTTAACCCTCTCGATTACAATTTTACAGGTATGTTGGATTTCGGTAGACGTCTGAGTAACGGTAAGGACAGTTTTAAGGTTACCGTAAAAAGTGTCCGTATCTTTTTCATTATAATTTAAGAGTTCCTTGGTGTTTTCTGATTCCTCACTTTTGTTAGAGTGTTATTTTCAAGTCTCGACCTCGGTAGCATAATGGACTAAATTTTAATATAATATTTAGTTATCATTATTTTTGTAATACCACTAATACCTAGTCACTTTGTCTAATCTTTTGGTTCTTTACTTTTGAGTGTATATACCAGGTGTTCCCGTGGTTATCCCTTTCCTATCAGATAAATTATTTACCATAACCCTTTCGCTATGAGTGTCCGTTTTAGCATATTGACCCAGGACTACAATACAGTGAGTGTTTTGAATTCAGTTTACCTAATTACTGAATTCAAAAAAAAAAAAAAAAACCGACACGGTATACCATACGTCCTAGAAACTAGGCACTGATCCTAGATTGGACGTGGAGAACGTCACCTTCTCGTCTCAGAATTGGTGACCTAGTAGTCCTTTTAGGGAGTTTTACCTAATTAACAAATTTATATACTGGACTTAAATATTTTGAGAATTATCTTTTGAATTCCATTTTCGAAAATGAAACCAGAACTGTCATTAAAAAATTTACTGTGTTTTTTTTTGGGTGTCCATTTTATTCGTTTTTATTTGATCACTCTGATGTATTTTAATCTTTCGAAGACATGTCGTNTTTTTTTTTTTTTTTTTTTTTTTTTTTTAGTATATTTACTTTTCTATTATATACCTTACCCTCTTTTATAAACATTCGGTATCTAGACTTTTCCCCAACAATAGGTTTTATATCTACCTTTGTATTTTAAATTTTTACTAATATTATTATTACTTGACTGATTTGAATTAGACTAATTTTTACCCGATTTCTGAACTCTTCTGTAAAATAAGGTTTCTTCTTTTGTTTACTAGTTGTCAGTGTACTTTTCCATGAGTTGTAGAGATCAGTAGTCCCTTCACGTTTAGTTTTGGTGTCATTCTAAATTGAAGTATGGAGAATCCCATCTATAATGGGTTTTCTGATTTCTACTGTTTACAACCACTCCTACATGTCTTTTCCTTTGGGAACATGTAACAACCATTCTTACATTTAATAATGTTGGTAATACCTTTTTCATACTACCGAAGAGTTTTTTTATTTTTATCTTGATAGTATACCGGGTCGTTAAGGCGAACATCCATATATACATACGTACGAGTCAGTGAAGTCAACACGGACTGAGAAACGTTGGGGTTACTGATATCGGACGTTTCGAGAAGACAGGTATCCTAATAGGACCGTTCTTATGACCCCACCCAACGGTAAAGGAGGAGGTCCCCTAGAAAGTCTAGGTCCTTAACTTTGGTACAGAGGACACCTAGGACGTGACCGTCTTCTTAAGAAATGGTGAACTTGGTGGACCCTTCGGAGATTCATATATATGTTTTCGTTATTATAGCTCCCATATTTTAGTCATAGAACTTCACTATAGACGTCGGTTATAAATAATATCGTAATAAACGTTATCGGTTCTATACCTTCTTTGGATCTAAAGGAAAAGATCTTCTTACCTAGTTTTTCATCAGACACACACACACACACACACACACACACACATGTGTGTATATGTATTTGTGTGAATGTTTTCTTTATACCTCTTATAGTGACATCTACAAAAAGTACCGATAAAACTTTCAAGGTCCTCTAAGCTGAGGAACTCTGTGACTAAGAAGATCTTCTGGACTCGGACGTCCCTGAGTCAGGTGGGATCAGAAACCCTGGAGTCTTGGAATACTCGATCTGGGGGATCCTTCTCAGAGTACCCCAGAGGGTATTCAACTATTAACCTAATCGTAGACGACAGAGAGTCGACAGGTGTCGGACTCACGGGGGAGACTTCCGGGTCCTTTCTTTCTTCTTCTAACCGGGGGACTCTCACAGTAAAGACAGGTAAGAGTACTTCCTCGACCCCTAACCACTCATGACAAAACACCCGTCCTGTCTATACTAACCTTTCGGTGTCCGTGTCGAGTCCGGTCTAGGACCCCGTCTGGCTTTCTGTGTGTCTCCTGGAGTCTCCTCCTTGTTCTTTTCTGTTCCATCCGAGTCCGGTCGAAAGGGGTACTCTATCAGGTGTCCGGACCCTCGGTCTAAAATTTCAGATTCCCAACTTTACTCTTACCTATTGTTTTGTTTCTTTTGTTCGTTCTAACCCCACAGTCCGTCTGTGTTAAGTCGTCGGTTTTGGTTACCAGACTCTCGAACCTAGATCTTTTCACTTGAGTCTAAAACACCAAAAACACACTAAACTGTGAAAGACAGGAGGTACAGTCGAAGGGACTACCAAGTCCCCATTTCTTAGACGGACGGTTATTCCTCTACAGCCAAGCTAGAGACCCAACAATTTTAGGGGACCTAATCCTTTACCGGTGGGCGAGGTCATAAGAACGGACCTCTTAGTGTACCTGTCTCCTCGGACCACCCAATGTCAAGTACCTCAGCGTTTCTCAACTTGATCTGAATCATTGACTCGTACGTGTGTATGGTAGGTAAGTATATATACGGGAACAAACGGTAGTATTATCATAATATAAGATCAGTGAAAAATAACTCTTAAATTACAAAAGGTCAGTAACTCGACTCCTCCTGAAGAGAGGTCATCTTTTTAGAAGGAGATACTCCTTTGTCCTTAAAATCTCTTTAGTTTAATAAACAACTCATTACTTTTTTTCCGTGTCTAATTCACTTTTAAGTTCTGTAAACTGAGATTTTTGACTCCTAAGATTTCGTAACCTACGTAAAACTAAAAAAATCTGAAACGGATACTAAAGTACACGAAGACCCATATACACATTTATAGACACGAACAATTACCGTTGGGGTGAGGTCATAAGAACGGACCTCTTAGGGTACCTGTCTTCTCGGACCACCCGATGTCAGGGGCCCCAGCGTTTCTCAGCCTGTGCTGACTCGTTGAAGTGAAGTGAAGTGAAGTATAAATAAAATCGACAAATAAGTAATTTGATGTGAAGTTGTAAGTGTAATTTATTTGTCTCATTTATCTTCCTTCTTATCTCCACCCTACTCCTCCCTACACCGAGATTTACATCGTTCCTCGAACATACACATTCACTAAATGTGTAACGAGTAAATGAGTCATTTTTAATTCACAAAATATCTTTAAGTTGATCTTATTCGTCTATTTTGATACTTATACTTTTACAGAATGAGAGTTCTTTCTATCTATCATCCGTTTATTTACGTTATTTAAAACTATTCACGAAAATATTCAGTATTCATGTACCCCAAATTAATTCTGAACTTACTGTAGACCTAACCCCACCACAAATCCCCTCTTACCAATGTATATACACATACCGATTGCACATACCGATTCAGAGAAGCGACAAATGGACTTTGATAGTGTTGTAACAATTAGCCGATATGGGGTCATATTTTATTTTTTCCATTTTTTTTCTTTTTGAACTTACTATTTATCTTGACTCGTTGTCGTGTCGGATCCGAACAAACCTCTATTCTTATCCCTACTTTTATGAATAAGAGCCAGTTCCCCTTAAGAGTATCAGTCCCCTGAAATCGTGACTTCTTATGTTCAAGACAAAGGAAAAAAAATCTTCTCACCCGTGATGTCCAGATCTGAAAATAAAAAGGTGTTACTGGTAACAAGTCTCTCCACGTCATAGTTACTTACTGTTTAGTCACGTATCCATATCGAAACTTGCGGAACGACACACTAACGGGTTGGAATCTCCCGCCGTCGCCAGAGTAAGAGGAAGTGGTGTACCAAATAGAGACCGAACTAAGGACTAACAGAAGTCTCTTTTCTATCTTCAAAGTCACTTATACGTCCAATTTTAAATATTCGTTTATCAATTTATGACATCGACCTTGGAACCTTTAATTCGCCATGTCATTAAGTGGTAGAAAGTATACTAAAAACCGTTCGTAAGAACTCGACATTGTACTTTCGACTTCTTCGACACCCTGGCCTAACACCTCTAAGACCAACAATACAATTCCTAAAAACTACATCTAAATTTTATTAATCTAGTTATATCCATATTTACTACTTAGAGTTCAAAGACGAAACCCAGTAAATTACCTACTTTGAGTATAAGAGACTATATAATCTTTTCATCCCCCGTAGTCTAAAGACTTCTTTATATTATCTAAAATTAAAATTAAAAGTTTTTCAATTTAAACTCCAAGGGTACTCGATAGGTTTTCTCCTATAAGTCTCACGTCAACCTCTACACACAGAATTTTCTAGATTTACTCTAGATTTCGTAATCCTCCACTGTCATATTTCAACTACTATATTGAGTCCCTTTCATACCTATCTTTTCTTTTCCCGAAGTCCATCCCTGAACTCCTTACAGTCCTAAATTCTCTGTGGTTTTTCTTCTTATTAGTTTCCTACTCGACTTTATAGTTGAGCTAACTTCTTTTTGAGGTTTTGACAACTATTTCGTAATTCTTTTACTAAGTTTCTAACTTCTGTATGAGTCATCATAGTTTACGACGACTCTATAGGTAGTTCCTGATTTTCCACCTACATCTGTAGTAACCACTGGAAGTACTTTAGACGAAGTCTTCACTTTTCCTCTCCTGTCTTTACTCTTAGTGTACCCAAATTCCTACTCATCTAACCTCTATTCATCACATCTGTGGATATGACTAAAGGAGGTAACGTACCGAAACCGTTTAATGAATGAAAGAGGGACGGCGTCAAAGACATATAACTTTGACACTCATTACAAGAATCGAATATAACATCCCAACAATCCTCGTAGTTTTTTCTCTAAAGTACATGTCTCGAAATCTGTTTCATGTGGCTTACAAGAGCCTTTTGTAATTGACAACAATACCTCTAACGAATAAACGAAAATAGAACTGAGTCTTAAATACTATATGTTTAAGACATAAAGAAGGTGATCTTCAGTAGAGACAGAAATGGTTTTTCGTGTGAACTTTATCAACGGAGTCGAAGGGACCATCCAGTCAACCATTTCTTGGGCGGACGTTACGTCCTCTGGGGCCTAACTAAGGACCTAGTCCTTCTAGAAGACCTCTTCCCTATCCGATGAGTAAGGTCGTCACAAGTCAAGTCAACGAGTAAGTACAGGCTGAGAAACGCTGGGGTACTTAGCGTCGTGCGGTCCGGAGGGATAGGTAGTGGTTGAGGGCCTCAAGTGAGTCTGAGTACAGGTAGCTCAGGCACTACGGTAGGTCGGTAGAGTAGGAGACAACGGGGGAAGAGGAGGACGGGGGTTAAGGAGGGTCGTAGTCTCAGAAAAGGTTACTCAGTTGAGAAACGTACTCCACCGGTTTCATGACCTCGAAGTCGAAATCGTAGTAAGGAAGGTTTCTTGTGGGTCCCGACTAGAGGAAGTCTTACCTGACCAACCTAGAGGAACGTCAGGTACCCTGAGAGTTCTCAGAAGAGGTTGTGGTGTCAAGTTTTCGTAGTTAAGAAGTCACGAGTCGGAAGAAGTGTCAGGTTGGGAGTATAGGTATGTACTGGTGTCCTTTTTGGTATCGGACCAATCCTGACACCTTAGGACCTGAAGGGAACACCGAGTCGACCATGTCTTAGGTGACGTTACGCCTTCTAGACCCAAACTAGGGACTCAACCCTTCTAGGGGACCTCTTCCCCTTCCGATGGGTGAGGTCATAAGACCGGACCTCTTAAGGTCCCTGACACATCAGGTACCCCGACGTTTCCCAACCTGTACTGACTCGATGAAAGTGAGTGAAGTGATTCAGGATTCTCACCCGACCTCCAACTCGACATTGGAGACAATGTAATATTAGGTTCCACTCCGTAGTTTGTTGTGTCGGAGTCTCTTGTAATACAAGACGTTTAGGGTTCGGAAAGAACACAGTCCCTTTAGTAACATTGATGTTATTCCAACCACACTGTTCGATGTCGAGGTCACAAACAGAAAGGAATTTGTGAAGAGATGTGGAGGACGGAGGAGAGTTAAGAAGAACAGACTGTCCCATACCTCCTTCAGTGGACCTCACCTTATCGTCGTTTTTTTGTGACAACAGACACCTTAGATTGCACGAACCGAGACGTTCAATGATTTTTACTCTAGAAACCATTCTGTCGAGAGTCTCGAAATCAAAAATAAAAATTTTACTCCTTCTATTTTTGTTTAAAGAGTCTTCTAACAAGATTTACTTTACTATGAAATATTCTCAGACCGGGTACCCTGTTCAGAATAAAAGGGTTAATACGGGGATGAAGAGATTAAAAGGAAGAGAGAGAGTCGTACACACACTAATCCAGTAAAAAGAGATAAATCGTTGTGTAATGTAACTGGGTACCTTTTGACTCAGTAATTTTACCTTTATTGTAAAATACGTCAAACTTCTTATAGAACCTCTCGGAACCACTACTATTGGTCCTTATGACCAAGAAATCGTAAAAAGATCTCCTCTACTCGTAACAGAATTATCTTTTCCCTCCAAGAAAGAACCGGTATTCTTTCTCTTCTCGACTGGGATTCTTTTACGACGTTCTTCTTAATGGTATATTAAAAAATTTTTACAATAATATATGTTAAACAAAATCCTGTGTCTTCGATAAGTAGTCTAGAGGTACTGGTACATGTTAGACTGACCAATGTTGTGTCCACGGAAGTGGGAAAACCCATAGGGACCTGAACTCGTCATGGTACAGACCTAGTCGCAGGGTAAGACGGAGTAGATAAATCACCGGTAACACCCCTTATCATAGGAAGAGTACCGTTACCTCGTGTCAGAAGTACGTGGGTACAAGAAAAAAGAAAGATACGACCAATAATGACTGGAGTATGATAGATGGTGGACACAGGGTTTTCGAGACTCGTAGAAGACCAAACCAGGGGTCTCTTAGTCAAAAGGACCGACAGAGTGTGTTAATAAGAAAGACGTGAAGTCGAAACAAAATCTGAGTAGTTATGACTACCGGTACCGTAAACTGGCGATGCACCGGTAGACAAGCGGGAACTCTATGTTGTGATAGGACTGAGGGTCTTGGTAACAGTTTTAACGACACCCTTAGAGGAAGTCTTCGAAGACACAATAAAAGGGAACACAAAAGAAACATTTAGCAGATGGGAAGACGTCCTGTGTATTGTAGGGAGTGTGTATGACACTCGTGTATCCACAACGGGCTGATCGGACACGATTGTAGAGGTAGTTATAGACCATACCCAAAACACAAGGGGAGTACCGGCAGTAGAGTCTACACTAAGATTAACGATAAAGGATGTAGGAGTAGGAGACACGACATAAAGCGGAGGGAAGAGTCTTACGAGCAGTCTTCCGGGATCCGTGGACACCAAGGGTACAGACACAGTAGGAGTACAAGATATATGGTCGTAAGAAGAGGTAGGAACGTGTAGCGAAACCTGTATTACAGGGAGTCTGGAAAGTGTAACACAAACGGTTGGAGATACAATAGTAGGGTGGACGTGAGTTGGGATAACAGATACCTCATTTCTGGTTCTTCTAGGCTCTGTTTCAGTAAAAAGACGAGAAAGGATACTCCAGGATAACTATGTACGGACTTCAGATCCTCCGTCCCCCGACACCAAAACAAAAGAAATAATAAAAACTGTCTACAGAAGGGTCGGTAAAGTTAACGTTTTTTAATTTTAAAATCAGATTCTTTATTATATATCATATATAGTTTATAAAAAAGACCTTTGATCTTTCACCGTTAAAGAAAACTAACGAGATTACACTATGTTTTGAAATTTACTTTATTGAATTTATTAGTCATAGAAAAAAAGAAATATTTCTTCAAACATTCCTTAGACTTTTAAAAAGGTCCAAACATGTAGTACCATTAAAGATACAGTATTATCCCGTTCTTTAAAGATGGAATTACTGAGACACTCCAGGATCTGAAAATCAAACCGATGATGTTAGGTAAAGACTTACCGTAGTTCATGTCCAGGACTGTACATAAATCATGTATTCGTTACAAATAGTTCTTTTTTTACTGTTCCCTCCAAGTTCTCCCTCCCCTGTATACGTTTGGACACCGATTAACTACAACTACATACCGTCTTTGGTTGTGTTATAACGTTTCATTAGTAAGAAGTCAATTTTTATTTATTTAATTTTTCTTTTCTACTGTTTATTAGTACCTTAATAATTTGACTCTAACGTCTACAAATAAAACTTGTTTCCTTCCTTCTTCCGTTACTACTTTACGTTTCGAGTAAAAAGTGAGTTATAACTCTTTCGGGTTGTTCTACTTCTTCCATTTCCGAAGATTCTTCTTTATATGTCTCCTTCGATTTAAGGTGTCGCTCATTCTATCTTTCCGTACATGTCTACATGTCTGATTTTGCACCCGAACTTTGAACTGATTAATCTTCGTGACAATCATGACTCAGAGAAGAAGTAAAGACATAGGGTTTTCTGTACATCAGAGTACAGTTTTTAGATAAATATAATAAGAAAAACTTAAATATAATTAGAAATAGAGAAGTTTAAGTCATACGGACTGAACAAGTATCTCTCAGTAAATCAGTGATTTAGTAAATTCTTTATTGATAAAAAACCACAAACTACCCACGGATTCCAACGACTACAGACTAAAAGAAGATATAGATAGACTGGAATTTCAGATGAGGACAAAAGATTTGTTAAACGTCTAATGGTCAGGTCTCATTCGTAGGGAAAGGAATGGTGTCTCCCAGTTTGTGAGTAGACAAAAATAGACCTTATGGTCTCAAGACGTACTAGAGAGATGATGACAAGACGAAAGAACAGAGACAATACGGAGGTCAGTGTCCAGTGGTCTAAATATAAAGATGTCATTAAGAGTTGTATTTTAAAATCATACTTGCTATATAAGAAACCTGAGTCTCCGAGTTTAAATTTATATATAATAAAATGACACCCTGGATCGGTACATACAACAAAGGTTTTAATAAACGTCTTTATTTTTAAAAATACTTTAAATTCATCCTCTATTTCATCTCCGTTTTCCCTTTTCGTCTCTATTTCTAAAATTTTTTATTCTGTTTTTTTCAATTATATCTACGATACACGATACTCAAGAGTAAGAGAATGATGTGTACCAAGTTCTCAAGTCGAGATCAATTCGTTATAAATCAACGTATTAAGTGTCACGGATATTTTTCAGTCCACAAGTTTCTATATTTTGATGAATAGGGACTTCACTTCTCGTCTTTCTCTATATAAGTCTCTGAAGAATCTTTTTTCCGTGGTTCATTATATTAATTAGTGTAAGAATGTATTATATGTCGAAGTACCCTAAGAAGTCAGGTAATAGGATCATATCTCGTGACGACGACGACGACGACGACGATTCAATGAAGTCAACACAGGCTGAGACACGTTGGGGGTATCTGCCGTCGGGTGGTCCAAGGGGGTAGGGACCCTAAGAGGTCCGTTCTTGTGACCTCGCCCAACGGTAAAGGAAGAGGTCACGTACTTTCACTTTTTACTTTCACTTCAGCAAGTTAGCACAGGCTGAGAATCGCTGGAGTGATCTTGTGGGATTGAAAGGTAAGTTATCGTCGATTGTCAAACCACCCCTTAGTTATATTACGATCGGAGGAATTCGTACCAAATCAGGTCTATAAGACCCCGTAAGTCTCATGATTCACCTGAAGTCCGTTAGTAATGAGTAAGAAAGTAAGGTCTCATAAATCGTTTATACACTGTGTTTCAAAATGTAGACTTTGTGACACAATCCGTAAGAAAAGTGGTACGACTTGTTTTGTCTCTGCTGGGAGTAGAATCACCTCGAAAGTCAGGTCACTCCCTTTGTTCGGAGTTAGTATATTTGTGGGTTGACTTGTATATTAAAATCTAACGTAACAAAATTTTGTCTGTCTTTGGCTGGTTTTAGAATTTTCGTCGCGGAAACACTCTCTCTGTTAGTCTCCTTTCGTCGAAGTCCAATCCAAAAATCTTTTCGGGATGGATCTTCTTTAATGTAAAAGAGATTTTTGTTACCCTTAGTACCCTGTAGTCAGTGTATCCCCTCCTACCTACCGTAGTAAGTTCTTCTTTTCAACTTTCCAGACATGGGACTTTTGATATTCTACAACTATTTTCTTTACGTCTTCTGTGTTTATGTCTAAATGGTTAATAAGTTTTCATCTTGTAAGAGTCCTGAAAAGTATTCGGGTTTACCGTATTCCGGTTTTAATGGAATTCTACGTATACCTATTATCTAAGTGTTTTATTTGACTCTATTTCGTATCTAAGAGTTACTGAATCAAGTTTCGATACTACTGAACTATGACTCTACGACTCACATTAAGGACTCCTTCCTCGAAGCACCACGATGAGAACGACGAGACCCACACGTGACACAACGTTTCTGACCAACGTCTTCCTTACCCCTTGTAACAAAAGGTAAAAGTGTAAAAAGTAATTTCGTTATAGGTAGACATCTAAAGAAAGTCAATCACTTTTGTCAATGACGATATCCAGAAAACATTTTTACTTCACCAGATTTCTTTTGAAAGTTTACACCCCCTATGGACATTTACTTTTCCATATAATATAAAAAATTGTAACTAGTAATGTAATATAAAGTTATATTTCAATTTGTGGAAGTCAAATTCACTATTTTTATCCATATAGAAGAATAATTCAATCGAACGGTAATTATATATATATATGTATATAAACATAGTATAAATACGTGTAAGTGTGCTAAAAATATTAAAATGGGTTTAATTTATTATTAGATAACACGTAGACGATGGTAAACAACATTATGATAACAGAATGAATACTTTACAAAGGGATATTATTTGGATAACCAACAAAAAACCAGATGATAATTTTTATACCTAGTAACTGTCATTCAGACTTTTCGTTGTTATGTAAAATAGTTGATGAAAACAGAGTATCGAAGACATCGACGTAACACTTAAAACACTTTAATAAAGAGAAACTTTATAAATGAACATATCGTGACTGACAGCCAATTTAAACTCTCCTTCATCGTAGGGTATAAAACCGGACAAAAAATTTTTGAAAAATTAAAATATAATCTCATATCCACTAACCTGAAGGGACCATCGAGTCGACCATTTCTTAGACGGACGTTACGTCCTCTGAGACCAAGTTAAGGACCCAGACCTTCAAGGGGACCTCTTCCCTATCCGATGGGCGAGGTCTTAACAACCCGAAGGCACCACCGAGTCTACCATTTCTTGGGTGGACGTTACACCTTCTAGACCCAAACTTTAGACCCAACCCTTCTAGGGGACCTCTACTCGTACCGTTGGATGAGATCATAAGAACAGACCTATTAGGGGAACTTGTCTCCTCGGATGACCCGATGTCAGGTGTCCAACGTTTCTCAACCTGTGTTGACTGGCTGATTCATGTCGTGTCGTGTATCCACTATTGTTACAACACCGTCAAAGTCCACACGTCGTTTCACTAAGTCAATATGTGCAAGTACATATATAAAAAAGTACAAGAACTTAATCCTCTTAATTATAACAATTTTACATGTATACCGGGTTTCAGTAGACGTCTAAGTTTCGTTACGGATAATTTTAAGATTTCTATAAAAAGTCTTTATCTCAGTAGGGTTTTAAAACACCTTGGTGTTTTTCGGACTTCTCGACTTCGTTAGAGTTCATTCTTCCAGTTTTGACCTCTGTAGTGTTAAGGACTGAAACTTGATATTTCGTTATCAATAGTTTTATTATACCACAAATATCTTAACGTATTTTTATCTGTATACCTAGTCACTTTCTCCAATCTCTCGGTTCTTTATTTGGAAGGGAATATGTCAGTTGTTCGTATGGTCATCTCTCTTCTGTAAGATTAAATTTTTACCACAATCCTTTTCCCATCTGTATACGTTTTATCATTTTGACCTAAGACTACAACGTAGTGAGTGTTTTAAATTGAGTTTTACTTAATTTCTACATTTATGTGTTGGTATTTAGTATTTTGAAGATCTTCGATTACATCCTATTTTAAGAAGTTCCGACATGAATTTTTTTTAAAAAAATTAACTTTATATCAACTGAATGTTACGACACAATCAAAGACACATGAGGTTTCACTAAGTATATACATACATATATATACACATATATATATATACGTATATATCTGTAATAAAAAGTAGAAGAAAAGATAATACCAAATTAGTGTCCTATAACTTATATCAAAGGTACAATACTTCATCCTGGAGCAAATAAGAAGTTATATTTTATCACACTTTGACGATTTGGGCTTAAGGGTCCGTTATTGAGGAGAGGAGAGTGGAGGTCGAGGGGAAACCGTTCGTGTTCAAACAAGAGATATAGACACTCAGACAAACACAAAGGGAAAGTGTAACCAGAACTGTTATTAAAAAAACCTACTATGGTTTTTGTATTCATTTTGTCGTTTTTATTTGTTCGTTCTGATATTTGTGTGTATGTGTGTCACCTTATAATAAGTCAGTGTCCTTTCTTCCTTTAGAACGATATGCACTAGTGGTATCTAATCCCGTAGTATGATTCACTTTATTCGGTCGGTCTGTCTTTTTACGACACACCATAGTAAATATACACTGTAGATTTCGTTAATTTTTTTTTTACAACTTGTGTATCTTTGTCTCTTATGTTGTGAATAAAGGTTCTCTACCCCACCCCTCTGTACCCCTCGATAACCAGTTTCCTACGTTTGAAAGTCCATATCTTACTTATTCAAGACCTCTAGATTACATGTCGTAACACTAATCAATTATTATGACGTAACACATGAACTTCAGTCGATTCCTTCATCTAGCATTTACAAGAGTGGTGTGTATGTGTCGTGTGTCCATTCATACACTATACTACCTACACGATTAGTTGAACTAACACTATTTACAAAATGTTACATATAGATTTAGTCTAGTAGTATAACACATGAAACTTACATACGTTAAAATAAACAGTTAATACAGAGTTATTTAGACCTTTTTATTCTTTTCTTGTAAATACTTACTCATTTGGCCCTATACGAACAAACAAACTTTTTTCAGTTTCCTTAATCTTATATATTTTCGTGTCTCGACTTTTTTTTCAGAGCCATGTAATTTCCTTGACCTTTGACTAGTTCACTCCGTCCAAATCCATCTCCCTTATTGTTTTTTACTCTACCGTCTTCCATTTTTTAAGATCTAGTAAAGTTCTCAAACAAATTTTAAGATTCATTTTACCTTTCAATGTCCTTAAAATTCATTCTATCGTTGTTTAGGGTTTTAACACATTAATTTGTAATAAGTATCTTGAAGACAAAAATACTACCTCAAACATTATCGAAACCTTCACCACCCTCCTACACTAACCTAAGTTGTCACTGGGATATCAACGGGTAAGTGTACGTGATATTGGGAGCAATCCACCCGTAAGAAAAAATTTGTTCCTTTATGGATTGTGAAGTTAAGGGACTTCTTTCCGTTTCGGTTGAAGTCAATCTTTACTTTGTCAAAGAGACTCCAATTCCTCAGAAAGCGAAACCAAGGTAGAGAAGTAAGAAAGACCTCAATAAAGAGGTGAGAAGAGGTCATCGCATAACCCATGGATGACTGGACCCCTCAAGTAGAAAGTCACAGTATCGAAACGGTTGTTTCCAGGTAGATCATTTCCGATACCGAAAAGGTCATCAGTACATACCTACACTCTCAACCTGGTATTTCTTTCGACTCGTGACGTCTTAACTACGAAAACTTGACACCACAACCTCTTCTGAGAACTCTCGGGGAACCTGACGTTCTTCTAGGTTGTTCAGATAGGATTTCCTTGAGTCAGGACTTATAAGTAACCTTCCTGACTACGACTTCGACTTCGAGGTTATGAAACCGGTGGATTACACTTCTTGACTGAGTAAACTTTTCTGGGACTACGACCCTTTCTAACTTCCGTCCTCTTCTTCCCGTACTGTCTCCTACTTTACTAACCTACCACAGTGACTGAGGTACCTGTACTCAAACTCATCCGAGGTCCTTAACCGCTTCCTGTTTCTTAGGACCGCACGACGTCAGGTACCCCAGTGTTTCTCAACCTGTACTGACTTATTGACTTGACTTGACTTCCTCAGAAACACTTTATTGACTAAAGTACAACATGTTTTATTGATTTACTCTCAGGTTTATTGACTATACCCGGTTTTAGTTGTACATGTCTTATAATCTTCTCTTCTTCCTTTAAAGGTGGAAATAGTAAAATAGTAAATTAGAGAATATTAGTATTCTAATATTCTAATTTCTCATCGTGTTAAAGTTCGATTTGTTAACACTATACGTACCATCATCAACTTAACACCTCTGAAGGTAAAAATTTATCAACTAAACATGAGGAAGTACATCGTCTTGGTTGACAGACAATTCTGTCGAGAGGATCTAGTACGATTGTCTTGGCATTATACCCACACATTTTATTATCGTATAAACAAAGACAGTAAATTCACGTCCACTTCCCACCCCACGTCAAGTTTAAAAATCCCACACTTAATGTTTATATGTCTCGTCCTTGTGATCTCATATAAGGACAAAATCAAGTTACCTTTCGTAATTGACTAAGTGGTCTTTTAATAAAAAATAATATGGTTCAGTACCTTTTTAATTCAACGTTCAAGATGTATTGTAAAATATACCTTATCCACAAGTGTATTTTGAGTGAGTTAGATGGATATTGGTCAGGGAAACGTGAATTAGTTGTCAGTCTATACTGTCTACAGAGGGCTCACCAT
Source organism: Capra ibex (assembly GCA_006410555.1). NCBI lineage: Eukaryota > Metazoa > Chordata > Mammalia > Artiodactyla > Bovidae > Capra > Capra ibex. Next base: position 19,685,688 of record SJYO01033645.1, on the reverse strand, counting down.
GTCTACAGTGGTTTCCATTCTAAACCTTGAAAGGTACTGAAGTTATATGGACGTAAAGGATATATTTATGATCGGGTTCTTTTGAACTGAATGTCATGGAGTTTGTCTTGTGACCATCCGTAAACTGACTACAAAAATTATCAGTACATTATAATCTGTATTTGTCGGTAACTTTTATCTTAATAAACATGAGTCACAGGTTGGTCTTCCTTTAGACGGATTCCTACTCTATTTTTGTTTTTATACTCGTTAAAATTTCAGATGATAAGTCACGATAACAACTTATAGAAACATTTACATTCTGTCTTTCTAGTCTAAATGATTTGAGTCCTTTTAACTAGACCAGGAATCTCAACACTCTCTTTTCGGAGTCCATATTTAACTCTAGACCCGGGTGTCTTGCCGACTGTCATGGTCGTCCGTTTGGATCTACATAAGGGTGTCCTTGCATCAGATAATTAAGAAAAAACCATTATTACTGTTTAGTCGAACACAACTCAGGGTTCATTACTTTTACCCTGTTTAAGGGTTTCTGGACTTACTCTTATATGTTTTCAACTTCTTTGTCGTTCATTTTGAGACTATTCTTGTTTTACTCTAAATTTATATTAACCTACTTATAATACCTTTCTTAACAGACAGGAGTTCACCTTTTCCGTGACTCCCTCTGTTTTCCCTTTATTCCACTGTAAAATCCTCCGACAATCTCATTAAATACATTCTCTACTACCATCGACCCGTTCCCTCTGTCTTTCCTCTTATCTAAGTCTCCTGTAAATTCTTCCCTGTCGTTATATTAAACTAAATTTTTTAAGTACACTGATCACTCCACACTGTAAACGTCTCGAATCCTTGTAACTTTCGACCCAAACCCCTCCATCACTTACATCAGACCCTGTTCTACCAAAACTTCACCTTCACCTATAAATTGGTCACAGCCGGGTTTCTCCTACGAGAAACTATGGGTTGTCAGTAGAAGTGTAACAGGAAGTTTCCTTTATCGTAGATCCTAAACAAGGTACGGATAGGATCATCAAGGTTGGTTGAAAGGACAAAGGGTCAAAAATACGAGAGTAGGTGTATATATACCCCAGAAGGTGAAAATAAAATACCCGTTTTATTTTCCGTGTTTTTAGGTGACTTCTCGAAAATTTACGTCTGGAACCCCGGAATGAGTCTTTTCGTCATAATCTAATAGGACCTCAACCGGTCCGTAAGGTCGTCCACGTACACTCAGGGGGTGACACAATTCGTAAAAGTTTTGTGACGAGATGTATCCGTTGGGAATAAGAACTCTCCATCTCTGATACAATAGTGGAAAAATATCTGTCCTACATGGAACGAGTTTCAGAAAATAGACCATTCACTCCACTACTTGATTTTTAGATCCATTAGACTATCCACTCGCGTGTATCAGTGTGTGGAAGTCTGTGTCTCGAATGTACCTAGACGTTTTTGTTTTTATATCTCTCTTGGTCTACCGTCTTCTCATCTACCTGCACCTCATGTAGAGACAGGTGTCTATGAAGTCCTTATATGGAAGTCTGTGTCTTCATTTACGTCTTGTGGTCGACTCTCACCTGTGCTCATAGACTGGTCACCTTTTCTTATATATCTTGGTGCGTTTTGAGTCATCCTACTTCTTTGATCTCCCTTTTTGTCCTCACAATCATCCTGACCTGGACGGGAACCGACCAACCCCTTGACTTCGTCCCTAGACTAGGGGTGTAGCCCCGTTAACAGACTCAGTCTCTTCTTTGTAAATTCCGACTCTCACTTTGTCGACTAGACACTGTCGGATTTACCTTATTCTTAGTCTATCAGGAACGGCGTCGGTATGTATGAGGTCTGTCCCTACGTCCAGGGGACCTTCCGAATCCCCGACCCTCGACCTCAAATCCCTAACACCTCATTAGGGTCCCGTTCCGACGACAACTGACGTCTCTCTGTCTAGTTTCCCTACACTTCTTCCTCTAACACCACCCTTTACGGACACCTCCCTTCGACCCGTCGGTACCTTCGTTCCTCTTTGACGACTCAGTACGTATCCCCCACCTCGATAGTGGTATCGGAGAGAAAGGAGTGTGCGGTCGTAGCCGTCGACTTGTTATCTCTCCGACCGAGTGGTTTGTGGACTGTGTGACTTGATGTCTCATCCTGTGGTGGGTCCCACGGGGAAATTCACGGACCGTACTGCTATATGTCTCATCCTGGGGTTCGTTCCCCAGGAGAGATACACAGACTACGGGGTTTGTTCTCTCTTCCTAGGAGTCGTTCCCTCGGGAGATTCATGGACTTACCACCTCGATGACTCTTTCTGGCCGGTTTCTCCAGAAGACTAGCGGTCGATGTTCCTCCGAGTTTTTTTCTGAGACTATCCCGGTATTGAGGACGTCACCTCCGTCAGGTATAGGGACGTGTGAACCGTGGTGGTCCCAGGACGTTCGGTTCGTCGACGTGGCACAAGTACGAGTTGAGAGTGACCCGTCTCGACGGTGTCCACTTTTTTCAGAACGTAGACACGCACGTCCCAACGAAACCATCGCAGGTTGAGTAATGTCGGGACTCTGACACTGGACGGTCGGAAGAGACAGTCCCTTCCCCCAAGAGACCGTTCTTATGACCTCGCATGACCTGTTATGACCAACGATATTGGAAGATCTCGTGAACCAAAGGACAACGGGATCGGCGGTTGAGGGGACTCATGGACCACGACGATCTTGGGGACGTTGGGTTCGTAGACATGACGGAGGTGTGGACCGGGAGTGTCCCCGTTTGGGATCAGAAGGTTCTGTCGGAGTCCTGGTTTGGTGTCACCTTTTGGGTATCCGTCTCCACCTTTATTTTGGTGTTAATTTTGGGTCCCCGTCACACCGATTCCTTCTTCTGGGTTTGGGAAGGGTGATCGACATGTTCGACGTCTGATTTAGGTGTGTTAGTTACTCCGTCTGAGACACAGGTTCCTTATATATTTTCCAGTGACTGTCGAGGGTGTTTTCTTTTACGTGATCAAGACTATCGACACCTGTAACCTCCGTTCTTGTGTGTCCTCATCCCGGTCTAATCCTAGACTCGACGGGAGTGTCGTCCAGGTCTGTAGTCGTGTTACAACCTCCCATAGGAGCCGTCCACTCCACTTGACACTGAGGGTCATTCCCTTTGCTGAGACTGTCGTCACTGAGTTCCTTTTGTAAATAATAAGAATACAAAACTGAACAAGATATCTAAGAAAACCTAATAAAAAGAAATAGAGGGGGAGAGGGTGGCACAACATTAACAACTAAAATAACCGTCATACTTTAGATTAATTCTAAAACTTGAAAAAAAAAAGAGTCAGTGTAAAAAATATTTGGAGACGGAGATCCAACCCGAAAACGTCGAGACACCTCAAAAGGAAAAAAAAAAAAAAAAGACAAAAAATTAAAATTAAAAAATTTAGATAACAATAAAAAGATGTAAATAAGGAAACAAACCAAAAAAGTGACAAGAAAAGGGGACCGTTAAATAGAAATTACATATATTTAGATGAATTAGATGGAGATAAGTTGAAGCATATAGATAAGAAAGAAAGAAAGGAAAGGAAAATTGTATAAACAATATCAAAATAAAAGTAACTTAATAAGGGGTTTCCCGCGGAATGAAATCAAAACAAAAGGTCAAACACGAAATCAATCAAAACAAGACCATCTATTTTAAAAACCAAAGGAAACAAACGGCCCAGTTAGATAACATACAATAAAAACAACATAAGAAAACTAAAACGAATACCCATATATACATATATACATATAAGTCAGTGTGAAAAATAATAATATTCGGAGACGAAGATACAACCCGAAAACGTCAAGAAAAAAAAAGGAAAAAAAGGGAGAGAAGAGATAAAATATTGAAATGAAAAATTAAAAAATTCGGACAATAATAAAAAAGATGTAAATAAGGAAACAAACGGAAAGGATGACAAGAAAATGGGAACGTCAATTAGAAATTAAATATATTTAGAAGAAGTAGATGGAGACAAATTGAAACCTATAGATAATAAAGAAAGAAATGAAAGGAGAGTTGTATAAACAATTAAAACGAAAGTAACGAAATAAGGGGTGAACCGTTGAACGAAATCAAAACAAAAGGTCGAATACGAAATCAATTAAAACAAGAACTGACCATTTATATTAAAAATTAAAAGAAACAAACGACACAGTTAGTTGACATGAAAAATAAAAACAACCTGAAAAAACTGAAACAAGTACCCACATATACATACACACATATAAGGTAATAAAATTGATAATAAAAGAACTAAAACATTGACGGTAAACAAACCCTAAGTAGAAACCAAAGATTGTAAACCTATAAACAAAATTAGACTGAATTACGATATTGTTTGGTGAACACCTTAGAAGCAAGGACTGGTCTCTAGTTCAGGACTCGGACACCTCATCCTCGTGACTGAGGTTCTGGCATCTGATGGTCTGTTGATTGGGGTCCCTCATAGTTTATCACTCTTGAGTGTGATTCCTTTGGTGAACTAATGTTCTAGGTCGTAGTGGGTTGGTGGTCATCATGGACACGTCCTGCGGAGTAGATTTGTTGTTTGTTTTGTTTTTATGCTTGGGTTAGTAATCGTCTGTCCCAATAGTGGAGTGAGTCGGAACGGGTAGTCTCCTTTTTGTTTGTTTGTTTTTGAGTTGTGTTTAGAGTAGAATATACTTCGAATGTGTTTCGTGAACTACTTATAATCCTCCCATCTTTGGTTTTCCTTCTTTCTTAAGTTGGAACTTCGGGTTCTTTCTCTGAAGTTTCTCTTGTTCAACTTTTTTTATATTATTTTTCGTCTCTTTACTTCCTTGTTTGATCTTTGTGTTTTCAGGTTTATTTGTTCCTTCTTTATCAGTTCGATGGACTTTTTCTTAAGTCTTATTACTACCATTTCTACTAGTTTTTGGAACTTTTGTTTTACCTCTTTTACGTTCTTAGTTAATTGTTTCTGGATTTTCTTAATCTCTCGTTTGTATGTCTGTTTGCTGTGTTAATGACTTTTTATGATCATTTTATAAGATCTTCCTTAGTTATCGTCTTATAGACTTCGTCTTCTTACTTAGTCACTCGACCTTCCATTTTACCACCTTTATTGAAGACGTCTCGTCTTATTTCATTTTTTCTTACTTTTCTTGACTCCTATCAGAGTCTCTGGAGACCCTGTTGTAGTTTACGTGGTTGTAAACTTAATATCCCCAGGGTCTTCTTCTTCTCTTTTTCCTTCCCTTACCCTTTCAAAAACTTCTCTAATATCGACTTTTAAGGGGTTGTACCTTTTCCTTTATCAGTTGGCTCAGGTTCTCCGTGTTTCTTAGGGTATGTTCTATTTGGGTTCCTCTTTGTGTGGTTCTGTGTGTGATTAGTTTGATCGTTTCTGATTTGTGTTTCTTTCTTATAATTTTTGTTGTTCCTTCTTCGTTGTTCATCGTATGTTACCTTTGGGGTATACGAATTGTCGACTAGAAAATTGTCTTTGAGACGTCAGGTCTTCCCTTACCGTCCTATATAAATTTCATGACTTTCCCTTTTTAGATGTTGGTTCTAATGACATGGACCGTTCCTAGAGTAAGTTTTAACCACCTTTTTATTTTTCAAAAAGTCTGTTCGTTTTCAATTCTCTTAAGTCATGGTAGTTTGGTCGAAATGTTGTTTACAATTTCCCTGAATATGTCAGTTCTTTATGTTCTCTTCTTTTTTCCAGATGTTTTTGTTGGGGTTTGTTACTTCTTTTACCGTTATCTTTGTACGACGACGACGATTCAGCGAAGTCAGCACAGGTCGAGACACGCTGGGGTATCTGTCGTCGGTTGGTCCGAGGGGGTAGGGACCCTAAGAGGTCCGTTCTTGTGACCTCACCCAACGGTAAAGGAAGAGGTTACGTACTTTCACTTTAGCGAGTCAGCACAGGCTGAGAAGCTCTGGGATACCTGACGTCGGATGGTCCGAGGAGACGGGTACCCTAAAAGGTCCGTTTTCATGACCTCATCCCACGGTAACGGAAGAGGTTTATCTTTGTATATATAGTTATTAATGAAATTTACATTTCCCTGTTTTACGAGGTTGGTTTTCTGACCGACTTACCTACGTTTTTCTTCTAGGTATGTATACGACAGATGTTCTTTGGGTGAACTCTGGATTTCTGTTTATATCTGACTTTCACTCTCCTACCTTTTTATATAAGGTACGTTTACGTTTCGTTTTCTTTCGACCTCATCGTTAGGAGAATAGTCTGTTTTATCTGGAATAGAATAACTATAGAATTCCTGCAAGGTAGGTTTACGTCTTCTTATGTGGAAGAAGAGTTCACGTGCACCTTGTAAGAGGTGTTATCCGATGTAGAACCCAGTGTTTAGTTTGGAGTCATTTACATTCTTTTGACTCTAGTATAGTTCGTAGAAGAGGCTGGTATCGTGATACTCTGATCCATAGTTAATGTCCCTTTTTTTTTTTTTTTTCTTGGCATCCTTTATGTTTGTTTATCTCTAATTTGTTGTATAAAGATTTATAGTTGTCCAATGACTTCTTTATTTTTTCCTTTATTTTTGTAAAGATCTTTGTTTACAGTGACTTTTGTGCTACTGAGTTTTGGATACCTTCCGTCGGTTTCGTAAAGATTCTTCCTTCAAGTATCGTTACGTTAAGATGGAGTTCCTTGTTCTTTTTGTACCTTATCTGTTGGATCGAAATGTGGGTTTTGTTGACCTTTTTCTTATTGTTGTTGTTGTGGTTTTAATCATCTTTCTTTTTTTTCAGTATTTCTAGTCTCGTCTTTATTCACTTTTTCTTTACTTTCTTTGTTATCATTTCTATTGGTTTTGATTTTCGACCAAGAAACTCTTCTATTTGTTTTTAACTGTTTGGAAATCGGTCTGAGTAGTTCCTTTTTTTTCTTTTCTTAGTTTAGTTGTTTTAATCTTTACTTTTACCTCTCCAATGTTGTCTGTTACGTTTTTGTGTTTCCTAATATTCTCTGATAATACTTGTTGATACACCGTTATCTTACCTATTGGACCTTCTTTACCTGTTTAAGAATCTTTTCAAGTTAGAAGGTTCTGACTTGGTCCTCCTTTATCTTTAATACTTCTTGGGGTAATGTTCGTAACTTTAACTTCGACAATAGTTTTTAGAGAGGTTTTTGTTTTCGGGTCCTGGTCTACCGAAGTGTCCTCTTAAGATAGTTTGTAAATCTCTTCTCGATTAAGGATAGGAAGATTTTGAGAAAGTTTTTTAACGTCTCCTTCTTTGTGAAGGTTTGAGTAAGATACTCCGGTGGTAGTGGGACTATGGTTTTAGTCTGTTTCTGTTGTGTTTTTTTCTTTTGATGTCCGGTCATAATGACTACTTGTATCTAAGTTTTAAGGAGTTGTTTTAAAATCGTTTGTCTTAAGTCGTTGTGTAGTTTTTCAAGTATGTGGTACTTGTTCAACCCAAATAAGGTCCTTACATTCCTAATAAGTTATATACGTTTAGTTAACTACACTATGTGGTATAATTGTATAACTTTTTATTGGTACTATACTATTAGAGTTGTCTACGTCTTTTTCGGACACTGTTTTAAGTCGTGGGTAAATACTGATTTTGAGAAGTTTTTTACCCGTATCTTCTTTGGATTGAGTTGTGTCATTTCCGGTATATACTGTTCGGATGTCGTTTGTAATAAGAGTTACCACTTTTTGACTTTCGTAAGGGGAATTCTAGAGTTACGGTCTTTTTGTTTTTTTGGGTTAGTTTTTCACCCTTTATCTGGATTCGTCTGTAAAGAGACTTCTTCTATTTGTCTACCTATTTTTTATGTACTTTTCTACGAGTTGTGACGACTAATAGTCCGAAGGGACCACCGAGTCTCCAATTTCACAGACGGGAGTTACGTCCTCTGGGTCCAAGTTAGGGACCCAGTCCTTCTAGGGGACCTCTTCCTTTACCGTTGGGTGAGGTCATAAGAACGGACCTCTTAGGGTACCAACGTCCTCGGATCATCCGATGTCAGGTACCCCATCGTTTCAACCTGTGCTGACTACTCTATCGTGGAGTGTGTCTAGTCTTACCGGGAGTAGTTTTTCAGATTTTGTTATTTACGACCTCTCCCACACCTCTTTTCCCTTACGAGAACGTGACAACCACCCTTACATTTAACTATGTCGGTGATGCCTTCTACCAAAACTCTAAGGAATTTTTTGATCCTTATTTTGGTGGTAGGATCTCAATCTCAATCAATCTCAATCTCGACTGAGGAGGAAGATTGTCCGGACCCGGTGGAGGTCAACCCAGAGACTGAGGTCCAGGGAGGACTGAGACTTCACACTTCAGCGAGTCAACACAGGCTGAGACACTGAGGTACCCCACATCGGATGGTCCGAGGAGGGAGGAACCCCAAGAGGTCCGTTCTCATGACCTCACCCAACGGTAAACGAAGAGGTTTCGGTGGTATACTGGGTCGTTGGGAGAGGATCGGTATCTGGGGCTCCTTTGGTTTTAACTTTTTCGTGTACATAGGGTAACTAGTAACGTCGTGATAAATGTTTGTTGATCTTGTACCTTCGTTGGATTAACAGGTAACTGTCCACTTACCTATTTCTTCAACATCATGTATAATCAAGTCAAGTCAAGTCAAGTCAGAGTCAACACACACTAAGAACACTTGGGTACCTGACGTAGTGCGGTCAGGAGGGACAGATAGTGGTTGAGACCCTCAAATAAATTTGAGTATAGGTAACTCAGTCACTACGGTAGGCTAGTAGAATAGGAGACATTAGGGAAAGAGGAGAACGAAAGATAGAAAGGGTCGTAGTCCCAGAAAAGTTTACTCATCAAGAAGTGTAGTCCACCGGTTTCATAACCTTAAAGTCGAAGTCGTAGTCAGGAAGATTACTTATAAGTCTTGAATAAAGGAAATCTTACCTGACCAACCTAGAGAAACGTCAGGTTCCCTGAGAGTTTTCAGAAGAGGTTGTGGTATCAAGTTTTCGTAGTTAAGAACCTGCGAGTCGAAAGAAATACCAGGTTGTAAGTGTAGGTATGTACTGATACCCTTTTTGGTATCGAAACTGATCTGTCTCGAAACAACCGTTTCATTACGGAGACGAAAAATCATACGTCAGATCCAACCAGTATTTAAAAGAAGGTTCCTCGTTCGCAGAAAATTAAAGTACCGACATCAGTGGTAGACGTCACTAAAACCTCTGGTTCTTTTATTTCAGAGAGTGGCAAAAGTAACAAGGGGGCAGATAAACGGTACTTCACTACCCTGGTATACGGTACTAGAATCAAAAGACTTACAACTCGAAATTCAGTTGAAAAAGTGAGAGCAAAAAGTGAAAGTAGTTCTCCGAGCAAAAAGAAGAAAAGAAAGACGGTATTTCCACCACAGTAGACGTATAGACTCCAATAACTATAAAGGGGGTTGTTAGAACTAGGTCGAACACAAAGTAGGTCGGGTCACAAAGAGTGCTACATGAGACGTATTTCAATTTATTCGTCCCACTGTTATATGTCGGAACCGCACGAGGAAAAGGATAAACCTTGGTCAGACGCCAAGGTATAGGTCAAGATTGATAACGAAGGACTGGTCGAATGTCTAAAGAGTTCTCCGTCCAGTCCATCAAACCATAAGGGTAGAGAAAGTCTAAAAGGGTGTCAAACAACACCAAGTGTATCAGTTTCCGAAACCGTAGTGGTTCTTTCGTCTTCATCTATAAGAAGACCTTGAGAGAACGAAAAAGTTACTAGGTTGCCTACAACCGTTAAACTAAAAACCAAGGAGACGAACAAGATTTAGGTCGAACTTGTAGACCTTTAAGTACCAAGTACACGACAACTTCGGACTGAACCTCTTAAAACTCGTAATGAAATAATCGTACACTCTACTTACGTTAATACTCCATCAAACTCATAAGAAACCGTAACCTTATTTTTGACTGGAAATGGTCAGGACACCGGTGACGACTCAAAAGGTTTAAACGACTGTATAACTCACATATATGTGTCATCTTATAATGAGTCGGAATCTTTTCTTGTGTAAACTCAGTCAAGACTACTCCACCTACTTAGATCTTGGATAATATTTCTCACTTCACTCAGTCTTTCTCTTTCTATTTATAACATAAGATTGTGTATATATACCTTAGATCTTTTTACCATGACTTCTTAAATAAATGTCCCGTTGTACCTCTATGTCTGTATCTCTTATCCGAATACCTGTGTCGCTCTCTCGTCCTCTCCAACTCTACACACATTTGTCATTGTGTCTTCGAATGTAAGGAAAGTCAAGTCAAGTCAGTGAGTCAGCACAGACTGAGAAACGTTGGGGTACTTAACGTCGTGCGGTCCGGAGGGACAAGTAGTGATTGAGGGTCTCAAGTGAGTCCGAGTGTAGGTGACTCAGTCACTACGGTAGGTCGGTAGAGTAGAAGCCGGCAGGGGAAGAGGAGGACGAGGGTTAGGGAGGGTCGTAGTCTCAGAAAAGGTTACTCAGTCGAGAAGCGTACTCCACCGGTTTCATGACCTCAAAGTCGAAATTGTAGTAAGGAAGGTTTCTTCAGGGTCCTAACTAGAGGAAGTCTTACCTGACCAACCTAGAGGAACGTCAGGTTCCCTGAGAGTTCTCAGAAGAGGTTGTGGTGTGTCAAGTCTTCGTAGTTAGGAAACCACGAGTCGGAAGAAGTGTCAGGTTGAGAGTGTAGGTATGTACTGGTGACCTTTTTGGCATCGGAACTGATCTACCTGGAATCAGCCGTTTCATTACACAGACGAAAACTTATACGATAGATCCAACGAGTATTGAAAGGAAGGTTCCTCATTCTTAGAAAATTAAAGTACCGACGTCAGTGGTAGACGTGACTAAAACCTCGGGTTTTTTTATTTCAGACTGTGAAGGTACTTCACTACCCTGGCCTACGGTACTAAAGTAAAAGACTTACAACTCGAAATTCGGTTGAAAAAGTGAGAGGAGAAAGTGAAAGTAGTTCTCCGAAAAATCAAGGAGAAGTGAAAGACGGTATTCCCACCACAGTAGACGTTTCGACTCCAAGAACTATAAAGAGGGACGTTAGAACTAAGGTCGAACCCAAAGAAGGTCAGGTCACAAAGAGTACTGCATGAGACGTATCTTCAATTTATTCGTCCCACTGTTGTATGTCGGAACTGCATGAGGAAAAGGATAAACCTTGGTCAGACAACAAGGTACAGGTCAAGATTGACAACGAAGGACTGGACGTATGTCTAAAGAGTTCTCCGTCCA